>CM023449.1:53119882-53339882 GCA_013339765.2 Haemaphysalis longicornis | reverse complement strand
TAATCAATCACAATCATCGATCAATGATCGTCGCTCGATCGATCGATCGACGACGATGACGATTTGTTAGTTCTGCGTGTAGATGAGAATGGGATGAGATTGATGTGAATGTGGATGAATTGATGGTGAGATGAGATTGATTGATGATTGATTGATTGATTGAGAACATGGGGGCCTATAATATATGCAGTTATTGTTGAAGCGCCGACGCAACGCAGGCGGTGAGGCGCGCCGCCGTGGAGGGCTCTGGATTAATTTTGACTACCTGGGGATCTTTATCGTGCGCCAAATTCTCACACACATGGGCGTTCTTGCTTTTCGCCTCCATCAGAAAAGTGGCAGCCGCGGCCGGGAATCGAACCCGCGACCTCGTGCTCAGCAGCACAACGCCTTAGCCACTGAGCCACCGCGGCGGGTCAAAGGGCATTATAGAGGGGATCGGGTTATGTCTGTATAATCGAAGAAAAGCAGTGGCACAAATACAAGCTGGAATTAACAGAAACAGTAATATTCCCAACAGTAACATTAAAAAGAATTCTCTGAATTTTTGCATATTTATTTTCGGCGTTGACATCTGGGTTTTTAAGCTGGTTCCTTAGGCCACTCGCTCATAACCCTCCGAGTACTTTTCGTCGGCGAACGCGGATTTGAAGAACATAGTTTTTTTTTTTGGAGGCGTGGTCCAATACGCGAATCCCCCGGTTGCCCGTTCGACAGTGCGAAAGTTGGAAGAGCTGGGAGTATGCTCAAATATTCTGACTAAAGAGTGTCCTAATACGGTCTTCATACACAGGTATATTGTACATTAAAAACACCAGAAGGAAAATTTACCGGGAACTCGTCGCATCTGGCGTCCTCTCGTCGCGATTCGCGCTACTTTTCAAATCAGGCGTCCTCGTTACGCTGATCGAAATAAGCAAGAGTGAGTGCAGCGAATGTCCGGGACGCCGGAAACAGGCGGCGCCCGGCAGTTTCGCGAACACGGGCACACACAGATTGAACCATCTGCACCGTTTTCGAGGTTCGATTGCCTTGCAAACCTCACGACTTCCAATGGCATAATTAGACTGCTGATGCGCAGTATCAATAGTTAGGTGCCCCATTTTGACCTTATTCCGCGTCATTTGCCTAAGCTACACTGGATAACGCAATTTGTCCAACGTATGCTGTTTATGACACACAGTACGTTCTCTTGTTTTGATTGCGCCGGTCGACCTCTCGGTGTAACTGTGTGATACAAAATAGGGTATGTTTCACTATCCGCGTTTCTCGTAATCTCACACTCAGCGCCATTCGAGAAAAGGTCAAAATTCGCAGGAATAAAATCTACACCAGTCAGCATACGCGGCCCCCACCTTCTGTGTTCATACGTCTATGCAAGCGTACACATTGCTGGCGTTATTGCCTGCGCCGTGTTCTCAGCCGGAGAGAGCGAGTGAGAGATGCGCTGTATTGACCCGTATCGACGGCAGGCGTTGCATCTTGGCATTGTATATAGGGGGCTTTCGATTCCGCTGTCTTGACTGTGTTATGCTCTCCTGGCGTTTCTTTGTGTATCGGTTTCCGTCCTACACCACATGCACCCTACCCTTTCCTCTCTCAATTCCCTTCTCCCCCCCCCCCCCCCCCCCCGCTGTTTTGTTCGGCCTCTTGTGCAATCCGGCTTGCGAGTATTGCCACCCCATGCTGGCGTTAGCCTTCTCGTTTCCTTTCATGCGCCGTTTGCCGTCGCTTTGCTGTGCTGTATTTGCGTAACGGCTCTGGTTCTTTTCTTTTGTGTTTATTCGGTGGCTATAAGCTAAAGTCTGCCGCTGTTTGAACTCTGCCCTGCCGAAAAATGAGTTTTCGCAATCTAGAGCCTTGCGTACAGAAAGACATATTGAGGTGTTTTTAGCGCCTGTTGGCATGTATGAATTCCGCGGCCTGTCGGAACAATTGCGAAGTCTTCTGGTTATGGACTGTGCGAGCCGGTATGGCCACAACGCTCAAAAGGGCCAGCTGATGGGAAAATCGATTCAGCGTTAAGGGCTCATTGTGCGACGCATTTTTTGCTACAGGGTGGCACATAACTTGACAAGCTGTTCAGAGTCGACTACGGATGAACGCCTGGTGAGCTGCGTTGCAGGAACCCAAAATGATGGGTAGCATTTCGGCTGGCGTACCCGCAAATTTTCCCTCCATTTTTCCAGGCGCTACCATGGTTGCCAGACTAGGACTGCCCTCCCCTTTACGTTTCTGCCTTTACGGGCCCCATACGTTTGTAGTACCTCCCCTAGGGACGAAGCGAAAAAAAAAACTCGGGCTCGAGCCCGTGTTTGTTTTTCGCATTCCCGGGACAAACAGGCTTTGATGCGTTTACTTCAGTTCTAGTTTTTTTTTTTATGGCGCTGATAGCAACGCTATACAACATAAACAGCTCCGTGCAAGTAAAAACATCACAATTGCGCACCAAAATTTGTACACAGTCACTGTATGCGGCATCATTTTTGGGTTCCTGCAACGCAGCTCACCAATCGTTCGCCCGTAGTCGACTCTGAGCAGCTTGTCAAGTTATGTGCCACCCTGTCGCAAAAAATGCGTCGCACAATGAGCCCTTAACATTGAATCGATTTTCCCATCAGCTGGCCGTTTTGAGCGTTAAGGTCATATCGGCTCGCGCAGTGCATAACCAGGAGGCTTCGCAATTGTTCCGACAGGCCCCGAAATTCAAACATGCCAACGGGCGCTAAAAAACACCTTAATATGTCTTTCTGTACGCAAGGCTCTAGATTGGGAAAACTCATTTTTCGGCAGGGCAGAGTTCAAACAGCGGCAGACTTTAGCTTATAGCCACCGAATAAACACAAAAGAAAAGAGGAACCAGAGCCCTTACGCAAATACAGCACGGCAAAGCGACAGCGAACGGCGCATGAAAGGAAACGAGAAGGCTAACGCCAGCGTGGGGTGGCAATACTCGCAAGCCGGATTGTACAAGAGGCCGAACAAAACAGCGAGGGGGGGGGAGGAAGGGAATGGAGAGAGGAAAGGGTAGGGTGCATGCGGTGTAGGACGTAAACCGATACACAAAGAAACGCCAGGAGAGCATAACACAGTCAAGACAGCGGAATCGAAAGCCCCCTATATACAATGCCAAGATGCAACGCCTGCCGTCGATACGGGTCAATACAGCGCATCTCTCACTCGCTCTCTCCGGCTGAGAACACGGCGCAGGCAATAACGCAAGCAATGTGTTCGCTTGCATAGACGTATGAACGCAGAATGTGGGGGCCGCGTATGCTGACTAGTGTACATTTTATTCCTACGAATATTTGACCTTTTCTCGAATGGCGCTGAGTGTGAGAATATGAGAAACGCGGATAGGTGAAACATACCGTATTTTGTATCACACAGTTACACCGAGAGGTCGACCGGCGCAGTCAAAACAAGAGAAAGTACTGTGTGTCATAAACAGAAAACGTACAACAAATTGGCTTCATCTAAAGTAACTTGGGTAAATGACGCGGAATACGATGAAAATGGTGCACCTAACTGTTGGAATTGCGGATGAGCAGCCTAGTTAATTATACCATAGGAAATCATGAGGTGTGCAGGGCAATCGAACCTCGAAAACGGTGTAGATAGTTAAATCTGTGAGTGCCCGTGTTCGGGAAACTGCCGGGTGCGGGCTGTGTCCGGCGTCCTCATTCGCTGCACTCACTCTTGCTTATTTCGATCAGCGCAACGAGGACGCCTGATTTGAAAAGTAGCGCCAATCGCGACGAGAGGACGCCAAATGCGACGAGCTTCCGGTAATTTGTCCTTCTTGTGTTTTTAATGCACAAGGTACCTGTTTATGAATACCGTATTAGGCCACTCTTTAGTCAGAATATTTGAGCCTAATCCCAGCTCTTTCAACTTTAGCACTGTCGAACGGGCAACCGGGAGATTTGCGTACTGGACAATATACAAGCGCTTCGATTGTAGAACGCCTCTAAAAAAACTACGTTCTTGAAATCCGCGTTCACGCACGAAAAGTACTCAGAGGGTTATGAGCGAGTGGCCTAAAGAACCAGCTTAAAAACCCAGATGTCAACGCCGAAAATAAATATGCACAAATTCAGAGAATTGTTGATAATGTTACTGTTGCTAATATTTCTGTTTCTGTTAATTCCAGCTTGTATTTGTGCCCCTGCTTTTCTTCGGTTACACAGACATAATCCGATCCCCTCTATAATGCCTTTTGACTCGCCGCGGTGGCTCAGTGGCTAAGGCGTTGTGCTGCTGAGCACGAGGTTGCGGGTTCGATTCCCGGCCGTGGGGGGGCCACTTTTCTGATGGAGGCGCAAAAAAAAAAACGCCCGTGTGTGCGAGATTTCAGCGCACGATAAAGATCCCCAGGTGGTCAAAATGAATCCGGAACCCTCCACTACGGCGCGCCTCATCGCCTGCGTTACCTTATCTTATCTATCTTACGCGAGTTTGCGAGAGGGTTTTAGCTGCTTTTACCCCACGTAAGGTATCGGATTAGGTGTGAGGACGTCCCACGATATCCCAGGCCACACTCACGCGGGCAGGAAGGGCATGCGAAGCTGTGCTCAATTTTTCTTTTCATATTAGCGGCTGGGCAACTAGATTCCAGAATAGGAATATTTTTAGCACGGCCGCCTCACGCTCCGTATCGCTCTAACAATAACTGCATATATTATAGGCCCCATGTTTCGTATATAGTTATACCTTCATTAATCTGTCATCTTGCACATCACTTGCATCCACTGTTCACACACCCTCCACCCCTCTTCGTCCCCCTACACGCAGAGTAGCTGGCAATCACTCAATCATCAATCAATCAATCCATCAATCAATCAATCAATCAATCAATCAATCAATCAATCATATCATCAATCAATCAATCAATCAATCAATCAATCAATCAATCAATCAATCAATCAATCAATCAATCAATCAAATTGCTCACTTCCTCCCTTTGCAGTGGGCTAAATACAAACCGAGGAAAGGAGAACCTAGGCGTTCGCAGCATGGCAGCTGCTTAAATAAGCTGAGTCAAACCGAAGGTTGCGGCTTATGGGGCTCCGTTTCGTGATACACAGCTGATCAATGCAAGTTGCCTTACCACATTAAAATTGGCTGAATGAATAGGGGGGGGGGGGGGGGGTATAAAGTTGAGCACATGAACACCGGACAAGTCACGGCTGGTAGGATTCCTGTCATCGGACAACGTGCAAAGGTGGAATAAATAAGTCTATTTCGTCTAAATTCCCGGAGACTTTCTCTCGGCCGACATCCATTAAGCGAGGCAATCGGCCATGGAAATTGTATGGGGCGGATAAAATCAGGCTCTACGTAGAAAGGCCCGGTGCCGCTTGGATACACCTTACTCCATAGAACGCGCTCGCAAAGGTAATTGGAAGGGGAGGGTTGAGTAAAGAGAGATGGGTAAAGATGGAGGGAGGGAGGGAGGGAGGGAGGGAGGGAAGGAAAGAGGGAGGGAGGCAGGGAGAGAGGAAGCTGGCTCAATGGCAAAGCAATAATAAATTCCCCGGAAACAGCTTACCAGTTTCACTTAAGCTGTACCAGACTTCGCACCATGTTCAAACTATGCCTGTACCAACCCCCTTCAAGGACGTGAGTAGACTTAAAGTTTGCTACGTCACTTACAAGCCGATCTATTTGTTTGGGACGAGTTCTCCGTCCAGCATTGCAATTGATACAATCGCCGACGATTCTGGGTGTATGGCAGTTTGATTGTAAATGGGACAGGATCGAAAGGACTCAGAGTTTGTGATGGGAGTTTATAAACATGCCCGGCTGTCTATTACCACGCGTCCAATATTATTCCGGCCGTGTCATCCGGCCGGAAAGAATTCAGCGTCAGAAAATAACGCACGCCAAGCACAAAAGATGAATAACAAAGCTCCTCAGTGAGATCGAGACGAGAAGCAAAAACGACAGCGTGTACGATGAGTTCGGCGCACGCTAAGATTGCCAAGGTGGTGAAAATTAATCCGGAGCCCTCCACTTTGGCGCGCCTCATCGCCTGTGCGTGTATCGGCTCGTTAAACCCTACAATCAAATCAACTCTCAGCGAACGTGTCTCAGCTATTATATTCCCTCAGATGTTTTAAACTCAATGTTATACCACCTGTAAACCTTCGTACACCAAAGTGGAGGTGTTCGCTTACATGCATAAGCCCATGTGTCGAGATTCCCTCAAGCAAATATTGCACAAAGCACAATCCTAAGTTTACGCGACGAGTTTCCACCAGGCGGTCCTGGTTACTTGTTCGGCGGGTGCCCTCTGTCGTGCAGATATCAAGCGTTCTCTGTCGGAAGCATCGGCATAGTCCCCGTTGTAGAAATCGCGCATCGTTTATAATTGGGGATTTGTACCACTGGAGTTACACATCGCCTACTGCTGCGAGCTCCGTCATAGTCCTTGAGGTAGATCTCCCGCATCATTTTTAATTGGGGATTTGCGCTGCTGAAGCTACCCATACGTTGAGAAGATGGATCCTAACAATTGTTTGTACCGCCTGGGGATGTTTACCACGTGACTAGATATCAACATGCGGGAGCTTTTCTTTTTCGCGTTTATGTGAAAAAATTAGCAGTGGCTTAGCTCTGCTACGCCAGGATATACGTAGCGTGAGCTAAGGTTCAGCAATCCAGTCCAATCTAGTCCAGTCCAGTCCAATCCAGTCCACTCCACTCCACTCCACTCCAGTCCAGTCCAGTCAGTCCAGTCCAGTCCAGTCACGTCACGTCACGTCACGTCTCCTCGCGCATGCTGAGCACGGCTCTTCACGAGCCACGCGAAACGGCTACCGAGCGGCTGCGGTGCAGCGTCAGACTCGGCTACTGCGCAATTGAGGCGCATACCTGGGCATGCGCCGGCGCCAGTGCGTGTGCCGCGGCTATGACGCAACACAATCCAACACAACCCACTTTAATCCAATCCATTGCAATCCAATCCAATTCAAGCCAAGCCAAGCCAAGCCAAACCAAGCCAATCTAATGTCCCTCGCGCTTGCGCAGAACGGCCCTTCACGGCACACGCGAAACTGCTCAACCTCGGCCACGTTGTAGCTTACGCTACAAAACGGCGGGCCAAGGGTGGCGTCGAACACGTGAGCATTGGCTCAGTTGCGCAACGCGGTAGGCACAGAGACACTATGGTGGTACATATGCAAACGTCTCAACTCCGCAGCAGACTTAAGGGACGGAGAGATGAAACAAAAGTACGACCACATTTCTGCGATGCAGGCATGATTGAACAGGGAAGGTGCTCCTGTTTACTGTTGTGCTCAACTAGAGGTTGACACTTACTCTACCTTTCTGATTTTAAAGGTGAATCGGCTCTCATAAGACATTAACAGCGAAGCTGTTTAGCAAATCGTAATTTTCGTGTCATCAGTAAACATACCAAGAAATTGCCGAGCGCGCGCAAGGAGCGCAGGCCTCGCGGTGACCGTCCGGCAGTTAACAAAACCAAGAAAATGCCCCAGAGCTCGTGTGCGAATGCTCGCCACGATCGCCCAGCGTTCTCTGCGTACGTTCATCAACCCAAGCATACCCACTTAGGGAAATTGGCCGTGACTGCGGCGACCGCTCGGCAGTTAAGGGAAACCAAGAACATCCCTAGCGCTCGTGTTTGCGTGCGTCGCGGCGACCGCTCAGCGTCCCGCAGCCCGTTGTCAAGCCAAGCATACCCACTTACGAAGATTGGCCAAGGCTGACTACAACAAGAAAAAAGAAACTCTAGCGTTTGCCGTAATCCTGACAACACTTGCTTCGAACGAGAAGACGGCAGAGAGCGTACGCCCCTCCATTTTGATGTCCAATGATTGTCACTTCCAAAAAATGACAGAAGCTCACACGTATAGCAAGTTAGATGGAGTAAAGGTAGTTGCGGCATCGGAAAAAGAAAGAAATCGGCTGCAATCGCAGACTTGAACCGTCGTGATGGTCGTGAAGGTTGCGTACAGCTTCGCTACCTTCAAGTCTTTCGCGTTAGTGTGAGCTTCCTTCGTTTTTTTCTGACTGCTGGTATTGCTACAATCCTTGCATTTAGGTGGCAAAGCGGCATACCCAGCCGGTGGAATGAACTTTATAAATTATCTGGACTTTGGATAAACTCGCACTTGTATAATGCACGCCTAGCATCATTTGCACTAAAATTTAAATTTATATCTACGCCGCCCAGCAGCTATTCCTGGTTCATTTTCGCGCGTACTAACACATATAAAAAAACAGGACCTGAAACTTATTTTAACCATTTTTTTTTTATTTCCTCCCTTCCTTTTCCCAGCTCCCCGAAGCCCAAAACACCCCGTGCGTGGCATTTCTTCCCGCCTAAGCTCCCGCAAAAACTGCCAATCCTATCAGGAACCCGAAACAAACTCCTGCGTTCCCATAGAACGTAGATTTCTTGCAGTTTGGTGCGCATTCTGGGCGCACGTAGCGATTCCGCGAAGTAAAAAAAAAAAGAAGGACTGGCAATTAAAATGACAAAAGACGACCGGCGGTGTTATCCTCGAGACAAATAAAAAATATAGTGAAACAAAGAAATTGCAAAAATAAAAGTAAAGGTACTCCCGTTTATTATTAATGGTCGACAAATATTCTTTAGTGAGCATTGCAGTAGTCTGTGACAGGCAAAGAAAATAAGTGTGGGGTGCGGTGAACATTGGAGAGAATTGCGCGATGCCAAACGCGGGTGGTGCAGCGGCATGGGCAGGCAATCAATCACAGCCGGTGTCACGTGTCAAACCGCCAGACTGCACGCCATGTTGCCGCCACCAAAGACGAGGACGAAGTGACATTCACGGTCGAGTGCCTTGATCTGGCTGTCATATTCATCCGGCCGCTAGTGGGCCTTCGCTGTTCTTGTGTGTCGACAATACGGCCATCAATACATCCAAAGCGCTGCAACGGATACAGTATTATTGCGCGCCGTTGCGCAGCATTGCGCACCTATTGAATGAAAGAAAGTGACAAAACAGTCAGGTTGCGTTGTGTGTTGTGTTGTGTTGTGTTTTGTTGTCCTGTGTTGCGTTGTGTTGTGTTGCGTTGCGCTCGGCTCTGTGTTGTGTTGTGCTTTGCTGTGCTGTGCTGTGCTGTGCTGTGCTGTGCTGTGCTGTGCTGTGCTGTGCTGTGTTGTGTTCGGTTAGGTTGGCAAAGCCTTTTTTCAGGTACGTGATGCTGCCGAGCCACAGGCAAACCGACTTCCTAGTAGAGACACGCAAAAAGACTGCAGATAAACAAACACTCCACTGCCCACTACCCGATACTCCCTACGCAACACCCTCACTATACCTTGAAACAGACGCTGCACGTCCAACGCCTTGCTGCCGCGGGTCTGGAGGTGGCGCACCGCGATCACGGCTTTGTCTCGCTGCCACAGATGGCGTTATGTATTGACCAAGTCACATGCCTGTGCCCGAACTTCCCTGGCTCCATTCCCGCTGCAGCTAAGGATTTTTCTCAGACAGCGCTCATGTTTTAACACGAAAGTGCTTTATTCCGGGACACACAAACACTTCGGTGACTGCATATCCGTCACGAAAATGACGCCAGTAAAACGAAGCAAGCTGCCTGTAAATGGTGCCCAGCTGCACACATAGTCTTCTTGCGGGGAAGCAACCTTTAGAACCAGAGAGTACGTTTTACTTAGGGTTGTTCGTTTTCGGGTTTTATATTTTAACGCGAAAGTGTTAAGCCGGGATATACCAAGATTTCACTGACGTCATATCTGTCAGAGAAATGACTTTAGTACACCTCTTCCTAAGCGACCCGCCAGCAGGACGTCACTCACCAAGTACACCCACAAGGCAGCCGCAGACCCGCAAATCATGCTCAGCTGCAGATATGGCTACACATTTCTCTTTTGTGGCTTTGAGACCCTCGTCTGTATATACGCATGTATGTAATTTTTTTGTAAATTGAATAAACCTTTGAAACCTTTGAAACCAATTCCTATGACAGAGGAATCAACCACAATTTTTCTACCATCCGCTTCCCATAACGCCGGGGTATGGAACTAACTGGGCCGTATTGCTTGCGGAATAATATTGAACTCTAGTACTGTATCCTATGCAGCAAGGAATGGAGTGCTTACATCATTTATGTGCGACCGCTTGTACACGGTTGCCGCTTTTGCAGCGCCATATAGGGCTCCCGCCTTTATGTGCGTCTGCTCTTTGCTTTTTCCTTTCCACCTTCCACGTGTCACTGTGCAGTTAGTACCCCTCATTGCTACCGCAAGAAATAAATAAATAAATATACGCTACCCTAAACGCTGCTAGCCGTAAGTGTAGATTGAAGGCGTTGAGGAAAAATTGCATGGAAAGATGCCTAAAAGCTATTCAGGTAAGTACACAGTGAGGCTGCATGCAAAGTATCCTCTGTAACCGCTGAGCTCAAGGGTGGAGCTTAAACGCTTGGTCATCCCTTGACCAACCCACAGTCAGCTGCTTTAAGTAACAAGAGAAGCTAGTTAACACTCGCTCTAACGAAACCGGCTTTACTAAGCAACTGCGGCTGTACGAAACAATACACACCGATATAAATTAAACACAGAGAAATGACAACAGCATAAATGTCATAGGCATGCGTTAAGGAAAATTTGTTTGATGTACAGTTATGGAGGAACAAAAACAAAGAAACTGCGATTGCCGCATTCCGGTTAGACTAAGCAACTCTTCCAGCGCTTAAAGGAGGCTAATAAACTACGAAATATGTCCCCTGAGCTGGTGGTCAAATGACAGGAGAACGTGCAGTTACGTGATCAGAATAGCTTGCGCCGCCGTTTGAAGCAGTTTATGCAGCTGTCAGTGGTACGTTCCGTAGAGGAACACAGTGACTGCGGGCCTGTGCGTGCCTTTAGAAAATTAGGTGATTTTGTGCCGCCTTCCGCCCTTTCTCTGCTTGAATGGCGCCCCGACGACCCCAACCAATCTTTTATGAAGAGAGAGGACGCATAAATACCGAGGTACAGCGAGTGTGTGGCCCGCGAAAGAAAACTGAAGGATGCACAAAGTGACGTGGCTGCTACCAACAATGACAGAACGAAAGAATAGGAACGGTGGTGTTTTCATGCAGGAAAAGAGTGGATCTCCACGGAAAGCTGCTATGTAGAACAAGCACATTGGATTGGACTGGACAAACTTTATCGGTGCCTGCAGTACGCGCGCGCGCGCGCGTAGATTGAGCCTACGTCATCCTCGGGGCAGGCTCCCGGCGTGGATCCCCGCTTGCCGTTACCGGTTCGCGAAGCCCCTGCCTAACCAGTGCATCGAGGGCCTGCTGGAGCGTGGTGCCGAACATCGTCGTGAACAAAGAGCTCATTTGGAAGAGGACAAAGCGCGACTTATGCAATCGGGAAATACTGATCTGCACAGGGAACGGCGAGCTTCAGTTGTACGGTGAACAAGTCCAGGCTAACCACGGCATGACGCAGGATGCCACTGTCAACAACGTGCCCACGTTACCATCTTGCCATCTTGTCATTTTTCATCTTGGGCTAGAATAATTACCATTTTGGTGTTTTAACCATGTTTTCTGGTTTTCACAATTCTTCGGCAGTATTCCTCGTATTACCCTGAACTTCCAAGCAAAAGATGACAAACAGCACGCAATAACTATCAAATGCTTCGCATTATTTAGAAAACTCCCGTATGCGTTTCTACGTGTTTTATATTCATAATAATTAAAAAAAAACGAACACACTCCTGTGTCGAGATTTCGGCGTAGGTTAAATATCCACAGGTTACTTAAATTGATCCACAAGCCCTCCCATACGGCTTGACTCATAGAGTAGGTGTGGCTTGGGCGCATAAGGCCGCGAAAAAAAAAAGAAAAAAAAAACTTGTAGCTTGTAGGTCGGGAACGGAACGAATTCGTGGAGTTTAGAATTTCCTAACGTCGCCTGACATCTGATGGCTGGTTGTTCCGAATCTGGATGTTATCGGTTGCGGGAGGAAAATTAATGTTTACTCGCTTTGCTTCGCGTCTCTTTGCTTTCCATGTTGTAAAAGAGCGCGCTGAATAGAGTAAATGTGATTGTCAGGGGTACAGCGTTTCTAAGGGATGGTTGCTTAGAGAAGGAACTTTACAGTGTAGTGGGTTACGTGCTTGCA
The DNA here is from genome assembly GCA_013339765.2 of Haemaphysalis longicornis. Classification (NCBI taxonomy): domain Eukaryota; kingdom Metazoa; phylum Arthropoda; class Arachnida; order Ixodida; family Ixodidae; genus Haemaphysalis; species Haemaphysalis longicornis. The sequence goes on along the minus strand of CM023449.1, from coordinate 53,327,748 downwards.
TCCAAACCCCAAACACCGAAGTTGGAATCGTAATGCCCGCACAATTTTAACATCAGAGCTGTTTAAGCTTATTGTTTCACCGTCGAGCGTTACCACAAAAAAAAAAAAAAATTAGTAGTGGCTTAGCTCTGCTATGCCAGGATATACGTAGCGTGAGCTAAAGTTCAGCAATCCAGTCCAATCTAGTCCAATTCAGTCTAATCCAGTCCAGTCCAGTCCTGTCCAGTAACTGCTCCTCGCGCATGTTCAGCACGGCTCTTCACGAGCCACGCGAAACGGCTATCAAGCGGCTCCGGTGCAGCGTCAGACTTGGCTACTGCGCAATTCAGGCGCACACCTGGGCACGCGCCGGCGCCAGTGCGTCTGCCGCGGCTATAACGCAACACAATCCACTTTAATCCAATCCAATCCAATCCAAATCCAATCCAATCCAATCCAATCCAATGTCCTCGCGCTTGCGCAGAACAGACCTTCACTGCACACGCGAAACTGCCCAACCTCGGCCAGTGTAGCTTACGCTACAAAATACCAAGAAAATTTACCCAGCGCACGTCAGCGCGCCCCTTGCGAGGAGCACGCGGCGTCGGCCAGCAGGACCTTCGAGAACAGCGCCCAGCGTTCGTGGCGGGATAGCTCGCGTGTTCTTCTACTTGCCTGTTCACATGCGTTCGCTCATAAAGGGGGGGAGCACAGACGCCCAGTTCGCGAAGCCGGTTGCCGCGGGTTCTAGCGCGTGCTAACACGGTCCACTTTGGGAGAGGTTTTAAAGGGTGCGGACGAAACGATGCAGGCCTGCCAGTCATGGATAGCTTTCATCGGCAAGTTCGGAAATCACTGTAAGGTGGAACAGCCTGGTCGCCGACCAAGAGAGAGGGGCCGCCAGTTCTGCTGTTTCTCCAGCCGTGCAGCGCAAGCTGCGCCATTTTTTTAACAGCGGAGCTGTTGTTGCTGTCCGTAATGTGTAAAAAACGCGGGTCGTAAAAAACGCGGGCCGTAAAAAACGAGGGTCATAGTTACTCTCGCCGATTACCGCGCTCGTGAGCACGCGCCTCACGAGGTGCGCCCGGCGTTGTCCAGGCTTGTGAGTGGCGCTCGCAAAAAATACCAAAGAACAGTTCACGTGCGTCCACGCCTCAGGGAGGGAGCACAAGACAGTTCGCGATACAGACGCACATGTAGTTCGCGAAGCCGGTTGCCGCCGGATCAAGCGTGCGGTGACGCGCTCCACTTTGGCAGAAATGTGAAAGCCTGTGGACAAAACGATCGGGAACGCCAGTCATGTATGAAGGAGACGACGATATAGATGGATATGAGGAACAACACTATACCACGGTGAAAAGCGACGACGGAACGTGTAAATAAACAATTTCAAGGGTAATGCAATGCGTGGTGGTGTGTCCTTCAATACTCACATTGAAAGAGATCCTCCGGTTCCGGTATGGTTGAAGCCTTGCGCGACTTAGTACAAGCTTCGCCAATAGACCTTTCCAGAAACTGCAGCGCCGCTCCTTCCCCTGGCGGGCCCGCGCAAGGCGTCCATGGGACTGCTGTGCGCGGGCGGTGCGAGCGGCGACGGCGGCGACGGGGTGCATGGGCGCCGCGCGCCGCGTGCGCGGAGTGAGCCCGTCAATGAAATGCTGTGCTTTCAAAGTTATGTCACGCATCAATTAAAGGATCTTTAACCATTGAACCCAAAATAAGAAATAAACTCCCCATCCTTCTGAAACTGCTGGCACACCGCGTGAGAACCTTCGTCGTCTGCTAGCAACGTCGTCTGCTAGCTTGGAGAGTGAACCAGCGGCTGCCAGTTGAAAGCGCTTCGCGCTTCTGGCTTCCCGCGGGAAAAGAGAAATTCCTCAACACGAGGAAATAGAGAACAAATGGACAATTGAGCTACCCGAGGGAAAATACAAATAACCAGCTCTTGCTTCCGGCAGCCCGCGGGGAGCCGAGTGGGAAACGAAGAAGCCCATATCATGTGCACACGCTTACTCGTGATTGCATTTCCGCGTGTGCAAAGCTACACTCGTTTACAACCTGCCTTAGCGTTTGTAGTTTACGCGATACTGGACGATATGGCGCCAAGGAAGCTGCAGGAGGCGGAACAAACGTCCTGTGTGCTCGGTTGGGACAACAATACTACGAGACCGGCATGTTTCATTGCACAAGTTTCCGAAGGACAAGACAATTAAAAAGGGTTAATGGGTTCGCCGGATAAATCGCCAGGGTCGTTGATGACCGATTCGGTTTGTGGGAGCCGTCCGAGCATCACAGGATATGTGGAGCCCATTTCAACGCGAGCGGACGCAAAATGTTACATGGACCGTATGCGACCCACTTTTACACACCAGGTCTTAGCCAAGGGTGTTCCTCCGGTAGACAGGCAAGCCCCAGCATTATAACGTAAATTATGTTTTTTTATACGTTTTTTTTTTTGTTCCTATGCTGCCGCGAAGTGAACGAAACACCGCCTTCCTAAGCGCCCGTCCCGCTTCCAGGCATCCAAGACAAACTAGTGATATGCAGCAACTGTCCGAGATACTCCTTTCAGCTCAGAGTAAGTCAACGCCCGTTATTGGAAATGAATTTTAGCACAAAGGGCGTAACAGGGCGATAAAGCAATGCTTTCGCTCCAGCAGACAACGATGCGGTTTATCGAGCGACAGCGACTGCCTGCAGCCCAGCGTTGCCAGATGGTGAAATACGGCACCAGATTGTGAAAATCTGGTGAAATTCGGGGGCTACTGGTGTTGAGGGTACCAATACGGCTACACCAGACAATATCTGGTGAAAACTGGTGAAAAAGCGTGTTGTTTCTTTGAACTAGACTGTTTTATTTCTTGAATGAAAGTTTTTCAGCATATAAACACCAAAAGCCGCTGGACTGTCTGAGCATGCGTGTTCTAATGGGCTTGATCAGTATATTGAATTTTCACTATACTGCTTGAAAGTAACGAAAGCTCAAATGGTGCATTTTGTATTTCAAATACACCACAATGAACCACAACCTCCGAATTTTTTAACGGAGGGCGTGTTCCCAAAAGCGTCCTGAGGTTCCCTCTCTAAATGGTTACAGCTGCATAAGTTTTGTATGGCATGTTTATTATGAAAAAAAATAGTGCAATGTTAAATCCTCACATACTAACTAAAGAGAAATTTACAATTGTACCAGGTCTTGTGTTTCAATATAGGTGAAAAAGCATAGCGACAACTGAATTGGATGCGCGCGTGCCCATAGAACATGGAATAAGGGTTCCTTAGACAGGTACTGCGATGTATATGAATACGAAGTAATATTTCACTTCTTTTGAAACTACTTTGCCAATTTAATAATATAAGTAACTGAGTAACACTCTTCGATTTTTAATTATGAGATGATCAAATCACCCCCTGGGTAGGCTGGATGGATTGCCATAAGGAACCAAAACGCCATATCAAAAGGCTGTGTTTTTGAGAATTGCATGCACAGAAGACGTGAAGGATCCAAAACAATGTAATAGTGGCTGTATTTAGTGCTGGTGAAATCTGGTGAAATTTGGGCCTGGAGATGGTGTCGATGGGTATTTTCAATCTGGCAACGCTGCTGCAGCCTGTCTCCTGCGGCATTGTGAGTTCAGCATTTCGACTATTTCTTTTCGGTCGTTTCATTGTGGAATTATTATTTCTCACTTTTAAGGTATGGTGTACTTCCTGAGTGAAAACAAGGAGACAGCTCGTCATAGCTGACCCAGGATTTTTGATCGAAGATGAGCTCGTGACTTGGCGTTTAAATTGAACAGGACGTACCCCCCATGTTAAATGGTCGGCCGTCAAACTGACAGTAGCGGAGCAACACGCACACGGCAGATCGCCACGCTGAGGAGACACGTTGAGCGAGTTATTCGAGAAGTGAATAACTTGAGAATACTACATGTGGTATGTTTTCCCAAATGCGATGGCTGACAAGCCAAACCAGATATGGAAAACTTGTTGCTACTTGAACAACTTAACACTGAACCACTTCTCAATCGATCAGTACGCGAAATGTCAACTCGTGTTTTGTTTAGCGCCCTCTGAATAGTTTTACCTTTTAGTCGGTATTGGTTAGTTTTGCAACCGAATAAAAGTGTACGTGTCTTTTATTGCAATGATACCAAACTAGCTGCCTCGTCTTTTTTTCGACTGAAATAAACATTCTATGGTTCATAATTTACACAGCCGAAAACAGCAAAGAGCTCAGTTTGCTCAATGAGACTTACCACCCTTTAGCAACAGTACTTGAAGCGAATACAGACATAGTGTAGCATGAATCGATGGGATACACACTGCAAAACTCCCCAAAATGCAGCAGTTTGTTGAAGAAATGCGGGCTGTGGTAAGAATGCGTAAGTTTGAAAAAGAAGCCAGTTATCAAAACAGCTGTCCAGGATAGCAGATGTTCTGCATGCATCAATGTTAAACGCCGAAGCTGCACCGTCAACAAATGCTGCCTCCACAGGCGCTGCCGCGCACGGCACGGTTTGGCACGTGTTAGAGCTACATGAAGAGCGGCCGGGCGGCGGCGGCGGCGGCGGCTGCTGCGGCGCTCTCAGTTCCCAGGCTGCTTTGCGGCCGCCGTTTGGGGGCGCGCGCAACTTTCCGGAAAGGTCTATTGTTTTTAGAGTGTTCAGTATCTTGTACAGTCAAAACGTGACACAGTAAGTGCGATAGACCGACGGACAAACGGGCTTTCTGGTTGAGCCAAAGTATTTAATTGCTTCGTATTTAAAAGCCGCCTTGGCCGTTGTCGAAGAGCGTCCTCGGGCTGAGCAGCACGACTCCTCAGCCACCGAGCCGCCTTCGGCGGGTTGTCTATTTGTCGAGGTACAAAGGGGTGTGCCGTGCGATGTTACGATGCGAACAGGCAGCCGCTGCGGCTTGACATAAATGCCAGGGACAGGACCTCGACGGCGTGCGACATCGTTACCAACAACCACGTGCGTCGTTTCTTGCTCCGAGAGGCGCCAAAGCGGGCACTTTTTTACGTTGTGCGCGGGCGAGCTGTCTGCACGCGGTCTCGCTTCCATCGCATCCTCCTGTTGTTCCCCATTCGGCGAAAACAGCACACCAGATTCGTCACTTGCGTACGAGTAAGCAGGCAGACATAAAATGCGTCGTAGAAAACGCAGGCATGCGCAGCTAGTTCAAGCACAACGGAGTTTCGGAGCTGCTTAGAGACATGTCGTGCTGTTTCACTAGCAAATAATGTGACTGGTCGTGGCCCTCAGGTCTTTTTTAAAGCGAAGCTTATATGGCTAGCGTTCCGCGCACTTTACATTTCTACGAAAGAAAGCACCGAAGGCTCCTCGTGTATTCGAAGCGCGGGGCGTTCTTTAGGACGCGGCATCGGAAAACGAGTGAGAGCTATTACAGCGCGACCCCGATTAAAGTCGCATGCCGATCAAAACATTCATTTGGAGCTTAAGCTTATACGTTCCATCAATGGGTATGCACTTTCAGTAAATTGTTATCAATGGGAACGATGTTCAAGGTCAGTATATTAAGAGAACTAGATCCAGTACCCCCAAGTGTGAAATTTGCAGGAGCACGCTGTGGGTTGTCTTTACAAAGATTTTGTTTAGTTTCAGCTTCATCATTGTGCCTAATGTTAGAATCGTCTTAGCGGCTAAGGGTCATAATTTTCCCGGATATCTCCGGGAAAACAACAGTTCCATCCATTTTCTATAACCATACTGCCTCCGTAGCTCGCCATGTATTGACAGCCCACCGTTAACCTGTAACGTTTACAACGTAACTGTGAACTAATAACAACAAGTAATTCGAACTCGGTATAATGGTACAATTGTCTAAACAGCAAATTATCGTACAGTTTATTTCGGTAGATTTTCGATAACACAAGAGTTACAGCCGTTTTCTGTAATCAAACTCCATCCGTTGATGGTCGTGCTTCACTGTGGAACACACAATGCGAAAAAGCCAGCTTGCACCGACCTCCTTAAAGTCGGCTTCGCCACTGAATACAAGTGCATTGCTGGGAAGAGATAGTTTCCGGTGAAATATGTCTTCTTATATCAAAATATGAAGTCCCTAGACCTTGTTATTCTGTTCATTTATTTTTTCTGTTCTGGGAACCGGTTTTTGCGCGGAGGAAAAACTTGCCACAGACCAGATCGTGACACGATAACGGAAAAGACTGTCGTCAGGGCCAGCCCTAGAATAGCTCCGCTGTTAGTAATACTGTGTCACCACTATGTTGTGTTTTGATTGTAGGGTATAACGCGCCGACATCACGCAGGTGATGAGGCGCGTCCTAGTGGAGAGCTCCGGATTAATTTTGACCGCCTGGGGATCTTTATCGTGCGCCGGAATATCGAACGCACGGGCGTTTTTTGCTTTTAGCCTCCATCAGAAAAGCGGCCGCCGTGGCAGAGAATCGAACCCCCGTCCTCGTGCTCAGCAGCACAACGCCTTAGCCACTGAGCCACCGCGGCGGGTACCACTATGTTGTGTGCTCAAAAGCCCCTCTGGTCATCCACTTCACCAATGTGGTATATGGTCTCTGATTCTTTCTGTTCCTTTGCTTCAATGCCGGCAAATCAGCAGTTCCAGTAGGTAGGGTTGGTAGTGTCTGCGAAGTAGTTCAGACTGTGTGTAATGAGAAAACTGTGTACGCGGAGGACACACGTGCTGCGTCAAGGCAAAAGGCCACCGCTCACTTTATACAGATAGCGTTGACGGGATGCAGTATACGGTTACATGTGGAGCATGTTTTACAAGAACGTCCGGAAATGGGCGTGCATCATACAGTAAGCCGTCGTTAGAATGAAGTCCTCGTGACAAGAAAATGGTTTACCTATAACCGATACTTCGTTAAAAGGGCGGAGGATGCGCTCTCTATACGCTGGAGTGGGTGCAATGGACCAGTTTGTAGAAAAGCCAGACTTTGTTCAAAATGATTTCGTCATAGCGAGGGTTGACGGGTATATCGCGGTTATGCACAACACAGCGCCTGTGTTGTGTGGTTCGTTACTTTTTCCAGTCTCTGGCGCGGCTTTTCTTCGAAGCACAATGAACCAACTGGCCCTTCAGCAAACCGTATACGTGATAAGTGTGGTGCTGACGCCAGGGCTTCACGTCCTGGCTATAACGTTCGTTGCACTGCAGGGCGACTGATTACGTTTGATTAGCAGTAGTTCTTTAAAGTACGCAAAAAATATCCCTCCCACAAGGCGCTTCGCATTAGCCTCCATCGAAACTATGGCGAACTAAAAACGTGCATTCGAAACACGGCAACCCGTTGCGCTGAAACTGAATTACTCATCAACGAAAAGCCACAGTAGAGAGTCGTAGACATCGTCAATGGTTGGTGTCAACCGTCGGAATGGCTGATACTGTCATGCGTGAGTGAGCGCGTCTCTGTGCGAGCAAGAGAAAAAGAGAGAGAGAGAAAGAGAAGGAGGCACTTGTAGTTCTTGCGGCATTCCCCGCGGGTCAACAAGGAACTACGGCGCCGATCCGCTCGCATCCACGCCGGCGCGTCAAAACAAACCTCGAGTCGTGACAATGACGTGCGTTCCACGCAGCAACGTCACGCACATGCGGTGAATCTGTACGGCTTGTTTTCGTGCGTCGCTGAGGAAACGAGGATGAAAAGAAGAAAAAAGAAAAGAAGAAGAAGAAAGAAGATATCGAATCACGCATTTAAAACTATAATAATGGAAAGTAATGTTCAGTGTACCTGATTTGTTTCTGCGCCTTGTATTTACTTAATATGGGCCGACTAGTTTCTTTCTTCGCAAGTACGACTGGTATTTTTGAAGCCATTGTTATCCTGTGCTCATCGTAATGATTTAATAATTAAAATGACGTTGTGATATGTGCCTTTATTTTCAATACACAGCGGTGTCTTTTTTGTTTTGATAAAAGTGTCCGTATGTAAACCAGTTTCGATGTAAAACATTTCCTTGATATGTTCTGATTTGCGAATTTATTGTCATGTTTTGTTTTGTTTGTATTAAAATGTACCTGCCTGTCAACTGTGTTCGGAGAGAAGGCCTATGTCAGAGTAGCCGCCTTTTGCCTTCCCTCCGTTTTTCTGTATTCAGAAAACAAAAACTTCAATTCAATTCAATTAAAAATAAATGTCGGAGGAAAGGGAGAACAACGAGAAAATACGACGATGGGAAAGCGAACGCACAATTGAATCTATACCCGTTTGTGCGTAGTGAATAGTTGCAGCAAAGGAAAGAAAGTTCAGGGCAATGCTTACACGTGTTTACATCCTTGTTTTACATCCCTGTAACCAATTCTGACTTTCAATTTATCAAAATCGTAAGGAGAAAATTGTCTACTCAGTCTTAATTGTCCCAATCTCGACCGCGCGTACGGTTGTCTTGCCACGTACCGCCTCGTCATCGCTTGGCTGCCGGCATCAAACGACGGCAGTAAGTCTGCGATTGACCGCCGTGATAGCGTGTCAACCATGCGTCGTTACGCGATGAGGAAGCACAATGTGCGCTTCGCGTTCGCCACGCGTTTCTTGCGACGTACGGCAGGATTACACCCGGAAATTTTCGCTTTCCAGTAAGCGCCCGGAATGCTTCGGTGGCCGTAAACGCTCGAGCCCGCAAGACACAACGAAACCACTTCGGGGGAGATTGTTCGCTTCACGTCTCAGTGGAAGACTGAGAAAAGCAATGAGTGTGCTCTCTTCTATCCTTGCGTAGACAGCTTCTTTTCTAAGAACAGTTTAGTCCGGGCTGGTTCGAACATACGGTTGTTTGCCTGTAATTGCTCCGATGCTTGTTTCGAGCAACTGCTACCATTTCCGTACCTCGATGACCATTGGAACAAAAAAATGATATTCAAGCTGTAGACCTGCATCATAGGTTGAAGTGCTTCGAGATGACGCAACGGCATAATTAATGTTTGATGTTGCAACGGTGAGAGGTCTGAAGTAAGCGTCGACGTCGTTGTCACGCCGCCACAGTGGCGACCACATTACACCCGAGCACCTTCACTCACCGTAAGACGTTGGCCAAGGTGTGACGGCGTCCCTTCAGAGGCAGCCTCGTCGGCACTGGCCTCGGTCGCGGCGCTCGGTGCCTCTTGGGACGAAACTGGTGACATCGCATCCAGCACTTGATCCGCGGCGGGTCAACACCACGGTAGCACGTATTCAACAACGTATTCCACACAGCGAGCACACGAGGGCGGACACGTATTCCAAACGCGCACTCACCGAATCACCGAAGAAAACAACGTGGGACGTCGGAAGATGCACGCACCGGACCACACCGGAGTCCGACTCCGCATCGGAGTCAAACTAGCCGGCCGCACTCGCAGAAACGCCCACCGAACCGAAGATCGTAATCCACGAGGTCGTTGCGTAGCCTGTCGCTTTGACGCTGTTATCCTGACGAGTCCGAGCGCCGAGCGCCGCTGCGACCGTCAACCAGTGAGCAAATTTCCCGCACTTCGCTGTGGAAAAGCAGAATCATGTGCATTTCGTCGCGAGAGGGGCCTGCCGGCCGGACGACGCGAAGCGGAGCAAGCGCGCGTCGTTCGGTTTCGAAAGGGTACAGTGGAGAAGGCGGTCGCAGAAAAGCGGGAAGGAGCGGCGTCGAGACTCGGCGCAAGAGGCGCTGCAGTCACGAGCGACTCGCATTTGCCGCCGGTCGCATCTTCGTTGACAATCGATGCCATGGCGTCGGCTGAAATCAGAGTTACTCTGGGCTGAAATAAAAACCTTCCGCGTATTGCTTTTCTAACCACCCGGAATACAAGAAACATGCCGAAAAACGCAGTTTCACCGTGAAACGAGCCCAGATAGTTTTAAAACTCAAGTGTGTACAACCACCAACTGCTGTAGCGACGGCACTCCAGCCGGTCCAGCTACATTAGCCCCAGTATTTCGGACGGTGTGGAAAGCATACAGTAGTGGAAGTAGGCTTGTATTGGGGAGGAAACACTGGCATTTCACGCTAAATCGTAACCAACTAGGGAAATTTTTATTACCGATTTGAAGGCGACGTTCTCGCGGAAACTACACCGACGACGAGTGTCCTGCAGGACTTGTATAGGGAGTAGTAAGTTTGGTGATCCAAGATGGACAAGTGTCTCTAGGAAGCGAATTAAAGACGGGTAGTGTGAGTTCGTTGAAAGGGTACCCAACTGGATGTAGAGTCAAACTTCGGCGAACTTGGGAAATGAAATCTCGCTCACGCGGTAGGGGGCACCGCTTTTGAGTTAAATAAATGGCTATCACTACGAGTGTGGCTGGGTCTAGAGTCCGTAATGCAACTATAAGCGCCGTATGAGATGTTATGTCAGTTCCAGGTGAGACGTATAAGTATTTATCGGTAAGTTTGGGGCTAATGCTAATATGCTGACGTAATGTTTCCGGTGTTTGTGCTTTAGAGCGGAGACATCGAGGGTAGATTGAGCAGGGCATATTATTATCCCACACACACACACACACCCACATTTTACATATATATATATATATATATATATATATATATATATATATATATATATATATATAGGGAGCAGTAAAACTTCGAAGATGGTAGAGAACACAAGAAAGAAAATTTCGAACAAGGTAGACACACCACAACTGTTGGCAACAATCGTTGTTTCTACCTTGTTCGAAGTTTTATTTTTCTATATATATATATATATATATCAGTGTGTCGAACCGAAAAAAATACCGGTTCGGTTACGGTTCGGGTTCAGGTGAAATCATTTCGTTCCGGTTCAGTTCCGGTTCGACAAAATCACGTACCGAACCGGTTCGCGAACCGGTTCAGGAGCTTGAACCGGTTCGCGAACCGGTTCGATTAGTTGAATTATGACTGAAATTAAAAAAATCATTTATTAGTTTAAAACGACAGTCAAATAAAAAAACAAACAAAAATTCAAAATGCTGTTGTTCCCCAAGGTCAGTGGCGCAATTGCAAAGCAAAGTTTAAACAATTACGAGATATTAGAAAAACAGATGAAGTGACGACGATTTACCACCTACTTTCCCGCCCAGAGTTTATGTTGTCCTAGCGACTATTCATAAAGCCACCACGAAGAGGTAGGACGGGGGGATATATTTTCTGCCCTTTCCTTTTTTGTTGAAATCGCAATCGTCGCTATGGAATCGCCCATCACGATAACCTTGAAGCCTTAAATTTAGGCCTGCATAAACCATTGGCGTACATTTTTAATATTTGTAACAAAACTATAAAATCATACCACAGGCACATAAATACTACCAATGAATTAGATTATTTGGTCACCCTGAATAATTTGTTAGCTGTCACCTTATCGAATGTGTTAGCCACACTTTTGCTAAAAGTAAGCTTCAGTTAACGCTCTGTCACTGCATTATTGCTCTGACCACTACAATTCATTTGGCGGTAGCTATACCGGATGAGTGCATTACAATCAGTATGTCATCGTACCGCCTGACCCCCTGCCGTCGTTCCGTGTGCTACATCGCGGAATATTATAAGAGATTATGCTGTTACAAAATGAAAGGGAAATTTGACGCGCGGAGCATATGAGATGGGGCTTTTTTTGGCTAGACGCTTTTTAATTCGTCCACAGCAGTACTCCCCTCCGGAACAAGTAGCAGTAGAAGTAATGTAGCGAGTTGTGCAGTCACTACAAGTGCACCTTCGAAAAAAAGCAGATCTTAAAGAGACAAAACTGCATCAGCAGCACGGCTTAGCCACTGAGCAGCTTCTGCGGTCACACTTGTCAAGTATTAACAATTTGCAGGTGTCGGACCTTTTAAACAAATTATGAAACGCAAAAAGTTTGCACAGATCGGGTGTGGGCTTTCGCTGTTGCACAGTGGAGCACTCCTGCAGCCTGATTGCTCCAATAAAGTCGCAGCTAAGGAAGGGCAAAGTCGTTTTTTGTCCCCTGCAAGCTGCCGAGAATGACATTTCATTTGGTCAGCTTGCACTACGCTCGCGCTTCCAGCAGCAACAGACCGTTGCTGCATTGTTGGTCGTTCATTTCCCCTGTTGCTACATAGAGCGTGATAGTGTTGAATTGTCTGGAGGGGAAAGTGCGCGAGCGGGTACGAAGTTGATGGTACGTGAAAGAAAAAAAAAGGCCTGAATTGCATTGACTGTGCAATATCAACCGCGGAGGGTCGAACCGTTTCGGCATAAACCGGTAACCGTTATTTCTTTTTTCGGTTTAGTTCCGGTTCGGGTTCAGCCTGCTGAAAAAATAACGGTTTGGGTTCGGGTTCAGTTCCGCCAAAAATACCGGTTCAGTTCCGGTTTTCGGTTCGGTTCGGTTCCGGTTCGACACCCTGATATATATATATATATATATATATATATATATATATATATATATATATATATATATATATATATAGCGAATCAGAAAATGGGAAATGAGGGGCTCCGTGAAATATGTAAGCAGAGGCGCGAAACAAATAGAATTTGCGTGTATCTCGACACCAGAGATTTAGCGTAACATAGGGGTGCCTCCATGTAATTATTTTTCGTTTGTGTTCCCTTTGTGATGCGCTTTTTCGCTTCGGTTGATTTTCTTTTGTTTTCTCCTTTCTTCGCAATTCGTCGTAGACAAAACGATTTTCTTTTTCCCTTATATTTCTCCTCCCCTTCTTTTCAGTTTTCGTTGTCGCTATATTATCCGTATTTTTTGTTTTTCTCTTAATATTATTTTTGTCTGCATTTATTCCTATCACTTAGCCTTGTGTTAATATTCTCTCGTTCACCTGTTCTTTCCCTTTATGGATTGCTTCATTTGTATTTATCGATCACCTCTGGAATCTTCTTTCTTGGAATTTGAAACTTCTGGATTATCACAGCGCGCCGACATAGTTGGGATTGATCCCTTGTAAAATTTAACGTGGAACGGGACGTTTCGGGCGGCATCTTCTGTTCAAATAGTCTTGTATTACTTGATCTGAATATTTTCTCTCGTAACCTTACTTGATGCCCCTAACCACCGCTCACACCATTTATTTTCAATTCATGTTTAGAGCAGAGTTAAGTCCAGTTTCCAGTGCGCGAAAAGTTATCCACCGATTGAAATGAAGCAGGGACAAACCATATTCGCACCAGACGGCCAAAGGGCTTGAAATGAACGAAATACGTAAGAAAGCGAGAAAGGGTGCTCGTGCAAATAGGATGTGTCAGATAATCTTGTACACACGTCCGGCGTAGACGCTTGAACGCGGATAGCTTCGACGACGCCACTCTTTATCGGGACGGACTGTAATCGAATCACGCAAATCCGCCACAGTAATGAGCTTAGCGCGCTAAAACTGCAAGACAGGCGATGATCGGCTGAAAAACAAAAAAAGATCCTAGCTCCCCTGCGCACTTATATGAGTTGTAAGCGCGAAAGCACTATTGTCTAATTGAACGCCGCTGAGGGATCCTTGGAATTTTCCGCCGAAAGTAACTTTCCTTATTTTTGCTTCGGGCTATGTATCTGAGTTCCGCGATTAAACTGCCGCGGGTTATCTAAACGCAGAGCATTAAGTCTCCCGTAAAGAGCGTTCTACATAGCGCGAACTTGGACCACCCCTCCCTCCTCCCCTGATTCCTGAGTATCAATAAAGTTGTTTCTCTCTCTCTCCTGCGAATTCACAGCTGCGGCGCCGATCGTGCAGCGGAACGATCTATTTTCTTCGCTGTGGCGAAATGTCAAATGCTTGGAACAGTCGAAATTCTGTGAACATCGCTTGGCACTTGGAAATTTATTGCAGCAATGAAGATAGGAAAAATGATCGTAATCTCCCGCGCGAGAGGCGCCGCAGCTGCTAATTCGTAGCCGAAATTCGCACCATGAAGAACGGGCTTAACGCACAGAAGCCGGGCGTTCTCGATTTCGTGGACCGTGGTCGAAAAGTACCGTAGCCTATCCCAACAGATGGCACTTAAGAAGCAGCGGAATGTTCGAGCCCCCGTGGCCGCGGTTAGGGGCTACAATGACGCCAGAAGTACGGCGAAAGACGTAGTCGCGGGCGCTAGCTCTCAACACGCGTGTTATGGGTACGCTGCCGTATATCTGTGACGGACGCACTCATTTTCTTCTGCCCCATCGCCCAGTATACGCAGTGCAATCGTGTTCCATTCTTTAAGGCGGAGCTTAAACATCCTCCATGTTCATTAGCGTTGTTATGTTAGCTGTAGAAAGGCTTCATTGGGTCGATATTGCTGGGTATTCTACTCTCGCGTAAAGTGACCCCGACTTGCTGACGACTGTCGTGGCGCTGGACGAGGCCAGCGCGAAGCGTGCTCACTTAAGTGTCGCTGCTGCTGGACGCAGAAGGGCAGCCAAAGTCCCTTTTCGGCTCTACGTTTTGCACGTGGTTCAGCGCTGTTCATGTGTTGACTAGGTGCGCGGTCTTTCGTGTGTTGTTAGTTCGCTGCACGCATTACGGTACGCGGCGCAGTCTCGTGGGCTTCGGTGCCGTTTCGCTGCTACAGACAGCGACGATGTCGGATTACTTATTCGTGCACCGATCTTGATACTTCTTTTTGCCTCTACCGCTGCATGACAACTTCCATTTGTGAAAGGTTTTACAAAAGATGGCTATCTCAAACAGCACGCGTGTAAAAGGCAAAGTAAGCTTTCTAAGTTCGTTAATGCGGACGGTCGTCTGCGCAGAATGCCACAGACGGTAGCGTAGCCTTAAATAATTTTCGTGGGTGTTATCCCTGCCGTGAAAAAAAAATTAAAAAGATAGTCTGCGCTCAAACAACATCTTGTTTTTGTTTTCTGTCTTATTCCTGTTTTTAGATTTACATTTTTAGATGAAGTGAATGGGCCGAAATAAAAACCACGGGGAGGGGGGGGGGATGGAGTTAAGACGACAACAAATGAATCCCTCAGACGACAACAACTCAGACGACAACAAATGAATCCCTCACGAGAAAGGTGACCTGTTCCTCTCCTTGAAAAATCTTTGTTACCACAACCCTCCGTGTCAAATGGGGTGGCAAAGCCTGGCAAGATACGACTTGTCTCCAACACCAAACGCTCTTTTATTGCCCGATGCACGGCTAGCGCGTCAATGTAGGGTCATTCTGCGGCTGGTGTTTGACAGGTGATGCTATCGCATTAAAAACGATGACCTTGCGATTGCGCTCTTAAACGTACAAGATCACTGACCCACCGCATTTACCACAAGTGGGGTTCCTTCGAGACAATGGCACTAAAGGGGCCAGATGACAGAGGTAGTTTCCAAGACGCGTGCGGGGTAGGCCAGGACAGCAGTGCAAACCGCCCAAGGAGGCGCCAAGGCAAAGTTAACTGAAGGGGGAGAGCAGACCGGCCAAATAAACCTTTCCGAACTCGGCCCATTGTCTGCTGAGTCTTAATTAAGGTCTTTACGGCGTCACAAAGCGCGATCAGGGGAGCAGCGTCTCTATAAAGACCCGATTAAGCACCGTCTCACGCCTTCAAACAGCCAACTCAGTTGACACCACCATTCTCTCTCGTCGTTTACCCAAACCGTCGTCTACGCCCGAATCCCGGAAAACGGCGACGAGATTACAACGGAGGTAATGGCTATGGAAAACGGTGCAGTGGCTCCACTCCTACAGACCACGTCCCGGTTGCCTGCCTGAAAGATGCATTCATCGCGCCAGATAACACGTCCGGAACGCCAAACTGCATTTTAAACCGCGTGCTAAACACAAGGATTTACATACGTGCTATTGGTCTGACAAAAATGTATTCTCGGCTTCGAAAATCGGCCACACTGCCACAGACCAACTGTTCAAAAGTGCTAGAGCAGCTTTTTTTTGCTTTAGTTTATGGCGAGTGACAAAAGCACTGACGAGATCATTCCAAGTTCAAAACGCAGCGACACAAAGCGCCAAGGCGAGCTTCGATCGTTTAATGATGATGATGGTTGGGTGTTAATGGCGCAAGGCCGACTAGGGCGAAGATCGCCAAAGCAATATGAGAGATGAAGAGGTAAACACTAAAATAGGTTCGAAGAACTAAAGTAAAATCAGTGAAAGACAATGAGGATGGCTGGTGTAGAAGGCCAGTGGTAAGAAACTAGGACTAAAAATTTTATTTCCGCTAAATAGTTAAAAACGCTCTTGACAGAAACAATGGGATCGTCAGACAGGAAAAACGCAGAGAGTGGTGGGATGTGTTGTCTGTAGAGTTGGGTGAAAAGTTTGTGTCGTATCGCGTCGTGTGCTTCACATTGAAGAAGTACGGGGTCACGGATAGGCTGGCTCCACACCTGCTACAGAGGGGTCTTGGATATCCCGTGAGCAGGTAGGAGGGCGTTACATGGGTGTGGCCTATCCGTAACCAAGCTAAGCGAACTTCAGTGCGTCTGTTGTGTTTGTCAGTGGTGTATGCTCCCAAGAGTGGCTTTATTACGTGCAGTTTGTTGTCTGTCACTTCCTTTTAGTGTACTTGCCATAGTTGGCGATCGATCGATCGTATGAAAAAGATAACTAAGTTAAACTATCGAATTTTTAGCAGAAATACTAACCGCGAAATATATCACTTTAATCTCACTACGTGTGCTTAGTATTGGCTCCTTTTTCCCCGAAATCGTTTTTCTTTTTTTTTCAGAGTATTTCAATTTTGCTGCCCTGTTGCGCAGCATTGTATAGCAGTCTTCTGAGCAGCTCATTGCGTTGCATTGGACACCATAGTATTGAGCTAGGCCTATGCACTTACAACGACAGTTCAGATTATTATTTTTTTGGCTCTTACAACACTGGATGCAGAAACGCGTGTGCCGCGGTCTGGTAAAACTCCTCTAGCTCACGCTATTATCCTACTGCTGCAGGAGAAGAACTTAAGCAGAAAAAAGCTGGAGAAACGCACCTTAAAGGGGCCGTGAAGACAAAGAACAACTTTGCTATATTTGAAAGAACTAGGCCTTGGTAGCCCTATTGAAGGAGCGAAAAATGTCTTTACAAAAAAAAAAAGCGCCAGAAATATTGAACAACTTTCCAACTTCGCGCCATAGTGACGTAATATGGGATGGAGTAACGTGTTATAGACAGGCAATAAAAACGTTTTTATCAGCGCGTTAACTGTGCGTTACCATTCAAGTACTACGATCAAACAAAACTAAAAGGACTAGAGACCCCCTACGATCTCCCAGTCCAGTTTTTTGGTGGTGGCTTTGGTAAGCGATCACCAATCACACAAACAAGATTCTGTGATGTCATAGAATATTGCCGGAAGATAGTGGCTGGGGAGTCGCCACCGTTGAATATGTTTTCCTTAATGTATCGATCTTTTGTTTTAAGTTGGAGATAAAACTAGTATTTTTTCCGGTCAAAACAGCGTTTTTATGAACCAGCTTGTATTTCCTCTTCTTGAACCGTTTAAATGGAGCAAACAAAAACTAAAATTGAGAACGCCATCACCACGTTTAGCGTTCACGCCGATCCGTTCCGGCAAGTGTTCTTATCTTCAGGTGGTCCCAATTAATGCAGTATATCCTCCCCACTGAAGTATGCCTCGAAGTCGAGATGTGGCTAATAACAATTACACCAATTTTACCGCAAGTTTCCAAGAAATATTGAAGATAATAGGAAAAGAGACGAAGCAGCGGCGACTCTACGGCCACGTTGCAGAAATTTCTCTATGACGTCACATATTCTTGTTTGCGCGATTCGCAGCTGACGACCTAAGCCACCGCCAAGAAACATGACCGGGCGATTAAAATGGGGCCTATTGTTTCGTTTGAATGTACTACTAGAATGCTAACGTGCGGTTAACACGCTTATAACTGTTTAAGTGCTGCCCATTCTGCACCACTGTGGCGCGAAATTTGAAAGTTCAATATTTCTAGGGTTTTCTCAGTTAAGAAATGGCTTTCGGGGCTGGGATAGAGCTTAATTACCGCAGGCTGGTTCTTTCAAAGTGAACAAAGCTGCATTTTGTCTTAATAGCAATTTTAAGCTGCAAGTAAAATCGGCCACATTGAAGCGGAGCTAAGTAAGCGAATAGAAATTCGCACAGGAGGAGGAGGATAAAGGGTATTGACAGCATCTTAATGTGGTGTGGGGCCCTCAGTCCAGGACTCCATTGGAGATCCCTACTGCCACGGCCCTTTCCAACAGCCTAAGCTGGGAATCGAGACCGGAGGATATTGCTCAGAAAGTTGTGTGACCATATTTTCAGGCGAATAGCTTATGTCAAAGAGTAGTCAATCTTTTTCACACCACCGTTCCCGCTTTTCTGACAGAAAAAAAAAAGATGGGATGCGCTAAACAGACGAGGACAAAGAAAGATACGAAATGATGCGGCCCGAAACGGGCACGAATGCGGGCGTCCTGCCAAGTAGTTCAGCAACGAGATTTTTAAATCGTACCCTTTTTCATCTCTTCCTACCAATATTAGGCATAGAAAAGTATACATTCCCTTTCCGTTGTAGATGCAGCCGCGTTTTAGATGATTTCACTGTTTTCACACTTACGTACTGTATAAAGAAGGACCAAGGTATGGTCGTGTTACCTCTGCATCTTCATCAATCAGTGTTTAAGTGACGCCTCACCGTCCTGGCAGTTATTTTGACACGAAGGCAGTCTGTCGCTTCAGCGCAAGCAGATGTGGTACATGTTCATGCGAACAGAAAAACGACATACAATTCTTCTGCATTTGAATTATTGGGGCTTTCGTAACTCACTAAAACTTAGCTCGAAGCGAAACGATCATTTTATGACACATGACCTGCTTTGAAATGTACTTCTCAAAATGCGGGCTTCTGTAACAGGCTGCTGGAAGCACGTGGCACTGCCTATGGAGTGGCCACGTGTCATCTCAACGGAAGCTGTGCGGGGATCATAAGGGGCCAAGCCTCGGCTGTCTTGGAAACCCACCAGATAGTAAACAACGTCCCAAACGCGCCAGAGTGCCAGCCAGGAGAGCCAGTGGTAAATATAATCTCAAATCATGAGCCACGGGCAGCTCGCTGGAGTCACTCTTAAATATAACCTCCGCAACCGTACCCGCCAACCTTCCAGCCCGGTCGGTGAAGTATAGAAGAAATAAAACTAACGAAATGAAACAGATCTCGAGTGCTGGCAGCTGTTGAAGGTGCATGTTTGACCGAGTGGCTGATTTCTTTTACCAGTCTGTACTTGCGCCGATGCACTTCAGCCCGGTTCCATTCCAAACCGGTGAGAGGGTGCGTCAGGAAAACAGAGGCTCCAGTGTATTCCTGAGATGCCCTTTAGCGAATAGACATAAGTACAACCATTGATTCTGACAAGAGCTACCGCTAAGGTTAATTACACGCGCAGTAGAGCTCAAACATGGCAAAGAGCACATTGAAAAGGGCTTAAAAACAAACTCCACTTCTTTTTACAGCCCAATAGGTTTTCGGCCAGGACTCAAAGCTGCGTGTGCTATCTATCGATACTCTGCGAAGGAAAGCTACACAGCTTTCTCAGCAACTTCGCAGTTGAAGAAAACTTCGTCCTGGTAGTTGAAGCAAACTTCGTCCTGGTGCAGGACCAGGACGAATTTTTCTTCAACTGCGAAGTTTCTGAGAAAGCTGTATAGCTTTCCTTTGTAGCCGTATGGCTGCATTTAGGTGGATGTCAAGCTTTCCTTCGCAGAAACTTACTCCACCTTGGGGATTTCCCTTAAATCTGATCGACTATTGATACTCTTCGGCGGGTGCATTCGCCGGTTTGCAGGCAGGCAATATTATAAGGTTTAAAAAATACACAACTAAACAAAGTAAGCTAGATGAGAATCAACGAGTTCGTTAATGCAAGACGGATTTCAACGGCGAAGCAAGCTTTGTACGGAATCTAGTAAGCGTGTGAAATCGAAAATAACGAGCGAAATAAACATGCGTTATGATAAAGAGGAGCGGCAGATGCTTAAGAGGAAGAAAAAAAGAGCGAACAGGGGCCTAATGGAGGCAAGCAACGCAGTTAGCATTTCCACGCAGTTTCATAAAATCTAGCAGTCGTTATTATTTCCTGGACCGAGGATCGGAGCATCAGCAACGAGCGCGTAAAGAGTGAAAGCGAATGGAATCGAAAGACTACAACGCATGCGTGACGGTATAGCAGAGCCGAAACCTGAGATTTTATAGGTAGAACTTAAAAGGCAATGAATCGAGTCATTGGGTCTAATTCTAGTGATGCAGCAACACGTGAGCCATTAATTGCCCGAGTTAATTCCAGGCATATTCTTCTGGCATTCTACTGAAACAGAACGAAACAACACGGTCCGAAGTCTCAAAAGCGACTCCCTCTTTACGAAAGTGCAGCCAGACAGTTACGAACAGGACAGGGTGATGAACAAACTAGCAGTTGCGGTGGGATCAGCCTTTGTGCGGCTCAACGTTGCCCAGAGGGATTTTTCTAATGTGGACACCTTACCCCTGCCTCTCTGAATTAAGTTTTTTTTTTTCATCTGTGTTTCCCTCTCCCCAATGTCCCGACTGTGGAGCCCACGAAACAGTTGCTTATATAATTTTGCAATGCCCTCAAAACTCATTCCCTCTCATCTCTTGCGTGGAGCACTAGGAGGCGGCGTTAGGCAGCTCGGATCCGCGGGTCCAGCAAGGACTCGCTGAACGAGCAGCACAGGTTACCGGCGCCCTCCAAACGCTGGTCACCACTCGTCGTTGACCCAACGGCTCCAGAATAAAGTTCTCTCTCTCTCTCTCTCTCTCTCTCTCTCTCTCTCTCTCTCTCTCTCTCTCTCTCTCTCTCTCTCTCTCTCTCTCTCTCTCCTCTCTCTCTCTCTCTCTCTCTCTCTCTCTCTCTCTCTCTCTCTCTCTCTCTCTCTCTCTCTCTCTCTCTCTCTCTCTCTCCCAAGTCCGGAACATCACTGCATTCACTACAGTGTATTTGTCCAACCTCGTTTCCAATCCCCTCCTTTAGTGAATTATCTATGAGATAGAGAGTACGCCACAATGATAAGGGAATAAAATCGAAAAGAAAAAAGTAGGGTTCATAAAAGAAAAAGAAAATATGGATACGGAGGGTACAAGTACAGGCGCTACTGTGCTCTAACAAGGCAGCGTATACAAAGACCTGCATCATCAGAAATGCGAAATGTGAGATCTCACGTCACGTGCACTTAGCACGACCGGAAGTGTGGATCTTTTCCAAGAATCGAGCACTGGAATAACTTTACACCATCGTGCCCACTACTGAAAAAGCGGAGAGAATTTCGAATACGCTTCGTCAGGAGAGCTTACTGGACAAGGGCGCGACAGGCAGCAGGACGATGTGCGGAAGAACTTAGAAAACGCTATGCAAGAGTAATGAAGGCTATTACTCCCCTTTGTCCCCAAGCTTGAACTCAAGACGTTTCCGAAGAACCCTTCCTTCTGAATTAGCAATCAGTCTTACCTTCGATAGAAAGTTTCCGAACCCGTGCATTCCTATTTAATGGGCTGCCTAACTTTTTAGAAAGGAAAACATGTATCTTGATAAGCGTGACTCAGACTACTTAATTGTTTTTACGTGCTTGAAAGCGAAATCTTGGAGGAACTCATGAATAACGTGTTTTCTGCTATATTGTCACGACGCAAAAGACGACTCAGTTGTCTTGAAGGAAAAACATGTTTATTGGACCGAACGTGTGCTCCCCTAACAATTCAAAGAATACACAGGTGGTGGAGCAGCAGTCAGCAAAGGGACGTTCGCAGGCGAGTGTCGACGAATCGTATGCCGCGGCGTCTGCTCAGCGGGCATTTATCTTTCGGCACGGGTGTTTCTTGAGCAGTCGAATTGCATCCAGAACACTGCAGATCAAATAAGTCTATTCTAAGATAGTGAAGTTAGGGCGAAATAAGATAGCCCGTCAAATCAAATAATCAAATCAATATCAATAGTCAAATCAATATCACATAGTCAAATCAATGTCAAATAAGATAACCCGTGCGGCATAAGAAAGAAAGGGTGCAACACGCGCTTCACTTGGGACACAGATAACACAACCCCGCGTAGCCGGGCGTAAACACAAAGCATAAACAAACCAAACGCATGATTCCCGGCTGAAGGGCAATGAGAGGGCAGACGAACTGGCCTCCGACGCCCACGAGCTGCCCCCTTCGCCCACGGCAGCCCACGCAGCTGTGGATGACGCCCGCCTGCTGATCCAGCGGCATGTACGGGCCCAACATCCTGACCCGAGGTTGGCCGCTGGAGAGGCCCCACCCTCCGTGCGGGCCACACGGATGCCCAGACAGCAACGCTCGGCTGTCCTGCGCCTCCGCGTGGGGTGCGTGTGGACGGCCGAGCGATAACAACGCCTAGCACTCATCGATGACCTGTCGTGCCAGCACTGCCGGGCGGCTGTCCAGACCCTGCCACATCTGGTCCTGGAGTGCCCCCAGGTTGTGGCAGGGAAGACCGAACTGTTGGCCGCCTTCGGAGGAGGGGCTAGGCCACTCGAAGAATTTCTGTGGCCGCCAGAAATCGCCACAGAGCGGGACGGAGTCCATGAGGCCCTTGGGTCCTACCTGGACGCCTCAGGACTCCTCCCGGCTCTCCGCTTTCTCCCCACATAAACTAAACTGTGTGTGCGGGTGTGTGCGCGTGTGCTTCGTTTTTTTTTTTTGCGCCTTCGTGTTTAGCGTTTACCTTGTATATATTGCGCATATATGTCCTGTTAGGCCTTGTATATATGGTTTATATGTAGCCTCTCCTCTCTCTCTCCTTCCCTTTCCTGTACAACTGTGTTCTCCATCTCGCCCCCCCCACACCCCCCACACCAGCAGGCGTTCCGGTGTTCTTTCACCCTTAGGTGGTAAGACAAACTACGCATGCTTGTGGTCTTCCTTTTCCCTTGTTAACAATAAATTCATTCATTCATTCATATCGATTGCATTGCTTTCCTCGATTTCGTTTCTTTGTCCTTTGGCGCGAATTACGTCAGCAAGGAAGTGGGCCACGCCAGAGATTCTCTAGAATCAGGTTCTGTGCGGCTGGTGTGCGCCTGTTGTACTCACGAGCCATTACGTACCAATTCAAAGTTTTGTAAGTTTTGCGAAGCGGGTGCATTGCCCTTCAAAGATCCAATCTAGCAAGTGCGAAGAAAAGAACAACGAAAGAAACTGTTGTTATGCGCATTAAACAGACCAGAGGCAACAGAGCACTGGTCTGCACTAAATCCCACCGAATTAAACACGTGTTTTTTACTTAAGTAGTCCTCAAAACGGCGGCAATTTTCTCGATCGGAAAACAAAAACAGCTTTTTACGCCGAATGGGACACTTAAGGCTCAAAAGATTTGAACTGAAAATAGTTCAAGGCCAGAAAACAATGACACTATATAAGCGACTGATACTAACAAACGTGGCCGACATTATTCTGGCAACCCCTTGTGTAGGTGTAACCATACTCACGAAATATAAACCACATGAGTGCATCCTGATTCAGCTTTGTTGACATTACAAGATAGCGTGAAAATAACGGGTGGGAAGGAAATTCAAGAGCCGCCAACCTGGCGGTTGTAATAACCTTGGACGCGCTGATAATATCCTCACAGTGAGGCACGTGGTGTCTCGCAGGGCGTAATTTTGAGCCATACGCTATTCAAGAACTCTATAATTGGAATGTGAGAAGTTTCTGCACGATTCATACTGATTTACCTTTGTGCTGACGGTATCAGCATTTCGCACTCTCGTTTATCGCAACGGCAAAAATTACTAGCACGGTTCCTCGAGATATCGCTTCAGAATCCGGCTCCGATTGCTTTCTCCCGCGGGATTTGCCTTCGTATCTTCCGACGTTCAAGTTGTTTCCCTACCGTATGTCAAGTAACGGTCAGTAAGGAAGTTCAAAAGCCACCAATTCAACGTCAGTAATAATCCTGGACGCACTGAGAACATTTTCACAGTATGGGGTCGCGGTCTCCCGCAGGGAGTAGTTTTGAGCCAGATATTGTTAATTGAAATTTAGAAAGTTTTTCTGCCATTTGTTGATATTTACCTTTTGGCTGACGATATCCGCATTTGGAGATTTCGTTGTAACCGGTGTATATTGCGCCCAAGGCTTGAAAATACCAATAATTGAACGGCAACGTTCCTGGCCACACAGAGCCTATAGGTATTGCTTTATACGCCCGCTGTGATTGGCTTTACCCGCGTGATTTGCCGCGTATATCCCGCGCTTCGAAGCGTTTTCCTATTCCTTGTCAAAAACCGCATATCTTCAGGAGTTATGTTCGGGAACAAAATTGCTTTGTCACCATATATACGGCAGTTCAAGGGAACGCTCCAGGCGTATGCATCAGTATTCTGCATGATCTGTAGCAACATTAGGGAATGCTTCGTCACGTCTCTACAGGGGCTCTACAACGCATTCTGCGTGGAATTACTTCGCCAGAACCCGCCTTATCTTGACCCTTTTTCAAAAACTGACGCGTGGCTTGCAAAAGACTTGTAAGCCAGCGTGCTTTGCCTGTGCCTAGGGGTATCTAAAAACGCTTCGACCTTTATGAACATTACAGGCAGTAATCGCGTTTCCGAATTGTCCTCTGCTGCTGCAAGCAAGGTCTCTTTCGTGCTCACCTGCGGTTTGTAACTAGCCCTTACGCCATCCGTGACTGCCTCCTGGCCATCGCAATACCGCGGCCCATACGGATCCACCTGTCCATTCTGCGTCACTGCCATTGGGGACGTGAATGTGTAGCACCTGCTCTGGGCCTGCTCGGGATTGAATCAAGTTCGCCTGCGGCACCTTCGTTCCACCGACCTGCAACGCTGGGTGCAAGGAACGTGTCACTGACAACTCCTGCACGTTATACACGAAACTAACTTGTTCGTGTTTCTGTGAGCGCCTACATCTATTATGCCGCAGGACAAACTTCCGAATTAAAAAAAAAACTAGTACATTCGGACACCCGCTGGCTTCTGTCTGCCTCAGTAGCTTAAGGGCGTTCTATTGGACAATCGGTGTACCCCAATGTGCATCGGTTGCCCGGAATACAGACATCCTTTTATTTTCGGTTTAGAAAATGGTTAGCAAGTCAGTGTAATTCCACAGTATGGCGCTGGCGCCTCATACACGATTTTGTGTATAAAAAGGAATTACACGCTCTGTTGTTCTGTTGTGAAGGAGAGAGAGAGAGAGAGAGAGAGAGAGAGAGAGAGAGAGAGAGAGAGAGAGAGAGAGAGAGAGAGAGAGAGAGAGAGAGAGAGAGGAGAGAGAGAGAGAGAGAGAGAGAGAGAGAGAGAGAGAGAGAGAGAGAGAGAGAGAACCTTTATTAGAAAAGAATGACCACTGGTCACTATGGATAAAAGGAATGGGGAAGAAGGGTAAGAGAAAATAAACGAAGGCTTGTTGTTCTCAGTAGAATGGATAACTAGTGCCAGTTCTTGGAATCTGCAGTGTTAATTGGCCAGCTCGTAGTGATCGCAACAGAGTCACGAGTATGAATAGGTTTGCCAGTTCGTTCGGGGGAGGACCTACTCAAACAACCCGCGCTACACCGCGTTTAACTGAATAAACTGCAATTTCAGATAATAGTTGTGCATCAGTTTGTTGTCGATCTGGCTGCGGTTTGGGGGATTTAAAGGTACAGTGGCTGGCAAAGGCTGGGCGCCGCCACCAAAGTTGTGTGAGGTCTGATGGAGCGGTGGTATGGCAGTAAGGACATCTTCCCTCCACAGATCAAGTTGGTAAAGACAGAGATGAACATCGACATCTCCTTCTCATGCTGTCTTGGAGTGGTATAAGGAGCCTGATGCACGGTGGGGACGTCGTCAAAATGTTCCCCCAGTCGCCACATCTGGTAGGCCTCCAAACAACAGAGAGATCACGCATGTACCCAGGAAATCTTTCACCGGTGTTCATTGCTGGTACTGTGGTGATGTTTATGAATTACGCACTCCAGCTGATAATATTACGACGTGGGCTCTCAGCGTCAATCAAAAAATATTTTTCCAAGGACGGCTGGCAAATGATTAATTAAAAACGGGCGTCTTTAACAGACCATTCTATGCGGAGCCAGTCCCTCAAGGGCATTAACAATACGTATGAAAAGATGGTATAAAATAGTCTTGGACAAGTAAATTTCCCGTCCGATAAAACACGTGCTTTCAGACTGAAGCCTCAAACGTTTTACACTATGTGCACGAAATATGCACGCCGGAAGAAAAGAGATAGGCAAGAAGGGTTACTTCAGTACGCGCATTGCTTTGATAATACGATACGGCTGAAAACTTCCTCGGCGCATAGAAGACTGTTTGCGTGCTTTGAAGGCGAAAGCTCTATGACATCCTGACAATATTTACTTACCAAGGCCTTCCTTGAATCTCTTTCCTAGCTTTCGTTTCTTCGTCTTCTGGCGCTAATTACATCTACATGCAGGCCGGGGACAATTCACGCCACATCTTCCTCAGAACCATAGTTTTCTGTGACCGGGGTGAACTTGTTCTGCTCACGTTCTGTTCCGTTCACCTGTCACGTGATATGACATCAGCGCCGCATGCCCTATTCTAACCTTTTTTCACCGCCGGAAACGCGCTGCTGTGGCGTGGTGACAACGCCGTCAGTTGCTACACCGCAGACCCCGTTCGCTCCCTATACGACTTCTAATGTACCCTGTGATCTTTTCAGAACTAATCGATTTACTTTATCAAAATTATTCTACATACACACTTCGATATGGATTCCGACTTTCTGTGTTTTTACTCTTCATAGCAGCGGCGATTAATAATTATCAAAATTTTCTTGACCATCCGTAAGTGCGTAGGCCTAAAAATTCGAAGTACAAGCCTACTTCTCTAGCAAGGTCGAAAGCTTTCAAGCCAGAACTCTAGAGAAAACACCTGTGCTTCTTACTCTTACAAAATATTTTGATAACAGTTGAACGTAGAGTGTTTGATTTGAATTCGTCGTGGCCCACAACCTGAGGCGTGGCCTAGAAAATTTTGACAAAGACTGCAGTGGGCAAGAGCGCCGCTTTTTCGCCAAATGTGGCAGTTTAAGTGTTACGTTAGATGCCTAAGGTGATAGATCCGTCCTTCCCAGAGTTCCCCCCTAAAAACGCTACGCTTGCATTTCGGCGATGCGATCCATTCCTCCTTAACCGAGCGTAACAACGCAACGGCTGGCGGGAAAAAGCCAAGCGAGGAAAGAAATAACTGCAAAGCGCGCCCACCGTGCAGCAGAAATGCGATTAAAAACCTCCAATTTTCCCCAATTACGCCTGCGACAGCGTTAACGAGGCCATGAGCGAACCAGAGCATGCAAGAAGTGAAACAGGAACGGTGGGCAACGAACGCGCTCGACGTTTTATCGCCGCGTTAGGCACGCAGGCAGGAATGTTGTGATTTAGCGCAGAAGTGGTAAAAAAACAAAAAAAAAAAAAAGGGAAACGGAAAAGCCGGGAACTCAAAGGGAGAGAGAAACAGGATACCAATGAAAACTGCGGAAAAGGATTTCCCGCGATGGGACGGTCAGAATGGTTGTGGAGCCATTTATGTGTAGCGTTAATTTGATACGGAACGAGTGAGTCGGTCAAAGAGCTGCACGGAATGCGATGCCATCATCTCTGCACCGTTTATTACAGGTACTGTATACGAAAAGTAGAAAGGTTGTATTTAATAGCGAAGAGCGTGGCAACGTAAAACACGAAAAAAAATCGCCACATACGGGCACCACAGAACCTCACTTGCAGCGTATCGGCATTTGAAAGGCGCGTAGGCATTCTAGTTATTTTATTTTAGTTTGGCGCACCGCAGGATTCCACACCTAGTTCTGGGCAACGGTTTTGCTAGCCATACAAAAGACGGGAAATTCTGTAATGCGCGGCGAAATATCGACGGGACAGTCATTTTCAGTTTTTGGTATCGCACGCTCGGGAATGAAGGTGAATTGCACCAAAGACGAGGAAGACGACAGCGGCGTGTAGGGTCCCGCACGAGCATCTGCGACGACGACGAAGCTGGGTGGGGCATGTGCCCTGGCTTGGTCTCACCCATGGCCACCTTGTACATCGACGGTGTGTAAATAGATCGTTCGCCATGGCTGGCCTCATCACTTCTGCCACCACGTTACATTTGGTGTTCATGCCTGCATGGATCCGTCAGAACCAGTCTCCCCACCCACTGAATACCTTATTGAATACTTTTCCCTTCTTTTTGAAACCGCGATTGTCAACGCTTCCGCACTGCCTGAACTTGCAGCCTACGCCACGTGGGTTGCCACGTCGTCGTGCAATCTTGAGAGCTGCCTTGTTAATGCAACCCCTTTCTCTCTCTCTCTCTCTCTCTCTCTTCTGAGTCTCTCTCTCATTCTTCCTCGATAGGCTCTTCTCTATCCGCCTCTCATCTCTGTCATCTCTCTCTCTCATAGTTGTTGTACCACGGGTATAGCCCGACTGTATGCATGCTCTCCATTTTCGAAAAAATCTTCCTTTCCTTCTCACAGTTTCTTGCAAAGCTATATAAGAAATGTGTTACAAATGTTTGTGGCAGCAAAATCATGTAACTGTACTCGGATGAAGGCAAGTCCCATTGCCGCTACGTGAGTAAACCTTCTTTGTTACTGTTCTTGCTGTGTATCCAACTCCGTACTTATACTATTTCTGCGCTTTGTGAGTTTTGAAATAAATTCTGAAGGTGGCCTTAAAGCTGCACACATAACACCCTCAACCGATCTCTGCTGTTTCGTTACCACCTCTGACAGCAGGTTCAGCAAAGTTTTGGTGACCCCGGTCGTAATCCTGGAGGCTAGATGGATGACGACAGCGAAGCAAAGAAATGGTGGGCCGTTGCAGAAGAGGACGGTGGCGAGCTGGAAGTATGGAGACGGATAACGTGAGACACGTGGGAGGCCGTGCTGGGACGTTTGCGCATCGAAGGAGGCTTACCCGAGGGTGCGCGCTCTCGTTTCCGCCATGGGCCATTCGGGGTTTCGACCGGTTACGCAAGGTCGGAGACATGACGGATTGCGATCAACGGGAAGTGGGCCTAAGCGCCGCGAGTTGAAGACGAATGGGAAGTTCGGTGGGCCACATACTACGTGACGTGATTTGTACCAAAAGTTGTAGACTGTAATTTTCCGCACTTTAGCACCGCAAAAGTGTTTAAAGCACACTGACATTTATTCTGTCTCCCTCCTCATATTTCCGGTGTTCGGCTATCCGTTTGTAACCGAATTAGCTCCCCACACTGGCTCCGCGTTCGTTCAACACGCGGTGAGCCAACACAACCCATACTATGGTGCAGAGAAAGGATATACGGAGCACTTGTTCGTTTTCCTGTCAGGGTAAAAAACATGAAATCATTTTCTATTACAGACGAATATTTTCTCACACCAGACAAAAGCCAACCTCATAGACATAACCACACAACTTATACCCCTTGCTCTGTCGCTTCTGAGAGAAGACGGGTATGCGTAACATGGGCGTACGCAGCGAATCCCAAACTAGAGCCAATACATATCTCTTCCTTAAGGTAATCAAAAACACTGTTGTCGAGCTCCGACCAAGAAGACCAGCTGCAGCCGGTGAATGCAGTCGTCGCAACGGGCAAATCTCGAGAATTTCTTGACTAAGGACCCTACTCTAGCTGTGTGTTGATTATTATAAAGAACGCATTTTCTCTCAATAAACCCCACCCATCACAAGCACAAAAAAGGGTCACGGTGAGAAGACGGCCTACTGTGATTCAGCACGTACCCAAATCAGGTGTACGTGGCAGCATACTCGTCTAAGAAGAAGATTGATATAAACCTGAAAGTCCTCAATGCTCCGAATTACGTCTTCGTTCAGCCCCAGCTGCCCTATCATCAGCATCATTATATCAGACTCGTTAGAGAAGAAGCAATTAAAACCCACTCTACGGATACCGGGCGGTAAAGTTGCGCTGTCGCGGCCCATATTCTCTCAATAAACCCCGCCCATCACAAGCACAAAAAAAGGGTCGCGGTGAGAAAACGTCCTACTGGGATTCATAACGTACCCACACGTACAGTCGGCAATAGGCTTGTCTATAACGCTCTAACGGCGTGGTCCGGACTGCGCGGGCGACACCTAGTGATAACGACTGGTTTGAGGTACGTAGTTAGTGAGCGTGCGCGGCTCGTATCAGCGTGACGGGTGTGTCCCTCTTCGCTGTGCCCGCCGCCGTGGCTTCCACACCTCCGTTAACCGTAATAAGCGCTGCATGCCTGCGCTGCCGGGACGGGAGACAACAACGAGGTTACGCGCCTTAGCACGCGCTGCGCGGATTTCTCGTCTGCAGTAGATGTGGCCCACAGCTGTTCATTGCGTTATCCTTCTGCCAATAGCTGCATAAGTACCGCGTGCACCACTATCCGGTTTCTAGGCTCGGCTTTGCACGTCACCGCTGACAGGCTAACGCCGCAATACTGAATGCGCTGTGCAAGCAATCACGCACCGATATCTAGTCAGTCTAAAACACCGGCAGCGATGCGTTTTCGGCGATTGTTGTTCGTTGTTTTGCATTCAGAAAAAAAAAAAAAAAAAAACTCCCGTCTAAATTGCGTAGGGCGCCGCAAAAATTAAGCGTTGCACTAGTTAAACGCAGCGAACGCTGTAGTAGTATTCGCTAATCTCCGCTATTGTTTCCCGGCCTGGCAGTGCAGGCAGCGCTTCTCATGGCGAAAGAACGTACGGAGGGCAAAGCAACGGGCACAGCGACAAGGAAAACAGCCATCGCGCTGATACGGGTCGCGCATGCTCACATTCTACCGGTCTCAAACCAGGCGTTATCACTAGATGTCTCCTGTGCAGTCCAGAGCACGCCACTTGCGCGTTATAGACACGCCTTTTGCCGACTGTACTGTAATGATGTGTACGTGGCAGCATACTCGTCTAAGAAGAAGATTGACAGAAACCTGCGAGTCCTCAATGCTCAGAATTACGTCTTCGTTCAGCGCCAGCAGCCCTGTCATCAACATCATTTTATGAGGCTCGTTAGAGCAGAAGCAATTAAAACCCACTCTACGGATACCGGGCGGTAAAGTTGTGCTGTCATGGCTACCACCAGAGTCCTTCAGTGACTATGAAGAACTCTGTTACCATGAATGCGGTAGAATGCGGGGGAGAGCGAGGCGCTGAGGTCGTCGATGATGTGCGTCCGAAACCGCTCTTGCCGCGCTCTCACTCACGATCGCTTCCGAACCCGTTCACCGCAGCTCCCTTGGGGCAACCGAAGTAGCCGGTGGAAAATCGATGCGCGCTGCAGTTTAAACGGGGGCATCGAAAAAGGAATGGAACGCTTTGAAGCGAAAGAAAAAGTCGCTGTCCACACAGAGTAGCAAACAAAGGGGCGCTCGAAACACATGGCACGAAAGCTGCAATTTAGCGACTCTATGCTGTTGAGACATCACCGCGATGAAAAAGCACATACAACTGAGAGATAACCGTGAAGTGTGCGATGGATTAGCGAGTAATCTCGGGACGGAAAGAAATCCATTAGGTCTCAATGTCTGTAGGAGAAGATGCTGTGGCTGGCGAGGCTTAAGGCGCTCTGGAAGCTGCGTTTCGTCATTCCGCTTATCGGCTCTGGGCCATCTATTTTACTTGGATATTTGTTTAACCTATTTGATTATTTTTACTACAATGTGGCTGCTGCAGGCTGGCCAACAAAACACATTTTGTGCTTGCGAGCGATGCTGGTTCATGGGGGAAGCGCAATATTGGGTGTTACGCTACGGAAACCAGATTTGTTTTTGTTTACTCCCAGCCACGGTGGATGCGTATGTTGAGGATGGCGTCTGAGACTTTAAAGCCGAAGGACGAAGCGAGATCTCAAGTCATTCAGCTACAAAGCAGCGGAGACACGCAGCTTAGCTGACGGATAATCGTGTACGTTGATGTTTTGTTTTTCTTTGAGCTTCAGAAAAAAACACTCACTCTGGCGGAACAATGCAGACAAAGCGCTCATCCGCCGTAGCGGAACTTGTGTGCTGCACATCGTTCATACTGCAGCCGCTAATCGCGGAACCGTATATTGACTAACTCCATCTCTTTTTCTTTCCCTCTTTCTCTCTATTTGTTATTGCTTATTCGCGCGCAACTAAGTGGCCTTTTTTTGCGGGGAGGGTGGGCGGTGGCTTCGAAAATTTTTTTTCGCCATTCCACCCTTTGAAGTTCCAACCAAGCTACATATTCCGCTTAATATTTCGGCATGAAACGAGTAAAGTATGTTGTAATAATTGCGCAATAACCTACACTACCCGCCCTGCACAGATTAGGGGGCTTGAAAGTGGTTTGCGAGCTCAGAAACTTGTCTACACTGTTCTTGAGACCGGCGAGGCTTACCACGAGTAGGGGCGGCCGTTTCACTCTCCCGTCTGAGAAAAATCGTCGTTTGGCGTACTCCTGAGAATCATTTAACAAGAATAACGTATTAAACAACATCAAAAAGATTACTTTTATCCACTGTACCGAGCATCAAGCGCCGAGCGCACTGGTATTGCAGTAATCAAGACGCGAGGGTTCACGTTGCGGGCCACGGTTCAACCTGGGACAGTAGGTTGCCGTGCACGGTAAATGCTCGCGCATGCGCAGTGGCGCCTCGGCACAACGGAAACAATACGGCAACACTGTAGCACGCTAAGCCTAAAACTCTCTAGTATCGGCCCGCTCTCGAAAGTACCAGTCGCGTCTCTGTTATCGCTTTTTTTTTTCTTTCAGGAGTACGCTTCACACTGGTACTACAATGTGAGGAAGCCAGCAAACAAAGAGCAAGCTTACACCGATATTCCTAAAGGCTTCTTCACATCCGAGTACAAATGCATTGCTGAGATGTAATTTGTCCGCGGGCTGTATAAGCCTCCTTCAAAATATAAAAGCCTTAGGAAAAAATCTCTGTAAGCTCGAACTTTGTAAGCTGGATTTATCACATTGCGTTTTCCCCCCAGATGCTATAAAAGCACGCATTATAGTCATAAACTGCTTCGCTGTACAATCACTTCAAATTGGCCCAAGCGCTCCACAAAAAGCAGTCGAATGAATGTACAGATGCCTCCCCGCACAAGCGGGAGTGGACCTGCCGGACGGACACAGCAACCGCAACGAAGAGGCGGATGCCGCAGCGCGAGAACTATCAACGTGCCGCACTGAGCCACCCCGCCCGCCGTCCCCCGCACCAGCGGACCGGCAACAACAGCACAACGCAGACGCAGAGATGGAGCCCTTGACCGTCTACGGTGAAGTGCTCCAATGGTACAGAGACGGGAGACGCGCCTTCCCGCCACCCCACCCGGGACTGACGAGAAGAGAAAGCGGTGCTCCTACGGCAGATGCAGACTAAGACTGTGCTCACGCCAGCGCTTGCGCGACACGTGTGCCCGGACGTTTACGAAGACAGTGTGTGCAGTGTGTGTGCGCTTACAACCGCGGACGTCGCCCACCTGCTGTGGGGTTGTGGTGGACACGTAGCAAGCGGGGGCTGCAAGGACCTCCCCCCGGACATTTACGAACTCATGAGCTCGCCAGAATGCGAGCGGCAACTGCAGGCAGTCCAGCGGCTCGAGGCTGCTCTGGCGCAGCAGAGGCGAATGGGGGACCCGCACCTTCTTCTTTCTGCCGCCCCTCGGGGTGGCGGAGGGAAGAGAGACGGGGACCCTTCTAGTAGCCCAGGCTGTGGTCCAGGCCCCAGTGCTTCGAGGTCTGCCTAACCGTATAGACGGGGATGACGGCGAAGCCCTGCGTGGCCTGACCCGTCTCCTCCCGCCGGACAAATGTTCAATAAAGTAATTTCTCTCTCTCTCTTTCTCAAAAAGTAAACGGAGCACGGATTGGAGATTTTGGGGGAATTTCTCCACCATGTGCCTAGACAGCAACCTTTGAGTGACTTTTCAGTAAAATAATTCTAAAATAAAATCGGGCCGCACAGATTCTATTTATGGATGCAGATGTACAAAATAAAAATTATACTAAATTCACCAACCCGTGCTCCGTTTACTTCTGGGTGTACCTGTACTGGCACGCCCAACATACGCCGAAAGTCGCTGTCCACAAACAGCCTCGTAGAATTTCGCTGCTTCCCATAAATCCTTGTATATTATTGCGGTGAGAGTTCTCCCTCGACGAGCACATAATTCCAAAGGAGCGCACCGGAAGCATCCAACACGTGCAGCCGCAGTACGCATTTGGTACTAGAACTACAACACTCTTGCGCTTCCATTGTGATTGTGCTCTAAAGGTCCTCCTTACCTGCCGTCACTTTAGGGGGATTAACACGACGGACATGACTGCCTGGGCGCGGCGAATAGCGCAACAGGCTTGGGTGTAGTGGCAAAGATTGAGGCCGACCAAAATAGTTCTTGCACGGAGGCTGCGCCGCGATGGCCGTAGCGTTGGCGGAGCTTGACCAGTAGGAGCCGCGTAACTTCACGTATGTGCTGGGTGAGAACCAAGAAAGCTTACCGCTGGAAAACGGTCAAGAACCATAAAAACGGTAGCAAATGAAGCCCAGTGGCGATCTTGGTGCGCCTGTAGTCACGAGCAGAGACTCATGGTTGCTAGACTCTGTCGAGTGATAGTTCTGTGTCGCTCCAGAAGCACGCAGTCAACGCGCTATTGCATCACAAGAGAGAACAGACGGGCTATGCTTTGGGAACTGTAAGCAGAAACCCGCAGTAAACCAGGGTGCAGGCAGCGCCTCCTTATACCATTCCTTGGTTGCACTAACCCTTACTCTTTTTCCACATCTCCTTCTTCCCACTCTTCCGTTGGGAGCGAACGAGTGATTAGACGCTTTCACTGCTCAGCCGCAGGAGGCGCTGGCTTGACCTTGGCTGAACTTGAAGGACAGATTGACGCTAACAGGAAGGAACCGTTTTCTTGATTTGTACCTGAAGTAGTAGAGCATCCGCTTTAATAACAGGAAAAGATCTTCCAGCGAAGCCTCACTGAAATTGCACTGTGCAAAGTACAATGATGGTGAAGGAAACGGCAAGGGAAAGGGAAGAAGCGCCATTTCCAGCTCAACTCAGCGGGGTTTGTGTGTACCGCCCTGAGTTGCCCCGTTCCGCGTCATACGTGCTCACTTGTCACTCAAGTGCCGCTTCTACGTTTAAAGGAGGCCGCAAAGTGGGAGGACCTCTTATGTAACTGTTTGCGCTGTGGGAGCTGCTGGTTCACTCCACTGAGAAGCCAGAGCTACCGAAGTGTGCAACTACCGCGCAAAATGCTGACGTAGACAACTCACATTGCGACAAATACGCATCCCTTTGTCTTCGCCTCATACTGCTTCCAGTCACGGCGGCATGTGCGGCGTTTCGTTTGACCATTCGCTGGATGCACTACAGGTTTGTCGGGACCTTCAACAAATTTACTTGGCCTGTTGCTATCACGTAGTTTGTTTTTACCACCTTGCCTACAGCTTAAAATACACCTCCGCTTACATTATGGCCGATGGAAACCCATCTAACTTGTGTTATCCATGACATTGCGCAATTAAACACTGGGAATAAAATTGGAGTTTCATTAGCGCCGCTGGCCGATATGTGTTTTTTTTAACAGTTTATTTTCTTTTAAGGGCGAAGCCCTTAGGACCTCGCAATGTCCGTGCCGATGTCTGGCGATGTCCGTGCGCACGGGGCTTTACGTGCGCACAGCATTGTACGCCATCTATCAAGAGCGGCGCACACTGATGATGATGATGATGCTTAGTGGCTTCCCTTTGTAACGGGGTGGCGTTGCACAGCGGCCTTAGTCGCAACGCCGCTGTACAATCTCGTCAAAAATTACAAACTAAAGAAAAAAAAATAATATCGAAATAAAAAGAACATACTTTTACGAAATTTTTGTTCTAGTCTGACTTCTCTGTTCACATGTCTTCCCAGATTGTTCTTTGCTCTTTTCCCAACAACATTCTAACCTTCTTTTAATAACCTCTACTGCTGTCCAATTCTTTTCCGCTAACCTTCAAGCCAAGGGCTTCCGGAAGCTGGATGGCTCCATCACTGAGGACTGGACGGATACTTTTGCACTCCGTTACAATATGTCGCATGGTTTCTGGCTCATTTCCGCAGCCTGCGCATAGTTCTTCCTGTACCGGCTCGCGTATAAGCGTTTTTGTCCGCAAGCAATCCACCCGGGCTTCAAAAAGCAATGCACTCCTTTTGGTATTATCGAATAATTTTTCCCTTGTGATCTCCTGCTTCCCGATCCTGTAGATATCTAAGGACTTCTTCGCATCCATCCTCTTTTTCCAGGTCGTTGTCTCTGTTTCTTTCACTTCATTTTTTATTGCCTTGGTCGTTTCCCCCTGCACTTCCAGGTTTCATATACTTTGTCCTGAGCCCGGTAGTACCACTGCAGTACCATCCGCACGCCATCTGGGTAGAGCGCCGGTAACTGCAGTAGCAAAGAGCGCGAATTTCAACGGGTAGAAAACGCAAAAATAAAGCAAAAACTCTAAACTATCTAACGATAATTCGCGGAAAAAGACGCCATGAGCGATGCCGAGGGTGCGAAGTACTGGGACGCGAATTGTCTTTCGTGTGGTGCTTGTCATTTACAGTGCATTTACTGCACCTCGAAATCATTTAAAACTCAGAGTGCATCAGCACGCGCGGATGATGACGCTCATCACCCATGCAATGCACAACTTGCGTCCCAGTGCTTCGCACCCTCGGCATTGTTCACGGCGTGGAGACGTGTGATTTTTTTAGACGATCCCAGCGACGCATGGACGGGCAGCAAACAGAGCGACAATTTTATATGGGATAAAACCGAGAGAACACGAATACAGGCATGAGTCATTCATATGTGTCACACAACTGGGCAAATGTAAACTGCGGGTGAATGTTTACCTGCCTACATCAGGTCCACCTATGTGCTGGACGCTGGCTACGAGTAATGAGAGTCAGCATTACGTTATTAATACGAAAATGATCGGACTCGGACAAACCAAACGCTGCAGCTCTTGCCGGACGACCATGAAAAATAGGGAGTGCGTCTCGGGATGACAGTGACGCCACCACAGTTGGCGTAGAAGTGAACACGTATATAGTTTATATGTTTTCGACTGGCGGCTTAGCATCATTAACCATTCCTTCTCCATTAAGACTGGCTCATTTAAATAACGCGAGACATACGACAGCGTTAGCTGTGAGAAAGAAGTTTCGACACACCATCAATCATTGAAGCACCGTTAATCATTCATTCATCTCAAATGTACTTCGTGTACATGAAACCTAGCATGACACTATCCATACTACCATTCGTACGATATGTTCGGTCATGTACGGCGTTCGTTCTTAATACGAAACATGTTTGTAACCAACCCATGCATTCGCTTCGGAGCGTACGGCGCTCTAGAATCTGCTATCAATTCGCAGCAAAAAATGCTCCTAGAGACGCTGCCTGCGTCTTCCATGTGGGTGGAGGCGATGTGGGCGTGGATAACGCTGAAAAACATCATTTACCGATTTCGACTCTTCCAGTGATTTGTTGATTCCACCACCGTGTCTGCTTTCCATATTGGCTGATGCTTCTCTGTAAGCCTCCCACGGCTGCAGAAGCTTCGTGAGACGAAACGCACACACTTAATGATTGGAAACAGCCAAGAAGAACGGTAAACCCTGATTCCCTGATAATAGCCAGTAGGACAAAACACAACTTCGTT
The DNA here is from genome assembly GCA_013339765.2 of Haemaphysalis longicornis. Taxonomy (NCBI): domain Eukaryota; kingdom Metazoa; phylum Arthropoda; class Arachnida; order Ixodida; family Ixodidae; genus Haemaphysalis; species Haemaphysalis longicornis. The sequence goes on along the minus strand of CM023449.1, from coordinate 53,290,197 downwards.
TAATATAAAATAACCAGCTTTTGGCGCCTCAGTCTGCTCCATTCGAGCCAAAAAAGGTTTTTAACAAAACAAACACACATCGTAAAACTTCCGAATTTCGCGATAACGGGACGTATTAGAGGCAGCAGTGAGGTAATGTGGGCCAACACTAGAAATGTAGCCATCAATGTTATTATTGCACGCTAGCATTCCAGTGATAACGATGAAAGGGAAATCGCCCGGTCGTGTCTCTTAGCGCTGGATTTGGTCGGCGGTCGCCGATCTCACAAAAACAAGATTCCTTTACGTCACCGACGAATCGCCGGAGAGTGACAACGGAGTCCCGACTGCTTTATCTCTTTCTCCTAATATCCCTATTACTTGTTGGCAGCTTGCGATAAATTGGTATCAGTGTTATGGCGGCAAGGTAATCTTTTATAGTACGTAAATTGTATTTTGTGTTCATGGCCCCTGCGTCTTGCCTGTCTGTGTTTAAAACGTGATTGCACGACCTGTGCCGCCTTTGATTATATCTGGAGACCCCAAGGATGGAAATGAAAACTGCGTTTCGTCAATAAACGGAAGATGTTAGATAGAATTCGTGTGGTCGGTTTATTATCCTGCGTGAGGTGTTGTACCGCGCTGTACAAATCAACCCCATCCCCGCTGCCAATGACACCAAATTTCCTTTTAAAATTTGCTGAAGCATTTAAGGGCGGAATATATCGAGCTCTGCAAGCATTATTATTCTGATGGCAGTCGCAACCAACCCTTTCACCCTGAATTTCTTAAACTATGGCAGCCACCGATATTTTGACGGCTGTCCCTAGCTATGGAAGGGCCACCGCATTACCGTGACGTCACATGTAGTGTTGAGCCCGCATGGATACTGTGGCAGAACACACACGGGGTTGCTTTTGCGCGGCCCTCTGCATGTACACGTGTGGAGGCGTGTACGCGTGCGAGACCGGATACGACACCAGTGTCGCTCTTGATGATTGGAACTTTTGAAGGAACCTTATCAGGAAGAAGAAGAAAACTTCTGAAGAAACCTAAAACTAGAAGACTGCTAGAACTCGTTTGTTTACCTCTTTCCGTATATCATCGAAGGGGTTCTATACTACGTGCACTTGAATTGTGAATCAACTGCACACGAACGTGCTTCCACCCCTTCCAGCGAAAAAGGATTCCGTCGACATAAGGGCATTCCGCATCGAAGCTACAAACTATGTTAAGAAGCGCAGCAGTCGGACAGCTAGGAATCTATTCCTGTCACCTATATAGGTACATTTACGAACACCAGACTCCTGCACACACGGAAATTTCTACGCCTTGCCCTTACAGGGAAAACAAAACTAGCAGTCGCGGCCGGAAATAAAACCCACGACCTTAGCCGCTGAGCCGACTAGGTTGGCAAAAAAAAAAAAAAGATTGGCAATCATGTTAAAATTAACCAAAAAGCCTTCGCGGACCTCCATTAACAAAACAGACAAAACCGAAATCAAGGAAGCGCAGCCGAAGGAAATGACACGGACTAAATGATCGCAAAAACAGGAAGGAACATTTAAGACCACGAATTTGATACAGTTTTGCATGAAGTCTTTCGGATACATAACCTTAGCCATGCTTGGGCTTGTGCCCATTCTCAAAGCTCCGAACAACATACTTAGTGTATAAATCCAACATGGTCTCTCAGAGGCGCACTCTCAGGCCATCTCGCCAAGCTTGAAGCAGGGATGTTTATAGCGCTGCCACGTGCTAAAGACAGCCCCCCTCAGGCGGATGGACTTTGAAAGAGGGGGAAGGGTGAGTGTATTAGAGCGGACGCCGTAAATGTGTAACGTCCCTTGCAACTAGTGCTCGCATTATCCCGAGGGCTGTGAGCCACTGCGCGCATTAGCGAGGTGAGCGCCGTCTGCGAAGTCTGTTACCCCGGCTAATCTCCGGGCAACAAATTGGGGATATTTCGAAGAGCGAGGTTTTCCGGCTAAAGAATGAACATCAATCCTCAAACGCGGTGGCTCTAAGGGCGAGTTTTTCACTTGCTTCTTGTTTTTATTTTTTGTAATGTCCCATTACGTAGTTGTGCAATTATTCTTCATTCTAATGGGAACGCACCGTTCGGCTGTTCAGAGCAAGGCAACAAAGCATCCAAATGCAGAAGGTTTAAGGCTTCAGTGATAAACTGGGAGCTAACGAAGCAAGGAGACGAACTTTGCACTTTGTTGGAAAGTTGTTAACTTGCAAGACTTCTGCAAAAAAAGGTAGCAAACATACCACGGGCAACATTCCAGAGAAAGAGAGAGAGAGAAACCACTCATTTAGTTTGCTTACTTGCAATGAATAAATTGTATTGCACTTGTACTTGCGCTGCTCACCAGGGTAGTTACCAGGTAGTTACCAATTTACGTTTTTGTTAAAGCGCAGCTCCAGAATGAACATGTTTAATGTTCCTGTGTTAAAGTTTAAGCGATCGCGCATATTACTGCATTTATCTTACCCATCTGCGGAAATGGTTATAGGCTAAGGGAATAAAAGTGCTTGCTTCAATATTTCTCTGCGATCGTTTTCACGTAGTGCGCTCATCACTACATTATAATATTGCTTCGACTGCTTCTCATATTTTACAAAATTGAGTAGGTAACATGTGATGCCTTGTTTAATAATTTCCACGTGCAAGAAATTGAGTTTGTGTCTGTCCTCGGGTGGAGAAACGTGCGATTTATGAAATTACTGCGAGAGTGCATCATTCCCTTCTTCTGGGAAATAGCAGGCGTAGTGAACAGTGGTGTAGCCAGAAACAAATTTCGGGGGTGTTTTACGCTGCAGGGAAAATAAGGAAATAGTAAAAAGAACTGGAGACTTCGGGGTATGCGCAAATAATGTGTGTCATTTTTCTGTATGCGCCACATTTCGGAAGGGGGGGGGGGGGAGGGCGGTCTGACATCGATACACCTCCCACCCCCTTCAAGGAAACGCTCCCCTGAGCGAATAATGCGAGAATCTAGTCTCATTTTTGCAGAAAATGGAAGAGTCAAAAATTATTTCTTAACGCAAATTTCACATCTTTCTTTTCGTCGTGATTTTGCCTTACGATGAATTTATAATAGTTTTTTTGTAAATCTAAAACGCAGCGATAAAGTTGCTCAGCGGGAACTCAAAGCCTTGAACGCAGCCACGAATACCCTGTGTTTTAGACAACCTGACTTCAGATGAGAGAGAGGCGCAAAAAATCAATACTGAAATATGGCAGCAAGAATCTGCTATTTTGGTATAAAATATCATACTAAAAGAAAAGCGAGTAAACTACAGCCCCTGTCGTGAATGAAACATCTGTGATTTGGGAAGAATGAACTAGCCTATGCAGCAACTGGCGCTAAGTTCCCACCTAATGCAAGCAAACTTCTTCGCTAACTAGCTTTCCCAAATGTCATCTGTACAATCAGAGTGAAAACTGAGCTACAAGAAAATGACAAACGAAATTGTATTACTTTTCTGTTCGCAGCCTAGCGTACATTTTTCTACGTTTTATACGTAGGAACTCGAGCAATGTCGCTTTGTAAATGTCCCCGCAGACAAACCAAAACAGAAAAGGGTACACGAAAAGGTTGTTGAAAGTTCGTAAAAGTTAGGGCTCGTTTTGTTGAAACTTAGAGGTCTCTGTCGTGTCCTTCGTCCTGTCCGCGCTTGTATCTATAGTGAAAACCATGTATACTAACACTGCAAATATTCTCTCTTCCAAAACATTTACAGAAATTCCCAGCTAAGGAATTCACTACTAGTGCGTAACATTGTTATGCCGCTTGTCCTTCAGGGGGAGTTTTTTTGCAGTCAAATTTTTGGTTTTTCTGAATCCTGCCCCACCAATTATCGCCATTACGCAATTATAATGAGATGACAAGTTGAACTTTCACGAAATTTGCATCATTGTGGAAATGCAGGGCGTTACACGGTTCACAATTTTCCGTAGTTTTTTTTTTATATTTCTATTAATTTTTACTGTTTCAAAATTTTCTTTCTACAAATTCTCCCATTTACGCTAACACAACGATTATAGGCGGGACTTCCACAAGATCTACAATATTGTGAAAATTACAGGCGTTATACGTTTCCCTCATTTCCGTTATTCCTTTATATTTTTCTTATTTTTGAGTTTTTCAAAATTTCGTCTGACCGATTATCTCCATTTACGCTATAATAGCGATTACAGGTAGCGCATTTGCGATATTTCCATTATTGTAGACATGCAAGGCTTTATACGTTTTGCGTATTTCCGTACTTTTTAATATTTTTCTTATTTATAGTTTTTTGAAAAATTTTCGTCCGAACAATTATCTTAATTTACGTTATTATAGGAATTTCATTTGGAACTATCGCGAAATCTGCATTATCGTGGAAATGCAGGGCGTTAGACAGTTTTGCCAGTTTCCGTAATTTATTTTCCATTTTTCTTAATTTTTTACGTTTTCAAGATTTTATTTGACCATTTTAAGGATTACAAGTGGAACTTTCACGGAATCTTCATTATTGTGGAAATGCCATGCAGTGTACCTTTTGCCATTTTCCATATATTTATTTAATATTCCTCATTTTTTAGTGTTTCGAAATTCGACCGACCAATTACCTACATTTATGTTGTTTTAACGATTGCATTTGGAATTTTCGCGAAATCTACTTTATTGTGGAAATGCAGGCCGTTACACCGTTCGCCATTTTCCGTAATTATTTGATATTTTTCTTATTCTTCTTTTTTTTCAGAATCTGGTTCTGCCAAATATCTCCGTTTACGCTATTAAAACGATTACAAGAGGAACGTTTGCGAAATCTGCATTATTGTGGAAATACCATGGGTTATACTTTTTTCTTTTTAACGAAATTTTTTAAAATATTTTTTCTATTTTTTTAGTTTTTCACATTTTAGTCGTACCAATTATCTCCATTTGCGTTATTTTAGCGATTGCATTTGGAACTTTTCCGAAACCTGCAATATTGTGGAAATACAAGGCGTTACACGGTTGGCCATTTTTCGTAATTATTTTATATTTTTATTATTTTTTTAGTTCTTGAAAATTTCGTTCTACCAATTATTTCCATTTAGGCTACTATAACGATTACAGGTGGACGTTTCGCGAAACCGCCTTATTGTGGAAATGCAGGGCGTTATATGTTTCGCTATTTTTCATATTTTGTAATATTCTTCTTATCTTTTAGCTTTTCAAAATTTCGTGCGACCAGTTACCTCCATATACGTTATTATAACGATTACAGGTGGAACTTCCGCGATATCTTCATTTTTGTGGAAATGCAGGGCGTTACACGGCATGGCTGTGGGGGTACTCCGCAAAGAATTTTACGCATTGAAAGTGAGGAAGGAGGATGCAATGATGCACTTACAAACCATAACCAAGATGCAAGGGGTGGGCTTCTTCAAAATACGCTCATGTGCAAAGCAGAACACGCTTTACAGGGGCCCACGAGTACAATAATTTTGCGTGGAACGGCCGTTGACAACGATCCCGTCGCTGTTACTTGGAGTCCTGGCTTGGCAGCAAGGCGCGCATTATTTGTTCAAGATTGCACCCCTTATGGCTCTGTGCTAAATTTTTACTAGCAAAATGGTTGGCCTTTCGGATCACGCCATATAGAATGAAATGGTGTACCGTTGGTTACACGCACATTCGTTTCAGTGTTGTCATAGAATGCAACAGAAGCGCCGGAACAATGTGGGGATGGGTGTGAGCATACAATCTGTCGTTTTTTTCCCAGACCAAAAACACTCCTCCGCCCCGTTATATGCCACCAAATCAGTTAGCGCAACTTCTCCAAGGCAATGCGAGTTTTATGTTTTCCTTTTTGCCTTCATACAGCAGGTTTGGCTGCTCCAAGGATATACAAATAGAAAACGCCTATGAACAAGCAATCGCAGTGCATAGGTTATCCCTGTTAAAAAAAGAAAGTTAGAATTCAAACGTTTGAAGACGGCCACCTCTTCACATGAGGCTTTAAAAGTTGCATACTGTACACTAGAAGATGCTAGAGCTGTAACTTAAAAAAAGAGCACAGAAAGACAAGTTCACTCTATATAATCCAACGTACTTTAATAATTGCAGCGTGACCTTCCTGATATTTCGGTTGAGTAGAAATAATTTTATATTAATTACATCAATCTTTAAGTATGAAGAGCGGGACCACCCACGGTGCCGTAATGCCTGTGACCCAGACTCTGTCTGCTTATGCCCTTCTCGATTACACCACAACCTGAAGGCCGAAAGGTGGGGAGCATAGAAATGTGTTCACATAAAAAAAAACATTCACAACTTTTTCCCCACCGGTGATGCAGTCTTAACGCTTGATTCACAAAGTGGTCGTTTTCAAAGAAGTTGCAGATGTTGGTTTGTTGATGAGTCGGTCTTCTCGCAAGTACGATGCTAAGCATTTTGACGAGAGAAAAAAAAAACATCTTTGTTGTCATTGAAGCCTTGTCTCAGCGACAGTCGAAGCCGGCTCATGTATTTGTAAAAGGAACAGCATCCGCTATTTATGTACACTGTGTCAATAATGACGCGCATTCACTAGAAGTGAGGGCACAACAGCGAGCGCCATCGGCGCGGTCGCCAACTGCCTTTTCAGACATTCAGTATGCAGTTGGAAAAATTCAATTGAATTGAGAAATTTCGAAAATACCCACATCTGGCTTGGGCTGATAAGTAACCTGCTCCGCATATAAAAGAAAATAGATACTGCCCATTTTACATCCATCTCATAAGAACTGAGTTCGCTGCAATAAGCAGTTGATAATTATTAGCTCACGCTCTCAAGGCAATCTGTCCCGACGAACTTCGAAAGATGGTGCATATGTTACCTCAAAGCGAAAAAGACATGACCGGGAAGTACGTTTCTGGCGCCTTTTTTTCAAGCTAAAATTCAAGGTGCACCACAAAAAAAGGTGAGATTATGGATTAAGGTGGTTTTGTGCAGCGCTCATTCAATACCGAACTATTAAAAAATCACCACACTTTTTGTAGCTATTGGGCGTTCAAAATCTTGCAGTTGGCTACAGACTAGACAAAAGTGAATCATAAAAAGGTAGAGAGAGAGGAGGAGGGAGGGAGGAGGGGGAGGGAGGGAGGGAGGGAGGGAGAAGGCCCTGCTCAAGTGCGAAAGCGCCATAATATACATCTTAACAGCGGAGCTCTTGTACAAGCCCCAAGTTCGCCGTTGCAGGAAACAATACCAAGAAAATCCGGGGCGCTTGTGAGAGCGTGCCTCGAGGCGACCGCCGAGCGTTCCTGGCACGTGCAGTAGCGTTAGCAAAAAACTGGTGAATACCACGTGGAGAAAGAAAATGCCGAGCGCTCGTGAGCGCGTGCCTCGCGGCGGCCGCCGACTCCTCGGCTTGCGCATTGCTTTTAGCAATAAAAGGACGCCAGCGCTCTCATCAAGCGCTACCGCGCATATAATGCTTGGCATGAGGGAACACGACGATATCGATGCATATTACGATGACAACTACTGCCACAGTGCAAAGCGACAACGGACCATGTAAATAAACAATTTCAAACTTGTACAAATGCGTGGTGATGTGTCCTTTAGTGCTCACGTATATAGAAATCCCGCAGCTTCGCTATGGTTAAAGCCTTGCGCGACTTAGTGCAAGCCTCGCCAGTTGAGCTGGTGGAAGCCTACAATGCTGATGATGACTTTGCATCCACCACTCACCGGAAAGAAGACGACGACCTCTTCAATGCATATGACGACGATTGCTAGCACTGCAACTATGGAAATAAACAATGGTACTGAAACTTAACGTATGTGTCCGACAATACTCGCCTACAACAGCTTCGCCATTCTAGTTTTACGCGTGAGTGGAAGCTTCCAAGTATTTTGTGCAGTGAAAACTTTAGTTCCACAAAGAAGCATACACACGCCGAAACAGAAACTCAACGGTGCCGGAGGCAGAATGACACTTTGATACAAAAGCACATGAACCTACAATGTAGTGGGCTATGTCTGCCTGCGACGGCACATAAAATCCACCGTTAGGAAAATTTGAGCTTATACCAAGCGAGAGTACGCGTGCTCACTTCGAGTAGAAGGTCTCAAAGGAATATGTGTGCCGTAAAACACCGCATAAGGCAATAATGTCTGCCCTGGTGCTGACATGAATGAACTGTGCCCTGTCAAGTGTTTATTTCTTCGCCAATACTTTCGCAGAATCTGGAAGTTGCTCAATCTTGCTTCCAGTGTTCGAGATACCTTGGTAACGTACAAATTTAGGTATGAAACCTTAGGAAAATTTGAGCTAAACCAAGCGAGAGTACGCGTGCTCACTTTTGAGTAGAAGGTCTCAAAGGAATACGTGTGCCGTAAAACACCGATAAGGCAATACTGTCTGCCCCAGTACTGACACATATGAACTTTGCACTGTCAAGTGTTTTATTTCTTTTCGCCAATAAATTTCGCAGAATCTGGAATTGCTCAATCTTGCTTCCAGTGTTCGAGATACCTTGGTAACAAAAATACAAGTTTAGGCATGAACTGTTAGGAAAATTTGAGCTAAACCAAGCGAGAGTACGCGTCCTCACTTCGAGTAGAAGGTCCCCAAAGGAATACGTGTGCCGTAAAAAAACCCCATAAGGCAATACTGTCTGCCCTAGTACTGACACATATGAACTTTGCACTGTCAAGGGTTTTTTTTTCTTCGCTAATAGTTTTGGAGAATCTGGACGTTGCTCAATCTTTTTTTTCCCGGGTTTGAGATACCTTTGGGAACAGTACAAGTTTAGGTATGAACCGTTAGGAAAATTTGAGCTAAACCAAGCGAGAGTACGCGTGCTCACTTCGAGTAGAAGGTCTCAAAGGAATACGTGTGCCGTAAAACACCGCATAAGGCAATACTGTCTGCCCTAGTACTGACACATATGAACTTTGCAAATGTCAAGTGTTTATTTCTTCGGGCCCCCACTTTCGCAGAATCTGGAAGTTGCTCAATCTTGCTTCCAGTGTTCGAGATACCTTGGTAACAGTACAAGTTTTAGGCATGAACTGTTAGGAAAATTTGAGCTAAACCAAGCGAGAGTACGCGTCCTCACTTCGAGTAGAAGGTCTCAAAGGAATACGTGTGCCGTAAAACACCGCATAAGGCAATACTGTCTGCCCTAGTACTGACACATATGAACTTTGCACTGTCAAGTGTTTATTTCTTCGCCAATACTTTCGCAGAATCTGGAAGTTGCTCAATCTTGCTTCCAGTGTTCGAGATACCTTGGTAACAGTACCAGTTTAGGCATGAATGTTGGAAAAATTTTAGCTAAACCAAGCGAGAGTACGCGTCCCCCCTTCGAGTAGAAGGTCTCAAAGGAATACTTTTTGCCGTAAAAAAACCGCATAAGGCAAAAAACTGTCTGCCCTAGTACTGAAAAATGAACTTTGCACTGTCAAGTGTTTATTTCTTCGCTAATAGTTTCGGAGAATCTGGACGTTGCTCAATCTTGTTTCCAGTGTTCGAGATACCTTGGTAACAGTACAAGTTTAGGTATGAACCGTTAGGAAAATTTGAGCTAAACCCAAACGAGGTACGCGTGCTCACTTCGAGTAGGGTCTCAAAGGAATACGTGTGCCGTAAAACACCCATAAGGAAATTTCTGTCTGCCCTAGTACTGACACATATGAACTTTGCACTGTCAAGTGTTTATTTCTTCGCCAATACTTTTTGCAGAAACTGGAAGTTGCTCAATCTTGCTTCCAGTGTTCGAGATACCTTGGTAACAGTACAAGTTTAGGCATGAACTGTTAGGAAAATTTGAGCTAAACCAAGCGAGAGTACGCGTCCTCACTTCGAGTAGAAGGTCTCAAAAGGGAAAACGTGTGCCGTAAAACCCGCATAAGGCAATACTGTCTGCCCTAGTACTGACACATATGAACTTTGCACTGTCAAGTGTTTATTTTTTTTCTTTTGCCAATACTTTCGCAGAATCTGGAAGTTGCTCAATCTTGCTTCCATGTTCGAGATACCTTGGTAACAGTACAAGTTTTAGGCATGAACTGTTAGGAAAATTGAGCTAAACCAAGCGAGAGTACGCGTCCTCATTTTGAGTAGAAGGTCTCAAAGGAATACGTGTGCCGTAAAAAACCGCATAAGGCAAAACTGTCTGCCCTAGTACTGACACATATGAACTTTGCACTGTCAAGGGTTTTTTTTTCTTCTTCGCTAATAGTTTCGGAGAATCTGGACGTTGCTCAATCTTGTTTCCAGTGTTCGAGATACCTTGGTACAGTACAAGTTTTTGGTATAACCGTTAGGAAAATTTGAGCTAAACCAAGCGAGAGTACGCGTGCTCACTTCGAGTAGAAGGTCTCAAAGGAATACGTGTGCCGTAAAACACCGCATAAGGCAATACTGTCTGCCCTAGTACTGACACATATGAACTTTGCACTGTCAAGTGTTTATTTCTTCGCTAATAGTTTCGGAGAATCTGGACTTTTCTCAATCTTGTTTCCAGTGTTCGAGATACCTTGGTAACAGTACAAGTTTAGGTATGAACCGTTGGAAAAATTTTAGCTAAACCAAGCGAGAGTACGCGTCCTCACTTTTGAGTAGAAGGTCTCAAAGGAATACGTGTGCCGTAAAACAAAACCCCCTAAGGCAATACTGTCTGCCCTAGTACTTTACACATATGAACTTTGCACTGTCAAGTGTTTATTTCTTCGCCAATACTTTCGCAGAATCTGGAAGTTGCTCAATCTTGCTTCCAGTGTTCGAGATACCTTGGTAACAGTACAAGTTTAGGCATGAACTGTTAGGAAAATTTGAGCTAAACCAAGCGAGAGTACGCGTCCTCACTTCGAGTAGAAGGTCTCAAAGGAATACGTGTGCCGTAAAACACCGCATAAGGCAATACTGTCTGCCCTAGTACTGACACATATGAACTTTGCACTGTCAAGTGTTTATTTCTTCGCTAATAGTTTCGGAGAATCTGGACGTTGCTCAATCTTGTTTCCAGTGTTCGAGATACCTTGGTAACAGTACAAGTTTAGGTATGAACCGTTAGGAAAATTTGAGCTAAACCAAGCGAGAGTACGCGTGCTCACTTCGAGTAGAAGGTCTCAAAGGAATACGTGTGCCGTAAAACACCCGCATAAAGGGAATACTGTCTGCCCTAGTACTGACACATATGAACTTTGCACTGTCAAGTGTTTATTTCTTCGCTAATAGTTTCGGAGAATCTGGACGTTGCTCAATCTTGTTTCCAGTGTTCGAGATACCTTGGTAACAGTACAAGTTTAGGTATGAACCGTTAGGAAAATTTGAGCTAAACCAAGCGAGAGTACGCGTCCTCACTTCGAGTAGAAGGTCTCAAAGGAATACGTGTGCCGTAAAACACCGCATAAGGCAATACTGTCTGCCCTAGTACTGACACATATGAACTTTGCACTGTCAAGTGTTTATTTCTTCGCTAATAGTTTCGGAGAATCTGGACGTTGCTCAATCTTGTTTCCAGTGTTCGAGATACCTTGGTAACAGTACAAGTTTAGGTATGAACCGTTAGGGAAAAATTTTAGCTAAACCAAGCGAGAGTACGCGTGCTCACTTCGGGGTAGAAGGTCTCAAAAGGGAAAACGTGTGCCGTAAAACACCGCATAAGGCAATACTGTCTGCCCTAGTACTGACACATATGAACTTTGCACTGTCAAGTGTTTATTTCTTCGCCAATACTTTCGCAGAATCTGGAAGTTGCTCAATCTTGCTTCCAGTGTTCGAGATACCTTGGTAACAGTACAAGTTTAGGCATGAACTGTTAGGAAAATTTGAGCTAAACCCGCGAGAGTAGCGTGCTCACTTCGAGTAGAAGGTCTCAACGGAATACGTGTGCCGTAAACACCGCATAAGGCAATACTGTCTGCCCTAGTAGCTGACACATATGAACTTTGCACTGTCCAAGTGTTTATTTCTTCGCCAATACTTTCGCCAGAATCTGGAAGTTGCTCAATCTTGCTTCCAGTGTTCGAGATACCTTGGTAACAGTACAGGTTTAGGCATGAACCATTAGGAAAATTTGAGCTAAACCAAGCGAGAGTACGCGTGCTCACTTCGAGTAGAAGGTCTCAAAGGAATATGTGTGCCGTAAAACACCGCATAAGGCAATACTGTCTGCCCTGGTGCTGACACATATGAACTTTGCACTGTCAAATGTTTATTTCTTCGGTAATACTTTCGCAGAATCTGGAAGTTGCCTCAATCTTGTTTGGTTCAGTGTTCGAGATACCTTGGTAACAGTACAAGTTTAGGCATGAACTGGAAGCCTAATACCCGTAATGCAGATGCAGCCGACGCCTATTGCCGCGGTTGCGACTTTATGGACACGGTGACAGGTTTTATGGACGGTCGGCTGCATAGAACACATGTAAGCCTGCCAAAAGAGGATCGAACCATGCAGAAAACGCAGTCTGACCGTTGTCGAACACGACGACGACAACGATGGAATGGCTGCGGGCACAGCGAGTTACGAGCGAGAATTTTCTTGGTGTCGTACAAGCTTTGCTCAGTAGAGCGTAAAGCTGCTCGTAGTCTCCCGGTCAACAACCCCTCGCTGATATCCTTACACCTCGTAACATAGCGCAGTGCGCCATGGCAGTAGCATAACCTTTCATGGCCCAAGACAACATACTGCAACAGAACACAACATAACATAATATGACAAACACAACGCAACGAAACACAACGCCACACCACACAACACGCTTTAGCATAATTTCTATAATGTAACATATGCAACACGCCGAAAGAAAACGAAGTGTTAGAAAACAAAGCTGACCGCAACATAGAAGCACACCGCGCGTCAAGGCAGGATACGACACGGCACGGTACTGCATGACAAGACACAGTACGTTGAGCCCAATCCCGACGGAAGGCATAGATTACAGGCCAAATATGCAGGCTTTAAGCTCGTTATTGCTCGGAGGAAGTAAACACGCACTGGACATCTCGTGCCAACTACGTTTCATCTAGCGTCAGTGTATCCGACTGCTTCGTTCTTAGTGAACTACTACTGGGAGGCGAAGGAGATTGGAAATCAGAGAAGGCACGAATAATGCATGCGCAAATAAAAGGAGGAAAGGAAAATTTTTTTTGTCACTATCGCAGAATCCGGCAAATATCGCTACGTTCGTAAACGCCGTTAAAGAGTCGCTAAATATTACATGCAACCGGAAGATGTTTAATGTGCGTACAAGTTTCTTGCGCAGATCTCAACTGCGCACCCAAGTTTGCTTTACTCTGTATGGTCGACTTATTCCGTGATTGACTTGCTAGACAGAAATTCTTTAATTCGGATACGAACTAAAAGTGTCAGAAATCTCGAAATTTTCTCAAAATGACCCTGTCACCCCTAAATAGCTTGTTTTGTTCTATAACAAGCTAAAATAATTGTTTGTTGGGTTAAACAAAACAGGCTTCGATCAATACCGAGCATGACCACGGGGAGATATGGTGTGTTTGCTGAAGACTACAGACTTAGGAATTGACTTACACTTTCCGAACAGGGTTGGGCAGGAGGCTGTAACATCCCGAGAATTCCCGTTGATAACATAAATCACGTGCAACATTTTTACAGAAGCTTTTCTGAGCAAATCAGAAGCAGGTTAGGGTGAGTCGAGGAAGACAGAAGTTGCGGGCAACACCGCCCTTGTAAAAAGACGCCAAGGACTTTTCTTTTTTAATTACGCTGATCCCTTTCTATTTCTCTCTCTCTCTCTCTCTCTCTCTCTCTCTCTCTCTCTCTCTTCTCTCTCCTCTCTCTCTCTCTCTCTCTCTCCTCTCTCTCTCTCTCTCTCCTCTCTCTCTCTCTCTCTCTTGGGATTAGTGGTCTTACATAGAGATAACATAAGTTAACGCTAATCGGTAATCCTGAACCTTGTCCCGCTATCATCCCAACGATCGAGTGCGTGAAATCCTTGAGCAGCCTACCCTCCCTCAACAACTGCGAATCCTTGTTACAACCTTGTTATTCTATATTCTCAAACGACCAGTGGAAAAAGCTCCAAGCCTCTCCTCTTGGTGGCGTTTCAACGAAATGTTCCAACTAGCCCAGATTCTGCCTATTCTAGTGTAGAAGAAGAGTGGTATATTGGGGAGTACCGCAACGAAAGAAAGGCGAATGAAGAGAAATAGTGCGTCAGGACGAAAACGAAGGTGGAAGAGAATAAACCAGGGGAAGGGAGAAGGGGGGGGAGGCTGCGAGGCAGTACTGGAGAAGCAAACACACGCGGACGCCTGTGCCATGAAGTGCTCCCCAATTAGCGGCTTTCCCGGTCCACAAAGGGAGACTAATGACGCCCGTATATCTAGCTCTCGGGCGCGGTTACCCGGCTGACCCAAGTGCTCAACTGATCTACAGCTGCTGTTCTGTGTATCGCTTTGCACAAATACAGGTAAAGATAATTTGAAACCACAATAGAGAAGGACTACAGGCCGGTAAGTAAAACATTTGAAACCCCCCAAAAAATTACAAACACGGGGACTGAGATAGATTTGCTGCCGCCTGGTTGAAGTGCAAATTCCACCACAGAGATACAAAAACGACTGACAAAAGAGTGTTTCCGACGACATTGCCCCAGAAAAGGAGACTGATAAACAAGGCGGACTGGTTGACTCTCGCTTGCAAGATTGGCGTTCATAGTTTAATCGCTTTGTGGAGACTGGGATAAAAATCATCACACACTGTAAAGTACAGACGTTTGACCATGTGCTTAATTACGAACAGCGATCTTGACAGATAATATATTAGAATGGGTGCTTCCGACTAAAGTCTGCTAAAATAACTGTTCGGATGGAGCACGGAAAGATTCGCGTGATAAATCGCGGTCTTCCTACTCACGAGGACACGCATATAAACTGTTTGCGGCTTTGAAGCCTTCTGCAAGTATTTGTTTTTAATTTCTTGGATAGCCTGCCGGGTAAAAACAGCAAGTGGCGCGACAATTTTTACGAACCCGATAATTCCTGCGACCACAAAAATCACTGCTTATATACGAGAAGGATGCTTGTTCAAAATGACATTGTCATGTTCAGCATGATTAATTCGTCATTGGCGCTTAACGGAACTTTTCTACCCCTGGCAAACCTCTCAGCCTTTCCGTTTGCTTTCCTCCTACTACTCTTAGAGTGATGCTTATGCAACTCACAACTAAGCATGCAACCTTACAAAAAACGTGTCAACTACCTTTACTGATTTTTCCAGCTTGAAGGCTCCCACTGTGCTGTGTCATAGCAGGGGTAGCACTGTGCCATTTATCGCTTCTTGCGAGCTCCCACGGTGTTCGAAATGGTTGCGACGTCTGACCTCAGGTCAACCAGTTCCACCGGGTCCTCTGGATCCGGAAAGAAGTGGCTGGAACAACTTACCTAGAAAGCAGAACAGAAAAGTAGGAGGTGGTTAGTCTTGTCACGACTATCGCCTCCGAGGTAACAGCAAGAAGTTCACTGCACACTTTGCCAAACATAGGCCAGTCAATATAGCCTATAACGCTCAGTGAGCTTTACTCAACCTTCGTTTTGTTCTCACGGTTCTAAATCAAGTATCTACGAGTATTTTACCGCCATATTGCGCCAAACGTTTAGCGAATTTTAAACTAAACTAGCGCTCCGTGGTGTATCTTCTGTCTTGTTCTTGCCCGCGTGCGCTATAAATCTTTCTGCATCTTTTATGCAGACACTCATTGTTCTGAGTACATTAGCGACTGATTACCAAACAGCGTTGCAGGTCATGCTTAGTGCGACTGCGCTTAAAGTACCAAGACACTTTTGCGTCCCCTAAACATACCAGGAACGGTGCCTTAATCTTGGGTTTCTAGGCGTTCCTGACCGCTATAACTTGCATAAACCACAAAGTAGGATGCACTTTTCGGGGGACAAAATTGACCACTGAACGAAACGGGACGATCGTCCGGCAGACGTTTCAAGGGTATACGTGTGATATCTAGAACGCAGCTGTAAAGCGACCGAGCCGTGCATAGCGTATACGCGATTATTGCGTAAATTATGGCCGCCAACGAAATATCTTAGCCTCAAAATTTAATATAATCAATGCTGCCAAGGCGAAAACAGATCTATTGCGAAGGGGGTTCCGCCCTGACACTCGGGAATTTATTCGATTGCGGGGCGAACAGCTTCATCAGGACGGTCTGGCGCGCGTTAGGCACGCTGGCCTCGGCGATGGGAAATGAGGTTGGCAGAAGGGGAGCTCGAAAACAGGTTCCTATATCTGTAAGAGCGGACGCCGCGCACTCCTCCATATTTGCAGTCGGAAAACCGGTCGCAAAGCAGGTGGGAACGATGCGGAAGAGGAAATCTCTTTCCACCACTACTTGGCGGAGAGCGAAGATTCACCTACGAGTTGCGAGACACGAGGTCCTTGTGGCTTACTAATGGGAACTTGACTATGCTGGGATTAAATAGCAAGCTAATCTTTGTAACAAGTCAGTGGCTTGTCTAGGCGTGCATTCGAAGGAACAATATTTCAGAGCGACAGCTTTGAGCGATACGTTTTCTGCAACATCGCGCGTCGCATGTTCATTGGTCTAATCAAATCAAATCAAATCGAATCAAATCAATCAAATCAAACAAAATAAAAATAAAATTATAATAATAACAAATAAATAAATCATAAAACTAAATAAATCTTGTCAAATTTGCTTAAATCAAATCAAATAAATAAATTTGGTCAAATCAAACCAAATCAAATAGTCTTTATTTGGACAGCCGTTATAATGGCCACGAAGCAAGGCAAAATAAGATTAAGGCGTTAACCTCACTGTGTTAACGCTTCGCGGGATTATCATCACGCAATGAGAAATGGTACCTCTTGTTAAAGGGAACTGAGTAAGGCAGTTGATGACTGGCCACGGGTCTTCCTCTTTTTCCAGTACCGGAACTGACTACTACCCGATGTGGAACGTAGCAGAGTGCTAGTATAGGGCCCACCACTTACGAGGCGACGTCAGTCACTTAGGGGACTGGTCGAGGTGTTATAAGTGGTTCATTTCTAGGAGATGTGGCTTTCCAGCATAATCAGCACTGATTATGAGACATCTTAAACCATGTCCCTACATTGTAAGCGTTGGCCATGAAATGATTGAGAGTAACGGAGGATAGACAATAATGGAGCCACAATGAAGTCATTATCGCCACCGTCTACAAATCCCCCCAAAACAGACATCTAAATATATTTCATTTCATTTCATTTATTGCATACTGCAAACCTTCGCAGGTCCAAGCAGGTGGGCACGGTACACGTAGCAAGTACATATCAGGCACTCAAGTCAGGTAGAAATGTAAAAGGAAAAAGGAAAGAATTCAACATACAAGTACAGGTTCACAGACCCAACAATACACAGTTAGCAAAACAACCAAAGTGAATATTTAAACAGAGTCTTTTAGAAAGTTCTATTCTTCCACTGTTCGTGGAAAAAAAGAAAATTTAAATGTATCTGTCCGTGCAAAATAAGGTGGGTTCCGGGGTGATGGTGTCTCGTGTGCCTTGTCGATATGGGTGTCAGGTACTGTGTGGGGTCTAGTGCTGTTTTTCTCTGAAGAAGTTGGGAAAGAAAATCAAGCCTAAACGTCTTCCGTCGTGACTCAAGGAGTTCAATGTCATTAGCTCTAATTAAATCAGAAGGTGAATCAGTGTGACGAAACTTATATACCTTACAGCTTTTCTTTGGATTCTTTCTAGTTTATTGACGTTTTTCTCTGTGAACGGGTCCCATATTACGCATGCATATTCTAACTTTGGTCGAATTATTGATTGGTAGGCCAGGAGTTTGACATCTGAAGGAGCGTTTTTTAGTTTGTGTCGTAAGAAAGACAGTTTACGGAAGGCGGAAGCGGAAATATTGTCAATATGTTGATTCCAAGATAAATTACTTGTGAGTGTTACTCCTAATATTTGAATTCAGAAACTTGCTGTACAGGTGACTCATTTAGTGTATAAGTATACTGAAATAGATTTTTCTTCCGGGTTATACGCATACATACAGTTTTATCTAAGTTCAAAGCCATTCCCCAGCGATTGCACCATTAGAAAACATTAAACAAACTGTCATTAAGGTCATGTTGATTTTCAGGGCAAGTAATTTCATTATACAAAACACAATCGTCTGCGAACAGACGAATTTGCACAGATGAACATACTACACTTACAATGTCATTTATATACAGCAGGAACAGCAGGGGTCCAAAGACACTCCCTTGCGGTACTCCGGAGGCGACAGGAAGACAGCCCGATCGTTGATCCCCGATTTCAACGTACTGAATTCGGTTTTTTAAATAATCAATAACCCAGAAAACCAAGATGCGAGGAAGACCAATATTGTTTAATTTTAGTATTAGTCTGTCATGAGGAACCCTGTCAAACGCGTTGCTAAAATCCAAGAATACCACATCAATCTGACCGTTTTTATCTAGAGTAGATGCAAAGGAATGAGTTATAGTGAGCAGTTGAGTCACAGTAGAAAACCCCTTTCTGAGACCATGTTGAGTATCAGTTAAGACAGCATTATTTTCAAGATATTCGGTGATATGATTTGCGAATATATGCTCAATTAATTTACAGCATGATGATGTTAAGGATATTGGACGATCATTTTCAAAGAGCAAGCGGTTACCTTTTTTGAATACCGGTGCAACTCGGGCAGCCTTCCAGTCACTAGGGAGCTTTGAAGACATCAAAGATACACGGAATATAAGCACAAGATATTTCGCGATCACTTCAGCATATCGGCAAAGAAAGGTGTTTGGAATATTATCAGGACCGCTTGATTTCTTAGTTTTCAGCTTTAAGAGCATGGAAAATACACCCGGGTACGAAACAAAGTTGGCCTCTGTCGTGTGAAACGATGGAACATCAGATGGATATACACTTGGGCTAGAAAACACGCTATGGAAGTATATATTGAAATGTTCAGCTATAATCTCCTTGTCCGTAACAATAGAGTCATTTACTAACATTTCGGATACAGGCTTTTTTTTTTTATCCGCCAAGTAGTACCAAAATTTATCTGGGTCATTTTTTATGAAATTTGGGAGAGTTGTTTGGAAATAATAATCCTTAGAAGAACGCACAGCTTGTGCGAGGCTAGCCTGCAATTGTCCGATTTTAGTCGAATCCGCACGCTTCTTCTTTAGACGTTTAATTTTACGTTTCAGGTGAATAATACTACGCGTTATCCAGGGTGTCTGTTTGTGAGTTTTCTTTTTTCGGCTTGGGACAAATTTAGCTAAACTGGGCACGGCGGCACCACCAGCATGCAGCTGCTTGACAATCCGCTTGTGTTCTTCACGCAGTTTCTTCTGAGCATCGTACTTCCTGCGGATGGCGAGTGCACCGGCCGGCCCGGATTAATCACGGACGATCAACTTTGGAATGCAACTGACAGCAACGTTGGACCTGCTCTTCGGTGGTCGCTGAAACTACCAAGCCACGCATCGACGACATGCGCAAACGAGTGCGCAAGGGACATTCGGACGGCGCCACCCCTGGAATGGTATATAAACGGGTCAACCTCGTCGACGGCGGTCACTGGGCACGGCGGCACCACCAGCATGCGGCTGCTTGACAATCCGCTTGTGTTCTTCATGCAGGGGAGACGCAACGGAAAGTGCTTCCGGTCTGATAGCCCATTTTTGTTGGTGCTGCCGTGCCCTCGGCCATGTGAAGTGCTTTATGAGCTTGCTTCGTTTTTGGGGGAGTTGCTGTTATTGGCGGGTGACATTGAAGTCAATCCTGGTTCTGACCTTGCAAAAATAGCAAAGCAACTGAATGAAATTGCCGCTGACATTAAAGAAATCAAGGAAAAATGACTGGGTGATATTGACAAGAAATTAGAGGCCCTGACTAGACTAGAAAATAGCGTTTCTAGCTGCCAGAATGAAGTAGGCATGTTGAATTCCGTAATCAAAACGCTCGAAAGGCGAATTGATGACCTGGAGAACCACAGCAGGCGATCCAACCTGATAGTTTACGGATTACCAGAAGAAAAGGATGAAAATAGCGAAAGCCTTGAAGAAGCCGTTAATAGCAAAGTCATTGCAGATATCCTCGAGCTTGATCCAGTAGCAATCGAACGTATTCATCGCTTGGGTAAACCGGCGCCAAATAAGATTAGGCCTATCATTTTTAAGCTTCTTGACTTCAGGAACAAAGCACAGATACTGAAAAGGGGATCTAAACTTAAGGACACAGGAATTTCTATTGGCGAAGACTTCTCACGGAGAATAAGGGATGTCAGAAAGAAGCTCTGGGACAGTGCAAAACAGAACCGATTGAATAAGGAAAAAGTGTCGTTGGCTTTTGATAAACTCTACATTAATAAGCAATGTTATATGTGGGGCGATGTCAAGAATGAAAGAGTACTGATAAAAAAAAAACGACCTAGACCTAAGCCGCCCCATGACGAGGCAGCACGACCAGTCACTGTCAACGCCAGACTCTTGAACGATGCCCCTTTTCATGTACCTAACGAATATGATGACAGGAACGATCAACCCCTATTCAGCAGCAGAAATAAAAACCTACGCCTTGTTAATGTAAACGCGCGAAGCATTGTAAATAAAACTGACCTCCTTGAAATCACTTTACTCCAACATGATCCGCACGTCACAGTAATTACTGAAACATGGCTACGCAACGAAATTAGTGATGATACAATATTCCCACCGAACTACAAAGTCTTTCGCAAAGACCGTGCCTCTACGGGTGGCGGTGTGGCGGTTCTAATCAAACAACAGATTGAAGCCATATTGTTGGACAATATTGCTGACTTGGAGTGCTTGTGCATCAAGTTATCTTGTTGGGGTCAGCATTTTATTTTATACGTGCTCTACCGCCCTCCAGACACGCCCCCTGAATACTTAAGCAAACTTGAGCTACATATGTCTCAATATCACAAACATTAAATTATTCTTGTAGGTGACTTCAATCTACCAACTATTAACTGGGAATTAATGCACGCTGGTCACCAGAATGTTGAGCATGCTAACATTATGTTCAGTATTGTGTTCACTCATGATTTGGCCCAGCTGGTTCGCGACCCAACGCGTGTCCAAAGTTCTTGCAGTTCTGTTTTGGATCTGATATTTTTCAATCGTGCGTTCAGTGAATATATCGTGTCTGTCGAAGCCGGATTATCTGATCACTATCTTGTGGGCCTTTCCGTCCCACTGTTGAAACGTGGGGATAACAAACGCTTTCAAGTGCGGTCTTTCAAAGACTACTTCCGTACAGACGACGCGTCCATAATTGATTATCTGGAGACCGGTCTTGTTGATTTTGACAATGATGATGTATGCGCTCTCTGGGCACAGTTTAAAAAAATGTGTGAATACTGTTTAGCAGGTGTGAATATATCAGGTGAAACTCGTGAATGCAGTGCTGAAATAATTGAGCTTATATTTAAACTTCAGACATTCCTGCGAGATAGCCTTCATTTTTTAAGAAATAAAGGCACTGAAAAATGCAAGTTATTCCTAGAGCGGTAATTCTCGCATAAAGTCAGCGAAAACGTAAGCTGCAGGAACAATTTTCTGCACAATGGTCCGCATTAGCCCTTTCTTCGCGTCAGCGTCGAGTATCAGCTTACCTTCTCCCTACTGAACACGGTCTATTTCTCGTCGTCTTTATTTTTATTTAATTCTTACGCCGAAAAGATAATCGTACTCTAATTCGGCGATATAGGAATTCTTGTAGCATCCGCATTATCACGTTATTAAAGGCTGCAATTATATGTTCTTGATATAGATCTAATTGAAACACTATATAAGCATATAAAATAGTCCCTCCAATCTGTTTATCAGTACTATGGCTTCCCAGTAAAGTGACTCATTACGGTCCTTTTGTGCCCAGAAAGGTTAGAGTTTGGGGGGAAAAACGCCAACCCGAAAATATAAACCAGAACACACAACCAGAGCGACTACGTTTCATGCATGTCAAAATGACGCGTGGCTTGGTTACAAAATCAAATTGGGAGACGTGGCTTTCAAAATATACCAATAGGGCGCCATTACTGGTCCGCAACTAACGGCATCTTTCAATTTTTTTTGTGTTTTGGTTCATATTTTCGTGTTCGTATTTCATTCGTCCATGACTGCACATATTGATTTTCTACCCTTATCATCCACAGAAGAAAACGAGGGGAAATAAAAGTGGGTAAGCTCTGTGCTACCAGCAATAAATGCTGCCAAAAAATCCTCACTGAAATCAAGTACAGTGCGCAACACGCTTGTCAATATCAGAGTTCAAATTCAACTAGTTACATATGAACACTGTCGAATCAAACTTTTTAGAAACATTTTGGACACAAAAGAGGTGGGCTTAGACTAGTTTTGTTCAAATCCCGTTCAAGCGAGGCAGAATAAGGCTGAAAGTACGAAAGCGGGGCTACGGTCAAGTACGTTGCCCTTTGTATATGTAGTAATAATGTTAAAACACAAACCACAGAAAGTGATGTCAATATCAAGGGGCTTTCGCGGAATTTCAATCTTCGAGCCCTTTTACTATACGTGACGAAACCTCAAACGTGCCGAACACCTATCGATTCATGCTGAGAACGAATCGGAAGGTCCCTGCCACCGTTTTTATCACCGGGGCGCCTAAAACAAATTCGCCGTCGAATAACCACAAATGTAAATCGAGAACGATTATGCTTAAATAAAGAGCGAAGAAGAAACTTTAGAAGAACATTAAATATCCGGGAAACAAATTCAGTTTCGCAATACCTTTTTCTCGTATACATAAAAAATAAATCCTGAAAAATAAAAACGAAGAGGAAGATGAACTCCCACGAAGTAAAGGCTGATGATGATGATCGTTGGATGTTTATGGCGCAAGGCCAACTGGGGCAAAGAGCGCCAAAACAATAGTCGATGATAGGGGTGGAACCTTAAACACTAAGTAAAATCAGCAAAAACAAAAGTAAAATCACAACACGACAATGAGCATGGCTGGTGTATAGGGCCAGATTTCATGATGCGTGATAGGAAATGAGGTTTAAAAACTTGACGTCGGACAAATACTCAAACACACGTTTCACGGAAACAATGGCATCATCACCTAGGAAAAACGATGGATGTAGGGGAATATGTTGTCTGTAGAGCTCTCTGAAGTGTTTGTGTCGTGTTGTGTGAAGTGCCTTGCATGTGATTAGTATGTGCACTACGGATAGGGCCTCTCCGCACCTGCTGCACTGGGGTCTAGAAGATCCCGTCAGCAGATACGAGTGCGTCGCATGGGTGTGCCCTATCCGCAGCCTACCCAAGGCGACTTCAGTGTGTCTGTTTGTGTGAGTCAGATGTGTACCGTCCCAAGTGTGGCTTTATTACATGTAGTTTGTTGTCTGTCTGTTCGTCCCAGTGTGTTTGCCATGTTCTGCGCAGGTGTTGTCTTATGTATGGCTTGAGGTCTGTGTAGGGTACCGTTGTAATGTCACAGTGTTCCTGAGTGCAGCAGCACCGTCCCTCTCGTCTGCCAACTCGTTCCCAGCGATCCCTGCATGTCCTGGGACCCAGCAGAGGACCAGCTCATGCTTTTGTGCATACACGGACATGATAGTGCTGAATACAAGATTAACTATGTGGTTTTTGGGGGGCTTGTGCGATGACAGTGCGACGAACAACACTCAAGAATCTGTATAGATGATGGAATTGGGAATTTGAGTTTCAAGAATGTGTCGTACAATCAGTAAAATCCCATACGCTTCTGCTGAAAAAATTGATGTGTGCACGCTCATGGTTCTGGCTGCATTGAAATTAGGACCATGAGCAGCGCACGACACCATACTGGAGGATTTAGAAGCGTCACTATAAAATTCTGCACATGTGTATTTAAACTGCAAAGACAGAAAGTGCTGCAGTATTGCAGCTCGTGGTACACGATTTTTGTCAAGTCTCATAAAAGAAAGGTCGCACGACACCGGGCGAACTTGCCAAGGCGGGTAAACTGTTAGAAAAGGATGACCTGTACACATCTAAAAACGAAGCACTCAGATCCGAGGCTCACTCTCTCACTCTAAGTGAAAAGGGCAGAGGAACGGATGGGCGATTTGCAAAGAGCAGAGATGTTGATGTATCGTTAAAGACAGGATAAAAAGGATGATTATTCAGTGATGAAATTTTAAAAGCATATAGCAAGTCCATGTACGTTCGTTGGTTCTCAAGGCTCCACTTATCACACTCGACATACAGACTCTCGACAGGGCTAGTGCGAAAAGCACCCGAGGCGAGACGAAGCCCCAAGTGTAGCACTGGGTCAAGCATTCGCACGCTGTTTTAGTCGCCGACCCATATACCACACTGCCATAGTCTAAACGAGACCCAACCAAAGCAGTATAGAGCCGTAGTAGGAGTTCTTTGTCGGAACCATAAGATTGATGGGAGAGAACCTTAAGTATATTCATTGTTTTCAGACATTTATGTTTAAGTTCCTTGATGTGTGGAATGAATGTGAGTTTCTGGTCAAACACAACACCTAAGAACTTGTGCTCCTTGTTCACAGGAAGCGACACGCCATTAAGAGTAATGTCTGGGTCCATATGGACCCCGCGCTTCCTGGAGAACACAACGCAGGAGCTTTTTACAGGATTTAATTTAAAACCATTCTTGTCTGCCCAGCCGGCAAGTTTCTTTACACCAAGCTGGACTTGACGTTCGCAGATTGACATATTGCATGATTTATAGGATATCTGCACGTCATCTACATACATGGAATAAGAGATTGTAGGTGGCAGTGCCTTACCAAGAGAGTTCATTTTTACTATGAAGAGAGTGCAGCTCAACACGCCACCCTGTGGCACGCCATTTTCTTGCACGTAAACGTTTGAGAGTGCACAACCAACTCTTACTCGAAACGTTCTGTCTGACAAGTAACTAACAAGAGTGTTTAACATGTTACCCGATACACCGAATGACTTGAGGTCCCTAAGGATCCCATAACGCCAAGCGGTGTCGTATGCCTTTTCAAGGTCGAAGAAGACAGTTAAACAATACTGCTTATGCGCGAAGGCATCCTTGATGTACGAGTCAAGAGCTACCAGTTGATCGTTCGTCGATCGCCCCACCCTAAAGCCTGCCTGGCAGCTCTCGAGAAGACCGTTGTACTCGAGGAAGTACACGAGCCTGCGATTTACCATCTTCTCGAAGAGCTTGCACAGGCAGCTCGTCAGGGCTATAGGACGGTAGCTTGAGGGGGACGACGGGTCCTTTCCCTCCTTCAGGAAAGCTACAACTATAGCCTCCTTCCAAGAGTTTGGAATGTGCCCCGAAAGCCAGATCTTGTTATAGAGGTGTAAGAGTGTTAGAAGTGTGTCTGCGTGCAGGTGTTGTATCATTGTGTATGTGATGTTGTCTGGGCCTGGAGCTGAGGGTTTACACGTGCTTAGAGCAGCCCTCCCCTCATGTAGTGAAAAAAGGGAGTTGTAAGAAGTCTGTGATTTGTTGCTGTCGCGTAGGGACTTCTTTTCACAACAGGCTTTATGTTTCAGGAAAGTGTTTGTGTAGTGTGCTGAACTGGACACGTGTTGGAAGTGTTGTGCGAGTGTGTCAGCCTGGTCTTCGAGTGTGTCCCCTGTAGTGCTGACCAGAGGCAGGCTGTGTGTTTGTTGTCCCTTGAGTTTACGTATTCGTGTCCATACTTTTTCCCTTGTGTCTGTGTAAGAGTTTATTGATGTTATGAATGTACGCCAACTCTCTCGTTTTGCCCCACGGCGCACACGTTTTCCTAACGCCTTGGCCCGTTTGAACAAGAGGAGGTTTCCCGACGTGGGGTACCGACGGAGGATACCCCACGCCTTGTTCTGGGCCTCTCGCGCCCGCCTACAGACCTCATTCCACCACGGCCTCCGCTGGTTGCGCGGGGCACCAGAGGCGTGGGGAATGGACCTTTCGGCGGCGTCGAGGATGTGCGCCGTGAGGAGTTGTGCGGCTTCATCTACGTGTAGGTGTCCTATGAATGTGTGGTGTAGTTTGGATGTCTCTGTAAATGTATTCCAGTTAGCTCGTGCTTCATTGAACCTATTATGGGAAGATGGACTGCATGGGCCTTTACCTTTGTATGTAAGTGAGGTGGGGAAGTGGTCACTACCATATGGGTCAGTGCCCACACCCCACTCGAGAAGAGGAAAGAGAACTGCGGAGCCAATAGCCAAGTCAAGACATGAGTATGTGTTGTGTCCTATGTTATGATATGTAGGCTGTTTATTGTTGAAAAGGCATGCTCCGGAGGATGTAAGAAATTTTCTCTATCAGGCGACCTGGGGCATCCGTTCTGAGGAGCCCCAAGAGAGTTGTGTGCATTAAGGTCGCCTGTTAGTATGTATGGTTCGGGCAGCTGGTCAACCAGCGCCTCGAAGTCAGAGCTTAAAAGTGAAACATCAGGAGGAATGTATATGGAGCATACCGTTATCAACCTATTAAATATTATCAAGCGTATTGCTACAGCCTCAAGGATAGTGTTCAGAGTGACAGGGTGGCATGCTAAGATTTCCGGGCGATTATGGCCACACCCCCAGAAGAGTGTGTGCAGCCATCCCTGTCTTTCCTGTATACCAGGTAACTATTCAAGAAATTTGTGTGTTTAGAATTCAAATGTGTTTCCTGAACACACATTACACTTGGCTGATTGGTATGCAGAATCTCATACACGTCGTCAAGATTATTCAGAAGGCCTCTGCAGTTCCATTGAACAATATTTTCTCTTCCCATTATTTAGTGTGAGAGCTACTGGAGTGTGTATGTTTATGTGTCGTCTTTCGGGGCTGTGACTCTTGGATTGGGCTTTTTGGGCGGCCTATCTGTAGGCTTGGACGACGGAGGCCGCTCCTTGCGCTGCGTTGCAGGCAAGAACGGCACGACGTCCATCTCGTCGTCCGATGTCCTGGGTGTGCCCGTCAAACCGGGCCCCCCGGACTTGGCCCCCCTTCGTTTGAGCCGCCACCGCCGCTGCTGTCGGGGGCACCAGAAGTGGCACGGGCGGTGCGGTGGTGGTGGGAGCCGGTCCGGGGCCCGTGGTGTCCATGGCACCCTCCAACGCACTGGACGATGGGGAGGCACGGACGGGAGCGGCACCGGTCCCGATGGAAGAGGTTGCCACCACAACCGCTGCTGGCTCAGCGAGCGGCGTGGAGGCGGACTGGGCTGCCAGAGGTAACCCAGGGGGGGGCGGGGGCGGGACCAAGTCCGACTCGCGGTACTGGGTCGCCGCCGAAACCAGACGCCGCTCCGCCCCCCGGCGAGCTGCGTCGGCATACCTCCCCAGGGGGAAAGAGGCGAACCTCTTTCGCGCCTCTGGGAAGGTAAAATTCTCATCACTTTTACCTTGATGATCTCCTTCTCCTGTTTGAATTTCTCACATGTTCTAGAGTAGGCCCCGTGGGGTCCCTTGCAGTTAGCACAGATGAGGGTTTGTGATGGGCAGTTGTCAGATGCGTGATCATGTTGTGCACACTTGGCGCATGTTAGTCGACCACGACAAGCATTAGTGCCATGTCCAAACCGCTGACACTTGTAGCAGCGGCGTGGGTTCGGCACGTAGGGTCGGACCGGACATCTCAGGAAACCTGCGCTGACCGATTCGGGAAGTGTTGAGCGGTCAAATGTCAAGATTATGTGTTTAGTAGGTATTATTTGGTCGTTTCGGCGTATCGTGATTCGCCGCACAGCTGTTACGCCCTGATCGCTAAGCCCTTCCAGCAGATCTGCTTCAGTCTCATTTATTAGATCTCTATCAGAGATCACGCCCTGGCAGCTATTAAGACTGCGATGGGGCGTGATCTTGATGTCGACATCGACCATGCGCGTTTGCTTCAAGAGGTTACAAGATTGTTGTTTGTTTTGACTTCAATTAGGACTTCTCCCGTTGTGAGCTTTTTAGCTTGTACGATTTGCCTACAAGGCTTTCAAGAAACTTGGAGATGAGAAAGACAGACTGGGAAGTGATGGGGTTTGATTTATCCGGGATTCCATTACCAGGAAGCGCGAGAAATTATCGGGCTTTGGAATGGAGATCGAAGACAAAGGGGGAAAAAGATACTTCGGTGCGGCCCCTTTTCAGGGACCGATCACGTTTGGGGGGGGGGGGGGGGGGGTGGTTTGAAATGCCATACAGTATGTATAGAAGCAGGGGACGGGGGTACTTTCTTCCACAACCTTACCCTGATAGCTGAGGAGGTCCCGGAGCTCCCTGCCTGGTGAACAGACAGGGAGCCCATCCGCCGGAGCTTGACCTGGGCTCCGACGGCCACCGTTCGTGGTTTCTAACCCTCCACCTATAAACACATTGCCACGGTTGGATCCAGCGTATGTTTGGGGGCTCGGGGTCCGCGGTATCGCCATACCGTCACCAAGATTGCTCAAGGTGCCCCGTGCGGGGCGAAGTAAATGCGGTCAATACGGCAGTGAAAGCGCAAACGAGAGAAGAAACGATATCCCCTTCCCAGTCGTTTACGAGAACCCATTTCACTTTCGGTTATCGGCTCCCGCTCTCTCCTCCCTTGTTTCCGCCCCAACTTTCTCTCTCTCTCACACACACACAATCTCAATGTTGCCTCTCAATGTTCTCAATGTTACTTCTCAACCGCCTCCGATGCGGAACAGGCAACCTCCGACAGTTTCTTCGGAAGAGCGTACGAAATTCATGGCGGGCTCGTCACACTGATATCCTTCTCCCATTTGCTGAGGGGGCACCCAAAGTGTGGACCGCTTATTGGGGCAATCTGTGACCAGCTGCTGCGCACGGCCGATGAATGCAGCGGAATATCTCGAACCAATTATAAAAACTAGTTAGAGAAAAGTTTCTCAAGCCTAAAATTTTCTATGCGGACTTGGCGAGGTTTTTTCTTTATTTATTTATTTATTTATTTATTTATTTATTTATTTTTTATTTATTTATTTATTTATTTATTTATTTATTTAGAGGTACCATGAGGGTCCAAGCATTACAGAGGGGAGTAGTGTGTTGTTTTCGTAAACAAGAAAAAGGTACAGTAATAAGCCCTATTAACAATAACAAACGGACATTGTAGAAAGAAATCCGTTGATTATAAAAAAAACTTTGCGCCATTGAGATTTAAACATGTAACATCATGGTTTGAATACACGTATCTCAACCACTGCAGTACCATTTTCTCGTAGGCGGCCCGAAGGAGTTCCTTCTGTATAGCGGCGTTCTCCAAAGTGTGGCCACGTGTTTAGCTAGCTTCCAGCCGCACACCCCAGGAACTACACGGAGTCCAACGGAAGCATACTAGACTTCATTCCAAAGGTAGTGACACCCGTCACCAAACACCGGTGCGCTGACTCCGAGCGTAACGCATAACGTGGTCCATCCGGCCCACGCTGGTGTCAAAAGTTCTCTTCACCACACTGGTGCGCACTGGGGAAATTGCGGTACGCCGTGGTGTAAAAGGCCATCGCGTCCAGCTGTTCGATTCACTAATCGACGGTGAGCGTGTCGGCTGCGCAAGAAAGAATTGGGGGGGGCACAAGGTGTCGTGACTGGTATGATAACAAACGGAGAGAGAGAAGATGAAAGGTGATCAAAGATGATACGGCAGCCAGTCTGTGACGTTACAAGGAAAGCCGCAATGCAGAACGAGACCAAGAAATACAACCTCGCGCGTAAGGAACAAGTCCCATGCACAACGCGACAGAGACGCAGAATGGCCGCCTGAGCAACGCGCTGACATCTGTCATCAGAAACAACTTCGAGAGCACCCTCGCGATAAGTACTTTAGAGAAACGTTCCTCCAAGACGAATTCTCGGCTTTACGTAACGTCAGCGAAACATTGTGGTTCCGCTCCGGTTCTACGAAAGCGCAGTCGAACCACTCCGACACGTTACGTGATGCATTCCCCGACGAAGACGTCACAGATTTTATGCGACGCTTTAAGTGTAAATGTTCCGCGCAGGGCGGGAAAATTTCCCGCCTCTCTCGCAGAAATGGATTTCGCTAGCACCCGCAGAACGTTATCAGCAAGGGAATCAATTCTCCTCGAATCCCCCGTCATTCATACTGCGCCTAATGCACGGTGGATATAGTTTTGTGGCAGTGGGTTTACTTGCGCACGTTCAAGTCGACGTAAAAAAAAAAAAAAAAAAAAACATGGCTATTTGCTTTTGTGCGACGCGTTAGGAAACACAAGCAGATATTTCCGCATCATTTAAATAACTCCCGGAAATGTTCGTCCCAATGTTTTTTACGTAGAACACCGGGCACAGCAAACCGAAAATACGGGGTGAGTGGCCTATGCCAGCGCTATCTCGAAGTACACTGCACACGAACAGAAAAAGCTCCTTCTGAGCTCTTACTGAGAGCCTGAAATTTAGGCTGAGGTTGGGTCTAGTCACGTGGGTAGGGTTGGACAGGCGAGAGTGTTGTTGTCGTATGCTGTGACATCACATGGCCTCCGTTGGCTTGGTTGAATTACCTTTTCTCGTGCTAGGTTCGGCTTCAGGAAAAATCTGAGCTCTTCGTGGTGACCATACACACATCAAAACAGCAATATAATCGCCTCGGTGGCTCAAGAGGCAAAGGTATGGCGCTGCAGAGCCCAAAGACCCGGGTTCAACTCCAGGCACTGTGGCTGCTTTCCGATGGGGGCGAAATGCATACTCTTCAGGGTTTCGCGATTTCGGCGCGCGTTAAAGTTCCCCAGGAAGTCAAAGTTAATTTGAAGCCCTCTTCTAGGGAGGGCTTCGGAATAATTGTGGCCTGCTGGGAAATTTAAAACATTAGCGAGTTTTAGCTGACCATTTTTCATGGTCCGCTCCGCTCCGACAGCAAGTGGGAACGCCATTGCACATGCGTGGAGCGCCTGGCCATTGGCTCCGGTTTCGCAGAGCGCGCCGCCGGTACCGGAGCGCACACGGTCAGCTAAAACTCTTTATTATCTCCTACGAACAGTCGTACGAAAAGTGGGGAGGTGACGGGAGTTGCGGCCGTAGTACACCCTTCGACAAATAAAGGCTGCTGGATGTCGATACAAGCGCCGTACGCCTTCCCTAAGCAGCAGACCTGCTCTCCTGAACACTTGAAGCTAGCTGCCCCGGCCGTTTGAGAAGAAATGCTGCGTCAGGCCACCCCAGCTGCGGCCTTGGCAATGGGGCAGGCTAGCTAAGGGAACGCAACTTCAGGGAACGCAACATGCTGATGCGGCGAACAGCGCTTCCGATTTTAATCTTTCCAACGTTGGCAGGTGCAGTTGACGCAGCTGGTAGGAAAAGGAACGCAAGTGAATTTCACCCAAGGAGGGAATGTTTGGGTATGCAGGCTATAAGGGGGCACCATTGTTATGAGTGTAAACGTCTGCTTTTCAGAACAAAAGAAAAATGTGGGGAGGATAAATAAAGGAAAATAATTGCCGTAGGGCCTACCTCTTAGTATATCCGAAACCCCCAAAACAGCGAAATAATTTGAGTTCGGTATAAATGCTTCGTTGCGTTCACGTAACCTCCGTACCCTAAGCGTGAAATTTGAGCTGTGAAGGGATGCGGGCGCTCAAAACATACTAGTTCGAGAAATCTGTAGTTGTTGATGAATTTGGCCTCGTTTAATGTCTCACTGTTTGCCTTCAACTTTCGTGGCTCCAGTTTGTGTAACTGCTTTGTTTGCTTCTTAGGTTTTGAAACTCGTCGCAGCCATGACGATGTTTTATAAAATTTTCGCATTGTTATCTTCATGTTGTTTACCTTTAACTCTATGTGGAACTACGTACTCGAAGCCACGCTTCGTATAAATGTTTATCGCAAAATTGAATAATTCACGGGACGGCCCCTACGCTGAGCCATAGCGTTTCATCATAATACATACTTGAGGGAGGGAAACTACCCCCCAAGTGCCGTGCCGCTAAGTCAGCAGTCATAACTGCTGGCAGTGTTCCATGTTTACTTGACCGGGCTAGCAAGGCGATCTCTGTTCGCTCTTGACAACAGCAAACAACAATGACATTTTTGGACAGCGAAGGTTTTGAGCAAATCGTTTGTATATGGTATCCGCAGTTAAAAATACCAAGAAAATTCCGAACACTCGTGCACGCCTGCCTCGAGCGCACGTTCGTCAAGCGAAGCATACCCACTGAGGAAGAGGAGTTGCACAGGTCTCGTCTGGCGCCAACAGCTCTGTGCAGCTATTGCAACGAAGACGAGTCTGTCGATCACTTCCTTTTGACATGCCGACGTTTTTCCCGAGTCAGACGTCAGTCCCTGGAGGTGCCGCTTAACAGTTCGGGGATATCCCTAACAGTGCCGGCTATTCTATCGTTCGGGGCATCCGAAACGGGGTTCTGCCGCCGGGATGTATGCTCTGCCCTCCTGCGCTACATCGAAAATTCAAAACGATTCTCTTTATGATTGCGATTGGTCACCCTCGCTTTGATTTTTCAGGGGTTTTTTTTATTATTTTTTTTCTTTTTCCTCAAAAATTTTTCAAACCGGTCTAAATTATCTTTCCTAAAAGTCGCGTGATTAGAAAAGAATTCCATTCATTTTAACCATCCTCTGTTGATTGGCCGATCCCCTGATTGGGTATGTGCCATACCTAAAGGCGCAACAACAACAACAATTAAAAAAAAACTCACTGTTCGCTGCGTGCCTCGAGCGCAGGTTCGCCATGCCAGAATACCGACTTAGGGAGATTGGCCAACACTGGTCACACACAAAAAAATCCAGCGTTCGCTGTATTGTGGCAACCACTGCTCGGAACGAGGCAGACACGACATAGCGTACGCTCCTAGCTCATTCGTCCTCGTGTCGTCGTGTGCATGAGCTCTGTACCGTAGAAGAGCCGCGACTTGAATGTCGAAGCTGCTGATTCCACATGACCCGGCCGTGCGAACTAACCGCGAAAGAGACCGCGCTTCAAGAGGCTCGGCATGCAAAGCCTCCGCTAGAGACGATATGCCGCGCTTGCAGACTGGCGTACGAAAACGTCGACTAAAACAACGAGCTCACTCTGGCCTTACTCAACATAAGGTAATTGAAATGGCATGCCGCCGACGTCGACAACGGCACAAAAATGATACCAAAACTCAACTTTGTGTCCGCCAGTGATCACCTTCAACATCTTCGCCATTCAAGTTCTGCGCGTA
This sequence comes from Haemaphysalis longicornis, assembly GCA_013339765.2. Lineage (NCBI taxonomy): Eukaryota > Metazoa > Arthropoda > Arachnida > Ixodida > Ixodidae > Haemaphysalis > Haemaphysalis longicornis. Next base: position 53,257,088 of record CM023449.1, on the reverse strand, counting down.
AGTGCAAACTTCCCTGAATTTTTACTTGTTCGTCTCGCATGAAGCATTTGAAAAATTCCGGACGAAGACATATATTAGAGCTATGATTTTAGATGATAAAACAGCTTTTTATTGTCTTTTAAGGCTGTAATGTGGTCTACGCAACACTTTTTAAGCTGGTTTGTGAGCCAAGCCAAGGTAAAACGGAACGCGTCTTCGCAGTGCACGACGGCACGCTTGTTGATGCGTGGCTCGCGTAGACAACAACAACAAGTTTCCCTTAAGTATGTATTGCAGTGAAAGCTCGTTAATTCCAACTTTAATAATTCGAATTTAGGGTGAATTCGAACTGGACTGTTTTGTCCAGACAAGCCTCATAAAAACATTTGTATTGAAAAGCCCTTTAATTCGAACGTGAGGGGAGTCAGCCGCGGATGATTCGAACTAAGCGCCACCACGCGGCAGCTTAGGGCCTGGCGCACAGCCTGAGAAATGGCCCCGCTGCTTATGCTATGTTCAGACTATTGACGTAACTGCCATATCGTGCGCTATGGACGTAAAAAAACGGCGTTTCACGAAGTTCGGTTGGCTGAGACGTCGAATGACGTCATTACTTAAAGTCATTACTTAAAGATATTACGACAGTTGCGAAAACAGTCTGAACCCGGCCTTACATACGAGGCTTCGTCGCCTGAAAAAGAAAAAAAAAACCGGGAGAGAAGTTAGATCAGGCAAAATCTATTTAAAAACTCCCCATGGCGGCCGTTCGGAAAGAGTTTCTTCTGGGACTGCTTCAATGGGGAAATGAGAACAGGGTGTGCGGCTTGCGGACAAATGGCATCCTTTCTAAGATAAGAAGCGTAGACCCTGTCGCTGCCAATCACCACGAGGAGGTTGCTGACAAAGAACAAGTGCGGCCATCACTCGGAAGTAACGACCGGATGAAATGCCGCTCGTATCTTCTTCAGTTTTGGAGTGCGCGGAAAGGAAGCCTTCCGCTACGTTCGTTCGTTTGAGCAAAAAGTGCTGGTTTTCGCTTTCAAATATAAAACGCAGGCTTCAATCAAAGCCTTTTTTTAAGGATTCAGTTGCTGACATGCTGTACTGCTCCGCAATCACATTGTATACGGCTTTTGTACTTCAGTTTTGTTAGTTAGAACTTCCCTTAATTTCAACTGAGGTGGAGTTCGAGTTAACGAGCTCTTACTGTAATACGAAACACTGTGCACCGAACACTTCAACTTGGCACCTTGGTGCGTTGCCTTATTTCCAGCCCACCTAAAACTCCATTACGCGAAAATTGTGTACGTCTGTACGTGCGTCACTACTCGTCGTCGTAACCATCCACATAAATATTATCCGCGTATCTGCTCCCTTCGGTGCAAATGACGTCAAAGGACGACAGCCTTCTGTCACACATACCACGTAAATGCGTCAATTCTCTTTCCTGTCCATCTCTCACGCTCTTTCCCTCCCGTTTCGCTCCTGCCTATATAAACGCAGTGGAGGTTTCCTTAAGTCAAGCCAATTTCGCCGCGTTCGCAGCTCGCGTCATCTGTGGAAACTTTTATCCCTCTTAAACTTGCAAGACTAACACGAGGGGGCGCACCGACAGATTTTTTAATTTTTAGGTGAAAACATTTTTTTTTCAAAGCATATTTTAAAAATTTTCTATCGCAAAAATCAAGCAGTCATGTATTGTAAATAGTGCAACAATGCAAATGTTGCTTATGTACTGAAGTTTTACGTCAAATATGCCTACTTTTTTTTTTTTGCTTATGGCAGCCACCGCCAGAGGTTTCCTGGACTGAGGAGACCTACCACCTCGGACCGGCAAGGACCAAGTCCTAGGTAGTCTTTTCAGCCAAGAAACGTTTATTTCTCTCTCCTCTCTCTCTCTCAACAATGTCGGCCACTATGGACAGGCATCGCCACCACATTCAGTAGTTCAGAAGTGCTTTGCCTATAAAGACACCCCGTTCAAGAATTCTTCCAACTTTCGGCCTGGTGGCTGCTTCGAGGGACAGACAAGCAAATAGACAGGCCAAAATTTTCGCATTGAAGTAGTCCAAGGAAGACTATCGTCTTTAATAGCCTGGCTGTCAACTGCTCCCTATACATGCGAAGCTGCCGAGCAATGAGCGCGATCGAAATTTAGGAGGCAGTGGTGGTCATCGCACTCGTCCTTAGTGTGGAGCAGTCAGCGTGGTTCCCCTGCCCAGGAGGGAATACTAGGCGCAAGAGGGAGGAGGCAGATCGCTGTATAACACAGGAGAGAGAGAGAGAGAGAGAGAGAGAGAGAGAGAGAGAGAGAGAGAGAGAGAAGGAGAGGAAGAGGAGGAGGAGAGGAGAGAAGAGTGAGGAGTCAGTGAGTGAGAGTTGCGTCGGAATGGCAGTGATCGATGACCTGCCTGAGTGAGTGAGTGAGTGAGGAGTGAGTGAGTGATGAGTGAGTGAGTGTGAGTGAGTGAGTGAGTGAGAGTGAGTGAGTGAGTGAGTGAGTGAGTGAGTGAGTGAGTGAGTGAGTGAGTGAGTGAGTGAGTGAGTGAGTGAGTGAGTGAGTGAGTGAGTGAGTGAGTGAGTGAGTGAGTGAGTGAGTGAGTGAGTGAGTGAGTGAGTGAGGAGGAGCGAGGAGAGTGAGTGAGTGAGTGAGTGAGTGAGTGAGTGAGTGAGAGTGAGTGAGTGAGTGAGTGAGTGAGTGAGTGAGTGAGTGAGTGAGTGAGTGAGTGAGTGAGTGAGTGAGTGAGTGAGTGAGTGAGTGAGTGAGTGAGGATGTAACCCAGGTTTTGTTATCAATGGAGTGGTTCTTTTGACCGTGGAGCAAAGTACTTCGCGAATGTGAAAAGGGGCGGACAAGGATGCGGCCTAAAGATAGGCTCAGCCAAAAAGTTCACAAAGAGAACAAAAATAGACGCAAGATTGAACCCTAGCGGGACAGTATGGCATGCAAAAAAAGAGAAGCGCGCCTTTTCTCGACTAGTATATATATATTTTTTTGGCGCAGAGCTGTTGTTCGTGAAGGGTGGCAGGGGGCACAAATACTTCCAACAATAAAAACAGCACGGTGAATTTGGTGAGTGTCTAGGTTGGAAGGTTGACGAACACGCTGACAGTATGTCTGAACGGGACCCTCGAGAATCCAACCCGTCCCGATCCCGGGCACAGGCGTCGCAGGCGTAAGTATGCGCCCCTGGCAAAACGAACGACTGGCATGCGTCTGACTGGAGCCCCAATCAAAAGAATGCCGAAAAACAAACAAGAATACGGAGGGGGGACATTCCCCTTTCCCCCACCAACTATTTTTGTCTTACGTCCTTGCATAGATAGCTTCGCAGGCTACGTTTCTCCTAGCGCGACACAGGAGCTATGAAATACCATTCAACCTTCAAGACTATTGGCGACGCAATGTTTCAGCATCCCCTTCAAAATGGTTCCCTTGCTGACCTCTGTCAATGTTCTTTGGTGCTGTAAGCATTGCTCGTCCGCTCAACGGGTACATAAAGTGTTCACCGTTTGTTCCCTGTAACCTTTTAGTGGCATACATGTGCCGTAGGAGCGAGAACAGTTACAAGCGCCGAGCACTCCCGTGCCTTGGTCACAAATAATATGTGGACCACGTGATGTGGACACATATCAACACAAACGCACGGACGCACCCACCCACACGCACATACAAACATGCGTGCGTGCGTTGGCATTTGTAAGAATATGTGACCGTTACAGGAATAGTGTTTTCACCATTGTTTTTCGAGCCTGACAAATATTATTTACGACATAGAGTGTTACTTGTAGACGATCATTTGGAAACAATTTACAAAAATGCATTCGTCACTCCTTGCTTTGCCACATATATTTACATCAGTAAAACGGAGTGAGGTAATCACCCATTTATAAATACGCTCCAGATTTGGCTTGTGGTAAGTTAAAACCCAAAATCTCATCACTGACACCACGAAGTGTCACAGAAGATAGAACCGAAAATGCGGCATTTTTCTACGTCACTTTGCCAAGCTACCTTACGCTCTGAAACATGACTTTGAACGCTACTGTGCTTCGGGTAAGCTTTTTCTAATGTGCAGAGGTTTCGATTAATACTCAAGACAGAAGCCGTAAAACTGGCTATGAATAGAATATTTTTTAGTTCTTTTAACATTTTTAATGTGCAAGTTACATTTCCTATCTCAGTAGTCAACATGGCCATAAAACATCCCTCCCCATACAGTATACGTGTGCTTTCCGCAACTTACTTGACTGTTCGGCTGGTTCAACAATGTCTCGAACATCTCACACCCTCTCTTTCTTTCTCTCCCTCAGTGCGTGTGTGTATGTGCGTGTATGTGTGCCAATGGTTGTGTATGTATGTGCGTGCGTGCATGAGTGTGTGCGCGCGTTCGTCTGCGGTAGCAGTCCACTCATCCGTAGTGCAACGCGACATTCGGTTTATTTATATTTCTTGGACGTTTTGTTTATAGAAACGGGAATACAAAACTCCATTCATTCCTGCTTTCCCAAAAGAGAAGCGAGAGAAAAATCGCGCACAAGTACGGATAAAGCGCACGCTCCAGACGCCTTCATTCGCGCATTCTTCGTAGCTCACATATCGCCACCAGGGCTGCAGGAATTCGCTGCAAGCTTTAAGCTCAAAAAAACAGCCAGATCCTGCGGCATTGTAAAGTTATGGTTTTTTTTTGTTTTCTTTTTTTTTTGCATATCCCAACCCCGGTGTCATGCCCTTAGTTCCCACGTCGTGTACACGGCGTAGTGCAGCTGAATATGCAGGCATGGGTTGTGCACAGAGAAAAGCCATTGTTTATGAGCTAAATAAACAACTGCAGTTACCCAGTAAGCCTATTCCCCATGTCGCTACCTTGTTTTGTCAGCACGTAGCTCACATAGCTGAATGGTCAGTTTTGGTCGCCGGCGGTTCTTATTCTGGATTATAACGAGGCAAGTTAAAACTAGCAATAAAGTATCGTTCCTTTGTTGATTGCATTCCACGCAGATAGATTGCTGTGATGAGCAGGATCTAAAAGATACGATATTACGGCATCTAAAAGTGCCTTCCGTCCCCGAAACCAAGTTTTGTAACAACGTAAAATAAGTGTCGAATGTGTGGCGGCAGTCGAACAAGAACGATATCCCATATTCGCATGCAGCACCCCATCACCAGCATATCAGCTATGCTTCAAAGTAGCGACACTGATGCACACCGGCAAGTTGTCGCCGCCATTTTGGTGCCAGTCGGCAGGGTGGCCAGTTTTATGCTTCCCATTGCGGGAGACCTTGACAGGCGGCATTTGTCCGGGCACCGCTTGGTGACCATGGGCCCTTTTCTCGACTGCACAAATTGCCGGTAATTCAGGCAATTTTCCGGAAGTCTTTTCTGATTGGCTTTCAATTTTGGTCACGTGCTTCCGGTTGACAAAGCGGTTGTGTGTGCTGTCGTCATTTTGACGTTTCATGTCGTTTACGGACACCAGTTCTAAAGTTTGCCTTATTTCTCGTTAATAAAGGTGCATAATTCTTGGCCGGCAATGAAAAACCACGCTAAATACAGCGGACATGACAACGTAAGGCTGTCTTTGCTATTCAACAATACTGCTTGTAATACACACCCCCTCTGTGATTGGCTGAGCAGGCGTGACGTAATTTAAACACTTGGCGGGAACGATTACGTCATGCATTGGCAACTTCAGCCTGCGTAAAAGTGACGTAATGCTACGTAACAACTTGAAAATGGCGGCTGTTTTTGTCGCAAAATACAAGCAAAACAGGGCAAACTATTGCCCCGGCTTACGGCGCCGCGAAATGTGCGGCAATTTGCAGCAGGCGAAGTTTCGCATGCGCGCTGTTTAAAGCCTGTTTCCTACCGGAACAAATTATAGTTTCAACTGCTTCCAAGTCAGCGATCATGGAACATACAAATAACATGCAGTATTTTGCTTTTATGTTTGGCAATGAAATAAAAATCATTTGTTTGGCGTAACCGCAACATAAGAGGGCAGTACAAGCCTCTCCATGACAAAGAGAACCCAATGCATGGCATTTGTCCATACTTGTCCTAGTAAGCTGTTGGGTCACATGATCGAACTCAAGAGAAAAATAACAATGAAAAGTGACTATTTAGTTCATTACAGCGCTGATTGCAGTCGAGCTTGACGAATGAGTGAATCGGCGACATCGGTGCGCTCCGCGGTTATCAGGCGCAGCGCTTCGCTGCTCTTATGTGTCATACAAGCGATGGTATCGGCCGTCTTTTTCTCTGATCACGCCATAAACTTGTAACATAGCAGCAGACGATGGCGTGGCGGCGGTGGCGGCAGGGAAGGTGATAACGCAACAAAGCTTGCATTGAAACAGAGAGCCCAGCTATGTTAATAAAAGCGATTGAAAGAAATAAATAGATACGGTAACAAAATTGTGTGATGTTCTTTAGCTCGACATCCGCCTTTCGCTCGCTTTTGGATCAACGTTACTCGATCGCCTTGTGGTGTTGACGCCAGTTTTGACCTCCAGAAATGTGTTTTTATTGTCAGCCTCAGCTTCCGTCTTAATTTTTATAGTACATGCCAAGTGTTTTTATATCTTTCTTGCACAATATTTGATACCTTGGTAGCGATCTTTATGAGTGCTCGTCAAATTACACTGCATGTCGTCATAGCTATAGGGGCAGCACGTCACTGATTGCTTACGTCGTGCTTACGCAAAAAAACATGGGCGAAATGCCGGCAATTTGTGCAGTCGAGAATAGGGCCATCCATGACAGCTGTGTTTATTTTTTTAAATGTGCGGCTGCGTGAGTGCACTGCGCGCACAAAATAACCAATGGTGGATGACGCGCGCACGCGGCAAAACAGCGGAACCAAAATGTCAGCGCCCGTGTGCGTCCTGGCGTAAACAAATGGCACGTGACGCGGTTCGACCAATGGCCGCTCCCAGCTGCATGAAACAATGAGAGAGAAGTGCCGATACTCTGAAAGCCTATCTAGCGGCTCAAAAGCGACCCTCCGCGTCATTTACACATTAAGATCTCCATCGCAGGCCATTTGTTGGCTGATAATGAATGCCAATTTGATCGTAGGGTTTAACGCGCCGACGCAACGCGGCGATGAGGCGCGCCCTGGTGGAGGGCTCCGGAGTAATTTCGACTACTTGGGGATCTTTAACGTGCGCCGAAATCTCGCACACACGGGCGTCTTTTTGCATTTCGCCTCCATCAGAAAATCGGCCGCCGCGGCCTGGAATCTAACCAGCGACATCGTGCTCAGCAGCGCAACGCCTTAGCCACTGAGCCACCGCGGCGGGTTGATAATGAATATCAACACTAGCAGACAAGGGTGATTGTGGCAGCGCGTGTAAATTAGTTGTGATTTTTCTACTGATAGAACTACTACAAGATGGCACTTAAACTGGTTAAGTGTTTGAGACGCTTATTTAAAGTACAAAATGTGCGGGCGGTTTTTTCGACTGTACTTGGTGCACTTCAATAACTCCTTTTTTCCACGATGTTTTCAGAATATTTTACAAATTCATGTTGCCAAAAAAACTTGCAGACGACTTCTACGTGAGGTCGTAAGGTGTGAGAAGCGATTACGTTACTTCGCCATCGCAAGAGCGTTTTGAAGCGAAGCTGCGCCATTCACCAACCATGCTCTCTTAGCGGTGAAATCAGTTCGGAGAGCCAGCTAGAGACAATAGTTTTAAAGGACGCGGTACCCGAAAACAATGACACATCTACAGTTGTCGCTGCGACGAATTCTAGCTGCGTGCGTGCGTTCGCCTCTCGCTTCGCTGTCATTGTTCCTGGTTGCACGTGATGGTGTTGTTTCCAGAGACGCGTGCTTAGCATGGCTGAGAACCAAGGCATCTGCGAGCGTCTAGTAGCAAGTAAAATCGCTCAATCAGCCGAGTAACGAGGAATAAATTTACTAATTGGTGAATTGTGGTGTAATTTGTGGCATTCATAGTGGAGCCATCTGCATTGCGCATGCTTTTTGGGCTGTTATTCACTGCTCCTCTCGGAACCAGCGAACGATTCTTGTGGTGTGATAGAGATGACGTCATTGTTTTACAAAGGTTTCGCCAGCCCGGCGGACGTTCGAAGCCATGCCGACGAAGCCGCAGATAGCCGCGACAATGTTCGACCATGCGAATTCAATCGCGGCCGCTCTTTTGAAGGGGCCGTGCTGATGTCTTTCCTTCTTTTTTTTTTTTTTAAGGCAAAGCATTACTACCTTCGTGCGGCGGTTTCGCGGAGTATGCGGAAATTGACCTTTGGTCGGAGACACACACCCGGCGACACACCCCTCGAAGCGCATCGCGTGATTCGCCGGGCCCGCTGTCGGTGCTGCGCACAAGGCACTGTTTTCAGTCGTTCTGCTCTTGTAGCAGTGGCGGCCGCGAGGGGAGCGGCCGCTCAGCTCATCGGCACCCGAACAAACCCGGAGCCTCCCAAGTATGCGCCGCTGGGTTGTCTCGAGCTATGTGACTCATCTTGCACCACGTTCGCAGTGAAAGAGGAATGCCGCGTTCGCCGAGAATGAAAGTGAGGCCGGGCTCCTTTTGTGAGCGTAGCACGGGACCGAACGGCTTCAGCCGTGGTCGGCAATGCAGCTACATCAAAGGTTAACCAAGCGAAACCAATACTCAACCATACTAAGCAAAAAAGTTTTTGCTTTGCATATCCAAGGTTAGCTGCGCTAAGCCGCGGTTATTTTTTCAACTCGTCTCTATCTGGCGCTGATTTTGCTAGCTTACTTTCGACACAACCACTTTAATGCTCATTTAAAATTTAAAGAACACTTCCAGGCATGGTTATGTGCTTGCGTTTTTAGATGCGACTGCATCTCATTCACTCGCCTTGTCCATGCAGCGTCGTCGGCGTTGTTGTCGTCCGCCCCTCCCCCCTTCTCCTCGCCGCGCGAACTGCGCTCTCCGCCGCTCTCCGCCGCTCACCCCCTCTCCTCTCCGATGCCCCTCTCTCGCGAGGGGCATTGAATTCGAATGGCTTGGCTTGGCTTGGCTTGGCTTGGCTTGGCTTGACTTGGATTGGATTGGATTGAATTATTGGATTGAATTATTGGATTGAATTAAAGAGGATTGTGTTGGATTGTGTTGCGTCATAGCTGCGGCAGACACACTGGCGCCGGCGCATGTGCAGTACTCTCTCTTCCGCGGTCTCCTCTCCTTCCGGCGCGCTGCGCATATAACCGGTGTGCCGCTCTCCGGCGGCCTTTCGGTCGACGGTTGCTCTACGCTTGCGCTTGAACCCCCCTCAGCGTCGCATCACACCAGGGTTCCCGCGAGGGCAGGTGGGCGTAATTTTTTTTCTTAAATGCGTCCAAAGCTACAATACAAGTACGGCAAGCAATGCTGCAAATTCACATACCATGAAACCAATTGATCTAGTTTTCGAAGGATTTTCCTGCAGAGACTTTGCCTTTACACTCGCTATTATGAAAGGCCCATAGGTGTGCTACCGGTTTCTCGCAGCAAGACAAAGTGCGGTCGAAAATTTGTTTTGAACCCTCCGAAATTATTGGGTACTAATCAAAGAACGCTGTCCTTTAAAAAGATTGTAACCTCTAAGTGGAAAACCAACCCCACTGATGCCTCAGACTTGAAGGCTAACACGTCCGCTCGTTGTATTTTTTTCCGCCGTCACATCTAAGATGCAGAAGCACTTGGTAGTTGTGTCACCATTCGGAAATTTAGGGATGGCAGATATTCAGTGGTTGGCATATATCCTGCTACAGTATATTTAACTCCGTTTTATGCGTCCGCAAGGGGGAACGCGAATGGCGAAGGGTAGTAAAGGAGATCAGTTACATTACTTCCTTGTAATTCAACCATCTTTGGAAAAGTGGCAAACAATCTGTAGATGGACTTTTAGGCAGAAATGGGCGCACAGTTTGTATGATCATCCTTGTTTGCGCACACATTAAAGCCATTGGGAAATATTGATATCAGGCATTCACGGCAAATTACCGAAATCTTTCCCGCTCCAAAGGCTGACCACGCGGGAACCCACCAAACCATTGCAAAAATAGGATATTTCGCATGAACCAAGGAGTGGACTTGGATACGAACACTGTTAAAATACATTGCAGACGTTGAAATAGTTTGTGTTCAACTGGGGTCAATTTTACGGCTCATAGATTTAGAACTGATAGTGTTCATGGCGCTTGATCCTGGTATAGCAAAAGTGCTAAACTTGAGACAGCGCGAGAAGAAAGATTTTTCCCTAAGTTTTGGCTGCGCTAAGAACTTTACATTGCATTAAATAATGCGACAGTAATCACTCAAGAAACAACTACGATGAGTTATAACGCTGCATCCGTATACCGGTTTTATTGCACAACGGTTATCTAAACTTGCATTATCCATATAGTCATTTTACGTATTGCGTGTTGTGCTTGTATCTGTAATTTCACTTACTCATTTGTCACGAAGTGGCGCCTGTAACGTCATTTAAATAAGAATATAAATATTGAAACGCTCTTCAAAAAATTTAAAGCAAGCGTTGCCCTCTTCACCCGTATGGTTGAAATATAAGAAACAGAATCATGCGTACGCGCGTTCCGTCAGTATCTTGCGAATCCTACCTACCGCAGTGTACATTTGTTTCAAGCCAGAACACGGGTCCCAAGAGCACCCTGACAGCAGTTAATTTGGACCTAGGAGCAGGAAAACGACAGGAAAGTAGGCACTCAGTTCAACTACGCGAGGCTTCTCAACTTCTCATGCCCCAGTGAGACCCCCTCGGGAGCCTTTTTTTCCGCGCCAAGTTCCTCGAGGTTCCCTCGCGGGAATTGCCGGAACACACGCACCCACCTCGTCGAGGGCAAGCCTCCTTGCGCACTCGTATATATGTCAGCCGGATACGTGCGAGCAAAATATCATCGCGTATACCACATACACACACACTCTCTCTCTCTCTCTCTCTCTGAGACCCTATATTTATCCGTAATGCACTCGACATCGGAGACGCTTTCGTCACCTACACTCATACAAGGCGCAGAAAATAAAGGCAGAAGAAAGAGCTTGGGATTCATGACGCGGGGCCTGCGTCCAATCGGGTGGCATATCTATTCTCGTTCATCAGCCTACAAATCAAGCGGATAAAGCTGCCCCTGACTCTAAAGCGGTACGGCATCTTGCAACGCTCTCTGTTCTTCTCTCGTCTTGGTCTAACAGGGCACGGAATCTCTGCGCAGTCAACAGTGGCGTCAAGATGAGTCGCGAGTTAGGGGGCTGTGCTGCGCTTTGTGCGTTGCGCAAGTCGGGAGCAGAAAGCGCAAAAACGTTCTTTAAGAAGTAGGCGCGAAGCTCGCGGAATATCACTTTTTCCTCGACGAAGTGTAAGACACGAAGTGTCACAAGAGGGCATTTGAAAAAAAAAAAAAGTCCTTCGTCTAACCACAAAGGTGGTTGGACGCGAAGCTTTCTTCATCCGCAATACGAGTCTAACCGAACCGAGCCGCAAACCCAGCCAAGCTGTGCACAAAGTTTTTAAAGCCGCATACTGGGCCCCACAGTCGACGCAAACCTACGCAACTAAAGTACAAGTTGGCGCACTGCGAGATACCGGCCTACGACTTCTCGACATACTCAAACGGTGCGCAGGTTATGAGTGGGGTTTTCTACCAAGACGCTCCTCCGACTACAACGACTCGTTCAATCTAGGAAATTGTACGTCCTACCCTACCTCTGCCCTACGAGACCCAGGCTAATAAGCTCGAGGTTTTGAACAGGCGCGGCATAAAAACAGCACTTGGCCTTTCAGCACATCTCCCAGCCTGGACCTCTACACAAAGGCTTGAACACCCTTGCCGACCTCACCTCCGACAGGCATCTAGCGCAACAGCATCGCCTGGCTGTGACACCAGCCGGACGTTACATCATAAAGCAACATCTCAAACAGCAACCGCAAGGACCCAGAAGGCCATTCCCGCAAGCACGTGGACAGCAGATGTGTCCGCGTGTGCTCCAATCCCTGGACATGGCACCGGCCTCCATGGCTGGAAGGCCGAACAGCGGAAACTGGACCGAGCATCCTTGAGATGAGGATTACAACACGGCGTTCAGGGTTTTCACTGACGGCTCAGTTGACCCGGTCACTGGGCGGGCGGGTGCTGCCTTCGTGTGTCCAGAATGCGATGAAAAGCGTAAGATACACCTTTCGACAACACGACACCTGAAATGGCCGAGCTGATAGCCATTCAGCGAGCTGTTCAATGGCTAGAAACGCAAGAACGTTTCAAAGAACCGGTGATTCTTACAGACGCGATCAACGTCCTACGCCGTCTAAAACGACCAGATGAAACCTCCGAAGTCATCTTAAATATCCGCCAACGAGTTAGCACGTTGCGGACTCGTGGATGACTCGTGGCCTTTTTCTGGATACCGGCTCACGCGGGAATTTCAAGCAACGGCAAGGCCCACGCACTTGCGCATCAAGCCCCAAAGGACTCATCAACCCGGCAAAGCTGCACCACCCGGGCTCACCCCTCCTCGTCTGAGCATGTACATCTTCCTGGTCTTCCTCCGTTCATAGCGCCATCATCTACATCTGAGGACGAGCGGACGGATGACAACTAAGAGAACCCAGTGGGGGAACCTTTACCTATTTTGAGATCTGAATTCTACACTTGCCGCAAGGTGGAAAGTAAGTCGCAACTCCGAGCGGCTCTAGGTGTGAAGCGTCCAGACATTCCTTAGCATTGGCCCATGGAATGGCGCACTATAATTCAGAGCATTAGAACTGGGCCGGCAAGAACATCACACTTCCGCGCTACGAGATACGGCAGTCCAGATCATCCCGGGTGTTCACGGTGCTCAGCCAATAGGGACATTGCACCCATCCTGTGAGACTGCGCTCGCTTTGCCGACTGTCGACAACAAGCCTTCAAAAACGCAGGATTGGTAAGCCCGCCCAGCCTTAATGATTGGCTTTTTACAAGTCTTCTCAATCCGAGCGAAGAACAGCGCCTGCTCACCGCTCCACGAAACTTCCTTGAGACATCTGGCCTCTACGATTTCCTTTAGTTTCGTACCACATTGGATGTATCAATTTTTTCCCCAATTCTCACTACCTAATCCCTCTCCCCTAGATACTAAGATTCGCTACAGCGTAACATGGTGTCTTTGTATTCCTTCTAAATAAAATAAATGCGTGCTACCACCACCGAATCAAAGTTCAATTTCGTGAGGGATTCGTTCGTTGTCGTCTGAGTTTTCACTTTGATGATGATGATGATTATGATATGATAATGATGATGATGCCCATGAAGTGTTTGACACGTTCCCTCTCGGGGGGATTGACAAGGGATAAAGTGTTGACTGTTCACCTGCGCTTGATGCGCCTTTGTGAAAAACTCTGTAAGTGCCTTTCCTGCAGTTCGTTTGGGGCACACGAAGTTGGATTTTAGATTTCGACTTTCGACTCCGAAGACATTGGCTTTCGATCAGAGAAAGATTCTTTGAGCCCTCTTTAACTTCACCCATAATAATCGTCATCGTAGGAGAAAGTTGGGTTTTTCCCGGGCGAGCATCAGAGAGGAAGGAGGGGGAATGCCTTTATTGTCACAGGCTGCATGAATGCCCTGTTGGGAAAGGAGAGGGCCACGGAGGAAGAAAAGGAATATTTGAAAAAAGTCACTGTTCAAGATTCAATCACTTGAAATGGTGGATAGCATTTCAAAGTCTATGGTTCCATGAAGATATAGTTCGTAGATTTCGTGAAAAGACAGGTGCTACGTTTATGAGTCGGTCCAGGTTATCACAAGAACTTGTAAAGACCACTGGTCAGGGAGTGTTCAATAATTTTCTCTAGCGCTGAGGGGTCCTCACCAACGCGTTGCAAATACTCTTCTTCATCTGCCGGTGGGGAACCGAAGTCCAATAGTGGCCTCAGATTGGCCGTGAAGTGTGCACGGTGCCATTAAACCCTTTCAGTCACCGTGTCTCCATATGGGGACGCGACTTTCTTCGTCGTTTTCCTCGTGAAAACGAAAAGAGTACATGCTGCAGAGCGGTGCGGCTGATGTTCGAAACCTACGGAAGTGAAAGGTAGCACCATGTGATGTGGAATGGCGAAACCGCACTCATAAACATCGTTTCAAAATGGACGCCACCAAGTTTTGTGGGAGCTCCGGTGTGTTGCCATCCTAAGTTCTCTTTTACTGAGGCGTAAATAATTTATAAAGGCTAAAAACACCTCTTTCATGTGCAGAAATTATTATTTCACCTACTTGTTTGTAAACTGCCTCAGTATATTTATTATTTTTATAGAGAAAAGAAGGATTGAGTAATGGTGTCTCCGTATGAGGACACGAAGCCATTTGCGTAATAAGTATTCTAGAGAGACTGAACCTTTTTTTCTTACCTCTAGACACTTGACACTGCTAAACGTCCACGTATAGAATTTTTCTGCAGTGAATATAATAATTCGCGACTGAAAGGGATAAAATGATATAGGTTATGTATGCATGTCTTGTCACGATACGGGCAGCGTTGGATGTGCGAGCTTTGTATTTAAATCCAACTGCTTTGACCTTGTCGAAATGGCGCAACCGGATAGACGTCGGCTTCATACGCGACGGACACAGGTTCAATTCCCACCGCGGGAAGCGTGTTTTTCTCGAGGAGCTTGGGTAAAGTAGACTTTTCTGTAGTGCATTTTCCCGTCCACCGGACGCCATCAGGGCGGCACACAGAGTCTCGCATTAAACATTTCTCGCCTCACTTAAGACTGCTTAAGTGCTTTGAAGGCAGAAGCTTGCCAATACTTACCTACAACTTTTTTTGCGGTAACATCGTATTTGTATCTCTTTGTTTGCTTTCATTTCTTTGTCTTTTGGTGATAATTAGTTCGACCTACTTTATTTCTTGTTATATTACAAACAGGCTTCTTTCCCAAACGCGGGACAGCGAACAAACACAAAAGACATTCTTCAAAAGAAAAGGCAGGCTGTGGGAATCAACTCGCGCACAGGAGACGGGGGATGGAGATGCGGGAAAGTTGGTGTACAGGAGATGCTAACAGCGTCTAGCATCCGCTCCGGGGTCATCAATCTCGGTCTCGAGAGAACAACAAGATCTCGCGTCACCAACTCGCAACAGTTCAAAACACGAACGAAGAGGTCAAACAACTGACCGGCGTCACTGTTTTACTTTTCTTGCTTGAACTCTCGTTTGCGTCAACACTGAATGTAGACGCCGCAACGCTCCTTTCCTCTCCACTTCTCTTCAGTGCGCTGGAAAACATGCTGTCAAATATCCTACCTCCTATGGCTTCTGTCGTGATGGGAAAGTGCGTTCTCTCTTTCACAGGTACGAAGGTTTTTAAAGCGACGGGTTGATTGATTGTGAGGCTTAACGCACTGAAGTTCCGCCAGGGCTATGCCCGTGTTGAAGTGGAGGGCTCCGGGTTAATTTTGACCACCCGGGGATCTTCAACGTGCGCTGAAATATCGACACACGGGACGTTTTAGCTTTTCGCCTCCGGAGACAGGCAGCCACCCCGGCTGGGAATCGAACCCGAGTCCTTTGGCTCGGCAGCAGCTCAACGTCACGGAACAAAGTTGTAAAGGTGCAAAAATAGATGGCAAGTATTCTTATTTACGTATACGTCAAATGCGCCAGATTTTTTGGTACGAAGTACAAATTCGATATTATGTCTGCAACCAGTTCAAAGTTCCTGTTAAGAAAGTAGAACGCCCAGAAAAACAGAAAGGTTGGTGAAACCGCGAATGTACACAGTCTACGTGGAAAAAAATGAGGAAACATTACGTGCCAGAATTTTTAATGCTCTACGAAGCGATTTATACGATATCAAAGCCCGAAGGAACATGTTCAGGAAAATTCGAGAATATTGTGTCTCAGGTAACATATATTGGTGAAGAATTGCATATATTTGTGCTGCCTACAAGTATGTTTCGCTCTTTATGCTGTGTCGCAAGGCATAATTATGTTATGTGATGTTGAAGCTAGAAGTACTCGTCATTGCTAAAATTTGTGAGTGTGCTTATTCTTTTTTGTGTAAGTTTACGCCAACTGCCTGGAAACCCAATAAGTATTCAGTGCTTAGGTAGACCAGAGAAAAAGACTACATAAAACAAAGGTGAATAAAGCTGAATGAATGAATGAATGAATGAATGAATGAATGAATGAATGAATGAATGAATGAATGAATGAATGAATGAATGAATGAATGAATGAATGAATGAATGAACCGTTACCACTCGCAATAAACAATGGGATTTTCTAGAGACATACTGTCAAGCAGGTTTGAAATATTTGAGCAAAAGGGCGGTAGAAACATTGTTTTCAACGTGATTTAGGGCTAATTATGCTTACAATGGAGGAAAGACGCACGCCAGCAAGATGAAAATAAAACCACACAAAGGTCTATTTCATGTCTTCGTGCGGTGTCAAAGACATTATGAAAACACATATCGCAGCTAGACATTAAGCGCATACTCGGCCGTAGAAGCTAGAGCTAACACATGCGGTCTAGTCACAGGAATTGTGAATGCGCTTGTCGGCTTTTCCTATCTGTCGAGCGGAGGAGACATCATTTGCCTTGCAAATTAAAAAGCCGCTACGCGTCAAAACAACGCGTTCTATCGTCGTAAACATCATACCACTCCCCATCACCGCAGCATTGCACGAGCAGTCCGAACAACACACACCGACATCTGTTAGCCCTGGAAAGCATATGAGCGCAATGGGAAGTGTTCTGTGTGCAAGGAAACAAGAGAGTGTCACGTGGCCTTCTTTGCTGTGAGGTTTAAGATGTGAAGAGCTTGAGTTTATTATTACGTCACTAAGAAGGCGAGCTGAGTGTTCCTTCGTAAGAGGCGAGATAAAATCATAGAAATGTGCTGCTCTATGTTTTTAAAGACGATAGTCTTTCTTGGGTTACTTAAACCCAGAAATTTTGTTCTGTCTGTATTCTGTCCTGTCTGTCTGTGACTTGATTCAGCCACCCGGCCAAAGTAAGCAAGGCCTGCGCAATAGTCTTATATATTCCACAGCAAATGATAAATGTCTAAGACCGGTTTATATGTTCATACTTGTCAACTTTGTTTGTACAAGACAAGACATTACTAGCAAATATAGGACAGTAGAAATTAGTACACCAGGGATATTTAGCAGTGTTCCTTTATTAGAAAATTCAAGGATGCTTGGTTTTTCGATAGCAAATGATATTCTACATCTACTGCCGAAAACCGCCGCCTGCTGTTTCCCGCGCCACCTCCTGGTTGCATATGAGAAATCACGCGGCAATAGCAACGAAAGGTTCCGCTAGCTAGGTTCCACGTTCTGCTTGAACGCACGTGGAGCACGGCAACGCGGTTCTATAAACCTTGAAGTCAGCCGCCTCGATTCACGCGCGTCTCCGCCGTACGACAGCGCTGGAATCGAGAAACCCGGCCTGTAGCAATGTAACGCGGTACATTCAAATGGCCTTGAGCAAACCTGCGGTGTGTTTACGTTGGAATGAGCGCGACGGTACAGGAGACAGCATGAGAGATGAGCGGGAAAGCAAAGGGGGGCATTTCCTTGGCAAATGTCTACAAAGACTATAGTCTTTTGACGACATTTGCAACAAAAGGAGCAGATACACGGCCAAGTTTTCTTATTTTTTCAAGGCCTTATTTTGGGCCCTACCGCCGCTGCCACTCGCTTTCCAAAGCCGTCGGATTGCGTCCTTTCTGGAATATTTCAGCAACCGGACATGCTGGTACCTGTTCTATGACAAAAGACCAGCCGCTATCTTTCAACTATTCTTCCCCGCATTCATCATGTACGACGTCTACAGCAACGCAGTTCACCCAGATGGTTGACATTACGGTAATTTGCGAATAATATCTTCAACAAATGACGCACACGCAGATAGCCAAGTGCGGTATTCAAGAAATCGAGAAAACGTCGCTGTAATAGTCCCAATATAACTCATTCAAAGAAAACGTTGAATTATCACTCAGAGACCTTACAAGTACTTACGTTTTGAATGAAAAATCCCCAGTGTTTATTTAAAAATCCCCAGCTTGATTAATTATCGGCCGTTAGCGAGACATTCCCTTTACAAAAGTAGACAAGAAGCCAAGTAGACGCATTCGCGCGGATGAAATCACGCACCAATTGAGCAGTCGACGGGAATGACTAACCGTGCTCTACCTGGAACACAGTGAGGTGTTAATTAAACGCGTTCCATTATTAGAGTGATAGCTTCTACCAGGCAACACAAAGTGAGCATGCACGCTATACTTGGCGAGGTATGGATGCATTAATAAGAGCAATTCGCATGCGCACGACACAAAGCAAACTGGAACATCGAAGGAAGCTTGCGTAGGTTTTACGACTAGGGCGCTCACGACCTTAATTTGTCGCCTGTCTCAACGGCAGCAATAGAGATGTGATAGGGGAAAAAAAAGCAACGAATATCGAGGTACGGGGTCGTGAAACCAGGAAAGGAATGCCAGGCTCGCGGGGTGCCAGTGCAGTCAGGTTGCATTTATTGAGACGATCTAATTACGCCACGCATAAATAAAGGAGGCTGAATTCTCATGCGCCGCAAATTCCGCCTATATTACTAAGAAGATTTTTTTATAGCAGGCGAGCGTGAGCGATTTTTTTTTTTACTGTTTGGGTCGTTTATTTCTCGCATCTCTGTACACGCTCAGCCATAAATAAAGACAACAGCGCTATTATTTTAACAGCGGAGCCATTTAGCAAATCGTATTTTTTCGCGTTCGCCGTTAAAAATACCAAGAAATTGCCGAGCGGGCTCCTCGAGGCAACCGCCCGGCAGTTAACAAAACCAAGAAAATGCCTAGCGCTCGTGTGAGCGTGCCTCTCCACGACCGTCCAGCGTCCTCTGCGCAAGTTCGTGAAGCCAAGCATACCCACTCAAGGAGATAGGCCAAGATTAGCCTAAATAAAAAACTTCAGCGTTCACCGTAATCGTGTCAACACTTACTCAGAAGGAGAATGACTCCAGCGTTCGCCGTATTCGTGGCAACACTTGCTCGGACCGAGAAAGACACGTCATGGCGTATGCCCCTTCAAAGCGAGCTCCAATAATTATTGCTTCAGAAAAAAAATGAACAAAGCTCACACTTATACCAACAATGATGGAGTATAGGCCGTGGCAGCGAAGAAGAATCAGATCGGCTGCAATCGTGGACTTACACCTTCGTGATGGTGGTGAAAGTTTCGTACAGCTCCGCTGCCTTCAAGTGTTACGCGTTAGGGTGAGCTTCTTTCACTTTTACGGATAAGACAGAACGCAAAATTAAGAAAAGAAAAGCCGAAAAAGCGAGTTAGTTTTCAAGACGCCTAACCGGCGACAAGGAAGTTTTATATTGCGTTTTACATGGAAGGAAAGATGTCTAACTATAGCGTAGAGCAGCACACTCTGTGTTCGGACATCCCCCACATTTTCACCGTTATACTGCCGAAGAAACTCGGACAGACCAGGCTCCACGTTCTCAATATATACAGTTTCTCCGAAGCAAACAAAACATGCCTTCCGCGACCTCTTCCACTCTGCTCTCACAATCGCCAACCGTCATCCACTCGTCATCCTAGGTGATTTAACGCCCCCTACATCGCCTGGGGTTATCACCGCACCACCAAGAAGGGTCGCCTCCTCTGGGACACTATTCAAGCCCTCCACATTACAGCACACAATGAGCCCGATCTAGCCACCCGAATTGGTACCAGCGTCCAACGCGACACGGCACCCGACCTTACACTCTCCCACTGCCTCGGTCCGGCCGCTTGGCAACCTACTCCACATACACTGGGAAGTGATCATTATATTACCGAGCTAAGCACCCTCGCTACAGCTATCCCCCCATGAACATCCCACCCACACTACTATCACAGATTGGGACGCCTTCCGATTAGAAAGCCAACACATACCACCCCCACAAGGGAGCACAGAGGAGGACTTAGAGGAGTGGGTCTCTAACATTCTGCGTGCAAAGCAAGAGCACGATCGCCCAATCGACCCGGACATTCCTGCGGAGTATGTAGACTCCAAAATGCTTCACCTTTGGGAAGCATATTCCAGTCTCGAGCGACGGTGGGAAGCGTCACAAACACCCGCCATCGCCTCCGCCGAAAGTTAAATTTACTTCGGCACGAAATCACGAAACATGCAACCTATCTGGCCAGAACCAGCTGGATCCAACTATGCGACGATATGAGGGGCAAGCTTTCCATGCGTCGCACATGGGCATTTACTCCGTCATCTCCTCGAGCCCACAAAATCCCGAACGCATCAACACACGGTATAACCCAGCTTCTCCATGGTTTAAACCTGTCCAAGAGGCCATCCTTCGACAGCTCCACACTACATACATACCCGAAGCCATTTCCTTCTGACTCACCCCCCTTTTCTACACCGGCACCCCTAATTCGGAGCTAGATGCTGAAATTACGCGAGAGGAGGTAGAGGCAGCATTACGCGCCCTTCGACGGCAAACGGCTCCCGGCCCGGACAAAATCTCGAATAAAATTCTTCGCCCATCTGATGACACATCTATAGACCACCTCACCCAATTCTTCAATGCACACTGGAACGCTGGTACACTACCTCGTAGTTGGAAACACTCCGATATCACTTTGATTCCCAAGCCAGCCAAACCTCTCGCACTGCCCAATCTACGACCCATCTCGCTCACCTCCTGCCTCGGAAAACTTTTCGAACACGTCATTTATAATCGGCTATCCGCACACCTTGAAGAACATTCCCTCTTTCCCCCCAACCTCATAGGCTTCCGCCCCGGACTGTGCACATAGGACGCCCTTCTGCAAATCCACCATGATATTCTACAACACCCCCCCACCAGAGACTATGCGGCAATCCTCGCCTTAGATCTCCATAAGGCATTTGATCAGGTAGGGCACTCCGCCATTCTTAGCTCCATCAACACACTGCACCTAGGCGAGCGAACATACACCTACATACGCAATTTTCTCACTGATCGCACCGCCACTCTCCGACTGGGCACCGTCAAATCAAACATTTTCGACATGCCCAACAGAGGCACCCCCCAAGGGGCCGTTCTTTCGCCTCTACTATTCAATCTCTCCATGCTCCCTCTCGCGAATGCTCTAGAAAATATACCGTCCCTCCACTCGACAATATACGCGGACGACATTACACTTTGGGTCACGCAAGGCAGCGACGCCCACATAGAGGCCACACTCTCAGCAGGGGCTGCCACAGTCTCCCGTCTTGCTGCACAAGCAGGCTTGACTTGCTCGGCGTCTAAATCAGCACTCCTACTCCTTCCTCCACCTAGAATTAGACCCACTCCCCTGACCACCATTCAGGTAATGCTGGACGGACAACCAATCCCCCGGGTCTCCCAGCTTCGCCTTCTCGGCATGCATCTCCAAGCCAACAGGAGCAGCACAGACACCATACATCTTTTGCGCACTCACACCATCCAGACTATTCAGAATCAGAATGTTTTTTATTTTCCTCAGTGGAAAAACGGACCTCAGACAAAAAGCTGCTCATTCAGCAGCTTGACGAGGCCTGAGGCCTGAGGCCTATTGGTCTCATTAAACGTATCACGTCTAGGAAACATGGGCTAACGGAATTAGAACGGCTGCGAATTGTGCAGTGCTTCCTGGTGAGCCGTTTTTGCTATCACCTCCCGCACGCACAGCTCACCCCCTCTCAACGTACCTCCCTCGATGCCTTACTTCGGAGAGCCTATCGCTCCGTGCTGCTACTGCCCCCCCACGCACCCACCCAACGACTCCTCGCGCTTGGTATACATAATACCATAGACGAACTAATCGAAGCCCATCGCCTGGCCCAGCTTACGCGCCTTTCCCAGACCCCGGCTGGTCGGCAGATCCTCGACCGAATTCATGCCAACCCCCCGCTTATACTAGATCCTCCAGCGCACATCCCCCGGCTTCTCCGCGGGCGTCTCCAAATTAAGCCGATCCCGCGAAATATGCATCCAGCTTACCACCGCGGACGCCGTCTAGCCCGAGCCCAAGCACACCTCTCCCGCTACCCTCCCTCTGAGCATACTCTCTACGTAGACGCAGCGGCCTACCCCACCCATCCTGCCTTCGCACTCGCTGTAGTAGGCGCTTCTCCAACAATCCCTCAGGCTTCAGCTACAGTCGCCACCACCTCCTCGGTAACTGCGGAAGAGGCAGCCATTGCCCTTGCCCTAACTCAATTACCTACCCCCCAGATCATTTTATCTGACTCCCAAACTGCCATACGAAATTACACAAAGGGCGTCATTTCCACAGCTGCCCTCAAAATTCTTCTTCAGAATCCCCCTGCCCACCCCGTGATGCTGCTGTGGACTCCGGCCCACAACCGGCGTAGGTTGTAATGAGACGGCACACCAACACGCCCGAGCTTTGATATCCCGGGCTCCCGTTTCTTTTACGCCTACACACGGCATCCCCGAAATGTCCCAACGCGTACCTACTTACGTACAGGGACATAACTCAACATTACCGCCTCCTCCGCAGGAAACCTACCTCCCCTGCACCCTTCATCTTAACTCCGCCGGCAGCGCACATGTGGCGGCTCTTACAAACCCACACTTTCCCACACCGCACTCTCCTTGTGCACACTCACCCACACCAATTCACCTCCCCTCACTGCCCCTCATGTGGCGCGCTGGACACTCTCTTCCACTCGCTCTGTGAGTGTCCGCGCGACCCCTTCCCCCCTTTCCCCTCCTCTTCTCACTGGGAGCAGGCTCTGGGAGCTCTGACCTCGCAACGCAAGAAGCCGTCACGGACAGAGCCCTGGACGTCGCGGGGGCCCTTTGGGCCTCCGCCACCCCCCTACCCTGAACCCAGTGTAAAATAAAGTGGCACTACTACTACTACTATTAGTCGGTTTCGGACACAACAGGGTTAAAATAATTTACGGGTATTGAATTAGTATTTCCGTTAGGCAAAAATAGGGGTTTCGAAACGTTGCTTCCACGTAGAATAAGCAGATAGCACAGAGGGTTACTTTAGCTAGAATTTACGGAAAGTTTGAGCACCTATAACACAGTAGGATTTATTGAGCAACATATTGTCGCGGCATGGCCTGTGGCACGCGCCCGGCCTAAAGAACAAAAGAACGAAAGGATGCCTCGTGGAGCAACCCACCAACCAACTCCGCCACGTGCTGAAGAAGGGAGTCTACCGGCGGCGCGAGAGAGAGTTCGGTGGCAGCGGCACTAGGGCGTTCGTTTTAGTGAGGCACAAGTTTGCCTTTTAATAAATCTGTTTGTCCTTTTACCGCCAACATCATCTTCTTGAGTTTGTGCCTCGCTACAATATAAGAGTTATCAGTGTACGAAGAAAAGCGCGTTTACCGCGGGCATTAACCGGAGGGCCAACATGCAGGCGCTTTTGTCATCATCATCATCACCATCATCATCATGGTAGGGAGACGGCAGAAAGTTAGATGGGAAGATAGATGAGATCAAGAAGCTTGCGGGAATAAACTGTACGCAGTTAGCACAGGACCCGGACAATTGGAAATCCATGGGAAAGGCCTTCGCCCTGTTGTGGGCGTAGATATGATGATAATGATAATAAAATTTCGGGCATCAGCGGACCACATGACAGTTATTGAACGGCGCCATCGAAAGTTCGAATCCGCTCCGTCTAGCGACGACTATGGTTGAAACGCGAAGCTTTCGTGCGTGCGAAAGGAAATGGCGAAGGGCCAGTCAAAGCAGCTGCAAAGTCGAAGCGTCAATGATCAAAGTGTGAACCGCCGGAGAGTCAAACAGTCAAAGTCCAAGCGCCAATAGTCAAAGTGCAAACTCAAACGAATCCCCTCTCGAAAAAAACTGAGCGACCCCCCTTTCCCCCCCCCCCCCCCCCCGTTCCCTACGCACATTGTCGACGGTGTGGGAATGACGCAATTGGATAAACGTCGGCGTCACAACGCGAGGAAACGAGGTTCAATTCCGACCACAGAAATTGTTTTTGTGCAGTCGTCAGCATCATCGTCATCATCAACAAAATCATCATCATCGTTATTATTATTATCATCATGTGCTCTCAAATTATGTAAAGTTGGCTTTCCTGCAGTGCGTTTTGGGTACAACACCCCGCTAATGACACCAAGAAGGCTTCACTTTAAAAAAACATAATCTGAGGCTCCGGATGTGCACCTTTATTTAAGCAAGGTTAGCGAAAATATATCGCTAAAGTTACTGAGGTAGTCCCGCTTCTCCACATCGGCGGCGCTCCCTCGGGTGACCTACAACGGTGCAAAGAAGCGCACACGCTCCGCGCCAATGATACCTGAAAAAAATACGACACCTTTGATGTCAAAAAAGTGCAGCCAGTAATTCCTTCTGTCAGGGCGGGTTATGGGCGTTGGCTATAGAGGCTGCTGTTGTTGTTGTTAAATCTTTTATTCAAAACGGGAAGGCCGGCAGCCTTGGTGGGGAGTTGGGAGGGGAGGATTCATGGTTGAAGGGGGCTCGTATGAGTTCGTGGTCTTCGGTAGGCGGCACGGCAAGTAAGCGCCGTGCTGTCTACTTCTTCCTTCGTCCTTGTTTTTTGAGCGCTTTTGTATTCCACCAAGATGAACACATACCAACTAGCCCAACTTTCCGTTCTTCTCCCATTTCGGCCTCCGCACATAAGATTCCCTGTCTAAATTCGCCCACCCACACGGTCGGACTGTAATGGTTCCCGGCTCACACGGCTATAGGAGGAATAGAGACGGCCCACACGGCAGCCGCAGCACTTGTCACCTGTACGATGTGGCTGTACGATGGGGACTCTACCCTCCATGGAGCAAGATCCACCAGGGATAGTATCCTGACATTGAGAGAGGTCACACAGCGTCACCGCCTCTCCCGCCGCAAGCTTCCCCCACCCACCCATCCCTTTCTCTAAAGGAAGAACGCCGCTGGCGTCAACTACAAACGGAATCCGTACCCTGCAGAGCCGTCCTGCATGATATCCACCCATCCCTCTACCCATCCCCACTCTTCCCCCGCTGCGGTGAGAGGGCCACATTCGAACACCAAATGTGGGCTTGTGCAGAGGACCCATTCCCTACCATTAAATCCCCTGACCAGTGGATGGAGGCGTTGAGCCGCTCGGACTCCGAGCTCCAGAAGGAGCTCGTGACTCGAGAGGCTGAAGTCGTCGCAAACCGCAGGGTTGGGCCCGCCGCGCCCCTGACCAGTGGATGGAGGCGTTGAGCCGCTCGGACTCCCAGCTCCAGAAGGAGCTCGTGACTCAAGAGGCTGAAGTCGTCGCAAACCGCAGGTTGGGCACGCCGCGCCCCTTCTTCTTTCCCTTCTCTCTCTCTCTCTCTATCTCTCTCTCTCTCTCTCTCCTCTCTCTCTCTCTCTCTCTCTCTCTCTCTCTCTCTCTCTCTCTCTCTCCTCAAGAGGTATTCACACGACGGGGAAATCCGCCGTGTAGTTCCTAGGAGTTCGCGCCACGTGACCTCTACGTCAGTGTTTCTTTCCGGTTGACCACGCCAATCGGTGGTCTTCAAAATGCAAATTGATAAATTAAGAAATATGAGTAATTGCACAATAAATCGTCATTCGCGCCGCCTATGAAAGCGGCAGTCACACATCCGCCGCAGTGTCAAGTTTAAACATACTGTGCTGTCCACGGACTGCTCTGAGCACGCGCCTCCCCACCCACTGTTTGGCTCGTCGTTTTCCGCCCAAGTAAGAAATCATAGACCTAGCACTGCCTGCATCACATCCATGGCCGTTTTTTCGAGCGGATGACAAGAGCAGCACGAAGAGGCTTTAACAGAAACTGCCGCCGGCCCGATATCGTCGGTGCTACGGCCGCCGTGCTCTTCTGTAGAGATTTGCGACGAATACGGTTTGAGAAACCTAGGCTGGCCGAGCGGAGGTCCTCCCCTGGTCCACCCACGGGGACGTCACGACGTCGCTCCGCTGAAACGCGTTCGTGATTACTGTTTGTGAATTGTGATTGTGATTACTCTTGTGATTACTGCTTCAAATGCGCTTGGCGGCAATCTTTCAATGACCGTAAGGCCACACGCCTCCGATTGGCCAACTGTGCGGCGCGCATGCGCCGTGCAATCCGTGCTAAAGACCAGACTCGCTCGTACTATGGGCCGCCTGCCTTTAAACACGCTTACGCCGAACTTAGGCGGTGAAATTCGTCCTCCATTCACAAATTCTTAATGCTAGGCACTTTTTTTGTGAAATACGGTAGAATGCGTGTGCGTGCCTCTTGTTCGTATGCTGAGGTTGGCAACCGAATAGTGCAGCCGCTGCCACAACAGGGCTGGTTGATTGTAGGGTTTTAACGCACCGACGCAGCGCAGGCGATAAGGCGCGCCGTAGTGGAGGGCTCCGGATTAATTTCGACCACCTGGGGATCTTTTACGTGCGCCGAAATCTCGTACACACGGACGGTTCTGCTCTCCGCCTCCATCAGAAAAGCGGCTGCCGCGGCCGGGAATCGAAACCGCAACCTCGTGCTCAGCCGCACAACGCCTTAGCCACTGAGCCACCTCGGCGGGTGTCACAACAGGGCTAGGACTGAGCTTTCGCAATATGTCCGTGGGAAGAAAAAGTGCGCTTCTAGTTTTGCGAAATGTTAGAGGATAATTGAAGCGAGGATGAAAAGATACCAAGAGAAAAAAATTAAAATATTGTTCACTTTCACAGGAACACATGTCCGGGCCATTACACAAAAAGCTCCAGCAAACGACGTGGCTCATTTTTTCTAGCAGTGTTTTCTTCTAAATATTTTTTCACCTTCTTAGGGTACCAAAAAAGCCTGTAATAAGATGGAAATACATAATAAGTAGGACTTGTCGGGCACTTTTTCGTTTTTTTTTTTTTACATTACGGTGCCACCGTCGAAAGAATGCATATTTGAAAGCAAAAGCAAAAAAATATACCACAGGAAGGAAATGCCTGGTATTTTCGGCACGTGTCATGCGTCGGTGCGAAATACGAGTTCGCAGAAATTGAAGACAGGAAAAAAAAGCGACCAAAGTAAACTGAATGAGAGTGACGGAACGGTTTCACATTTCGCACGTAAACGGCTTAATATTTGGACGCTTAAATCTACCTACTTTCACGCTTCTTTTCAACTCTCCTGCAGTTTGAATATTTTTCTTTTATATATAATCGCAAAAAGCGGGAATGCTGGAGCCGCGTGTTTCTGGGCTACCTAGCACGGCCGTTTCCCTAAGTACGTGTTGGTATTCCTGCTTTTTCTCCCCCCGCAAACCCCAAGTGGTTTTGCTGCTCGGAGCCTGAAACCAGGCTGATAACGTTTTCGCCGCTTTTTAATTTTCTCTCTATTTCTTTCTTTGCGTTGTGTAGAAAGTAGAACAACGAGATAATAGTCAAACGTGTAATAAATGTTTGTAATAAAACACGAAATGGGAGTAAAAATAAATCACAGCTGCAAGCAGGCGCTTTTGAATAGTAATGACTTGGAAAGCGCTGAAATCGTGTCTCTGCATCGTCGCCCGCCGAGAAAATAAGAACCCACGTGACAGTGAAAAAAAGCATTACGTAGCAACAATACAAGCGAAACTGGCACGAGCAACGCTACCTCAACGCCGGCAATCGGAGCGAACACGTATTTCGGCGATAAAGTAAAGAAAGGAAGCATTTAGATGGACTGTGAGAAGAGGGGCGATGAGAAACTGTTATGTTTGTAAGTGATCCTTTTCGAACGACATCAGCGGTGATCAGCGATCGTCGACGCTCTGTGCGCTACGGTTTCAGCGGAAAGCGGTTTGCCGTCTCACGAAGAAACACAACGCTTAGTGGTAGACTGAACTCGTAGTCACAGCCGAAGTTTTGGTGGGAACATTGGTGGGCATGTTTGTGGCGTTACATATACATAATTTCCACTGACGTCACTGTAGCGGCAGCAAAGAAGCACTTCTTGGAGCACTCTTTGCAAGGTCGAAGGCTGTGAACTTATCTACCGCTGTTATCTCGAGAAACATTGGGAAAGCTGAGAGCAGTACTCCAGAGTACTCTGGTGACCTCTGAATGGGTGCGTGGGAATTGCGTGAAACCCCCGTGATCTTAGGACGGCGGAACATCCCGCTTTAAATTTGTTCCGCAGCATCACGCACCTAACTGGCTATGTCAACGCTTAGGTAAGGACAGGTAACCTTGTCTAACATAGCTTTACCTAAACTCGACCTAACACAACGTAACCTAAACCCAGTGTAAAACTAACCTAAACCTAAGCTAGTGTAAAGGGACGTAACCTAATTGCTTTGTTTTATTTTACTTCAATCAAAACAGCTTCATGATGCCGAACGACCTTTCCCCTTTCCCAACAAGTAGCGTACACGCTAGCTTCTCTTGCCTTTTTTTTTACCTCCTCACTCCTTCGTCCGCAACTTGGTGCAGCAGAACGATCGCAGCGCCTCGACATTGACGTGCTAGTTGATTCCCACGGCTAAACGAGCGCGCGTAGTCTGTGCAACTAGACGCCTGACTAGCGCAGTTAACGCCACAGGTAAAACATCAACGGAGCGGCCCCGCACTGGTCGTATCGCCGGCCGAAGCTCGTCGCACGCCCATGCACGCTCATCAAACACCGTGACGAGGCGGAAGTTATCCGCGTCCTCAAACGCCACACAGGTGCAGAAGGCCCAGGGACGAAATCTTCGCTGCCCTGTCGCCTTTGGTCTTTCCCCGTGAGGGAAGGTGGCGGTAGCCCTCGCATTGCCTAACGCCTGTCAAATAAAATGTATAGACTTATGGCGCTATGAGCTACGCACATACCGATACCTAGACGTACACCTGTACAGCTATACCCACTAAGGTATAACCCTTAAGAGGTATTGATCTACAGATGGATAGGCTATAGGTATGGACTTATCGGAAGGACGGATCTCCAGCGCAACCTTCATCTACCTTAAGTACTAGCGCAGCACGACAACCTTGGTTTGTTACCAAGTTGGCTTTTGTCTGAGCTCCCAGCAGGGCGTGAATGGTAAAACGGAGCGTTATAGATGTGCGGACAAACAATAAGGGACTGCACGCTCGGCGGAACAGACAGCGCAAACAACGGCGTATCTGTTGACCGAGGCGTGGTATGCCTCCCATGCATTCTCGGATAACTGACGCAACAGCCGGGAGGCATGCGTACACTCAGCACGGGATTGCGCAGTTAGCGCTACGTGGAAGCCAACCGCCAGCGCCTCAGTGCAGTATCACTGCGCGGAAGCAGTCGAGGCATTCGACGACTGCAGGGAACTCAAAAATAGCGGTAAAATAATCTCCCACCAGCACAACAACGACACCATCGGTGAGCTCGAGAAGCCTAACTTAGCGTTTATGCCCAGATCCCCCTCCCCCGTTCACGCATAAAGGTGCGACGAGTGATGGTCGGTCAAAACGTCGCCCAGGAAGGAGCCCCAATTGAAAAAGGCTGCACAAAACACTAGATCTGTAGACGAAACGTTTCCGTTCTATCCGATTTTACCGATGGACAGGATATGTGGACACCGATCAGCTTTCCTGTAAAATAAAGCTAAAAAGATTCCAGCGATGCGAAGAATCTATTTACGTAAAGGCGCTCTCCGCTGGTGGTCATTTGCACGGTTTGATAAAGTGAGTCTTTGTAGTGGGACTAGCACATGTGTAATTCCACGAGGTTGCAATAAAGTCGAGCCATTCAGCGTATAGCGAATGACGACGTGCGATCAAGTGGAAAACACTTTCTCGGCGGTAGTAGATCGAATACACTGACTGGATGTGCGGACTGTTTATCACAGATAAAAAGCCGCTATTTATATTGATTTCTTTCATACCATTTTTATGGTGCAGGGCTGCGTTGATTTCTAACACGGCAAATATATTTGATATGACCTATACACTGAAATTTTGTTAGCGGTTGCGAAGTACTCCCAATGACATCCACCACATATTAAGCAGTATTTAGCGTTATATATAAATGTACCCAAAACGAAGAGTACAGGTGCCGTCAGACGTAATTGGAGCACAGGAGCTGTGGCCGAACCGCATAGGAGCGCCGCGTAGCTATACCGGCGTTAAAAGAAAGAAGCAAAACACGCATGCGTGCCTGCCGACGGTGGTAGCCTATCTATACTTCTCAATCCACTTCTTTTAAGGCGGCTTCGAGCATTATTTGCAGCATATTGGTCTCAGCGATGGCGCTGATAGCAGAGGCGATATCTGGCAGCGTGGCTCGCGCACTTTCAGCGCACGTGGGCTGCTGGAGAAGCGTCGCAATCGCAGGAATCTGACGTGACAACTTTTTTCTAATATTTTTACATGGTTCCGCTATCAGCGCCATCGCCGCGACCAGCAAGCAGCGAACAACGCTCGTAGCCACGTTAAAACAAGTGGAAAGTACTGAGGGGCTATCGGTCTCGGCAGGCACGCATGCGTGTTCTGCTCTTTTAATTTACCGCCGGTGTAGCTACACGGCGCTCCTATGCGGTTCGGCCACAGTTCCTGTGCTCCAGTTACTTATGACAGCAATTGTACCTTACGTCCATCTTTCGCGCTGTGAAAACATATTTCACAGCGATTGTAAGTCAACTTTTGATGCTGACACGACACAGAGGCAAAAAATCACAGACGATTACCATATTCCCTAACGCGAAATTTGTGCGCAGCGCGAACTGCTGTTTTCTAGGTCACGGCGCATAGCTGCTGCGTCTTAGGAAGTGATCGCGTGATCAGCGAAAGTACGGCGGCGCGCGCTACTCTGCTGTTATCTCGCAGCGCGTCGCGGGCAGCATGTTGTTGCAAATCGTGTTTGAACTTCCCGCGCAATTGTCACGTGATTCGGATGACCCCGCAATAAGAAAGACGACGAAGGACCCGAAGGACCGATGACCCGGCAGCACGCATAACTTGAACGACCAAGGCGCTTGCTGTAAAGGATGCTTGGTTTTGCGTTTCCTTTTTCTGGCGCCACTAAACGCCGAGGGCGGTTTTCCCATACGTGTCTGGCGCGGGCTCGGCAATTGCCCTCCCCCTCACGCTTTCGGGGGAGCGCCTCGCGCCGCCTCGGCAAACGGCCGTTCCCCTCACAATTTCGCGACTCTCTCCTCCACCGTTTTCTTTCACTGTTCTTTCTTCCCATCGTTCGCTCGGTTACAACGCCGCCACGAAACCTCAGTAGCGGCCGCCAAAGTGCTTGCGCACAAAAAACATTTCGGTATATCGGGTGAATTCTTCGCCTTCCAAAATGAATGCCACACTGTCCTTCAGTTGAAGTTGGCTGCTGCAAATTCTGCCCAATTACCGCTCCCAATGAACATCGTTATTTCCTAGCAACGAAGCATGCTGAACCGTGCTTTCATCATCTAGTTTATCATCCGCGCTCGTGTGCACTGCGTTGAAATTTCGAACGAGAATCAACTAGAAAAGTTGCGTGTTTTCTGACAGCCGAAGGCATTGTCAGTTCGCACAATGCGCCCCAGAACAGGTATACCCGCGTAAAGCTGGGCGCCAATTTTTGTCAATTTCGGTATTCAGAAGAGTGATCTGGTGATTATATGGTGTCAGTACGTACCAAAATTTTATGGAGCTCGGAGAATGACTCGGGGCGTACAATGAACTCGGCAAAATCATGATAAAAGTAGCTGGAAAACTTAGGGTAATGCCTTTGTTTCTCAGTGGACAGGATGTTCGTGCTGTCGTTGTCACGACGACGATTACGATGGTGATTATCATGACAACGACAATGACGACGACGACGGCGGCAGCGGCGGCTGCGGTGACCCACTGCAGTAGCAGGAGTGACACCGATATAGCAGGGCAGCATGCCCCATCCGCAACGAAAAAAAAAATGGAACTTGTACATTGTATTCATCCCGTCCTGTCATTCGCGTTTCTTTTTAGCTGAATCTAACTACAGCCTTGGAGTTACTCCTATTATCATTCCAGGAGCAGCTACATAAAGGAACTCTGAGGATGAGCTCACAGCGGACTCCTCCAAACACGCAAGACGAGGGTTAGAAGAAGAACGAGGGGAGAAAGAGAGCGCGCTGGTGCGTCCCTAATCCACGCCGGCGTGGCCGTGCATTCAACGACACCTGATTTACTTAGGGAACAACGATGCGCACAGATGTTCTCGTACTCGCTCAGCACTGGGCAGAAAAACGGAGAAGGCGAAAAAATAAAAACATTCCCTACGTCGAGACCGCATTACGGCAATGCCGCATCAACATCTCCGCAGCTTTGCCGCTGCCTCGACCAGCCGGGAACGGGACAGAGGCGTAATTTGATAAAGCGCGACCCGAGAACAGAAGCTGGCACATTCCTCTCCTCTGTACACCTTCTCGTTCGTGTTCCCATTGCTTTTACTCTGTACACACGAGGCCAAGGCCTCACCCTTTGACTCTTTCCAAATATTTCGGTTGCATCTTCCACGCCCTTGCTTCGCTGCATTCTGGACGAAATCTTCTTCGATGCAGGGGTGAAACGCCGCAACGTCTCGCCGTTTGAAACGGCCGCGTTTGAGCTGCCCAGGAGATCTACGTTGCTGCACGCCTCTTATTAAAACGGAGGCTTCATTTTTGGGACCCATGTCGTTATGTAAAAAAAAAAAAAAAAAAAAACTAGTGCGACTCCCCATAAACCGGTTAGTCGAATGGAAACCTCTGATAATATCTATGGACAAACAGCGCGTGCGTGAAACCGGGCTGCTAATTGGTCCAAACGGTTACCTAGAAATCGCAGAAAAAGAAACGGTTCCAGATAAGACAATACACGCATCGATCATAAAGAAGTACAAGAAAGTTCCTTTATCTAATAAAATACGTATCGGTATACACGTACAGTCGTCAAAACTGTTAACAACAACGAAGAACGAGGTGCCAGCGTATGCACAGAGCCGCAGCTTACGATATCGCTCAGGCTTCTAACCCAGGCTGTGCGCATGCGCTGAAGCAGCCGAGTGCAGTAGGCCAGCATCGCGAGGGCCGATAACCAGGCGCCAAAGATGCGGCTGTGGCTATCAAGAGCTGCAACTCTGTGCCTAGGCAGGCATCTCGTGTTTTGTTGTTGTTAACAGTTTTGATGACTGTACACTGTTTATTTACTTAGTGCATGAAAAATCGTCGCACGGGTTAATTCTTCGGTGGCGATTTTGGTCTTTGAAGGTTTGGCGATCGATTAATTGGATGCACATTCAGCGAAGTTTCGACGCACTTCTAGCTTCCACGTTTCCCTCATCATTCTTTAGGTAGGGATGATAAATTGCTGCAGTTGTGTTGGTTCTGGGGGTGCTGCTTCGTTTGTTCAAAAGAATAATGTTGAGGATGTCCTCTTTTCACCAAGCTGTTACTGCTGCTTTCCGAGGAATATTATGAGTCATTCCTTCTTGTCGGCGTCGGCGTGGTTACAGGAGAGCGATGGTGGGTTCGCCATCTCATGAGAATAAGATTGACGTTGGTAAGGTGCGCGATGCGCCTCATTTAGATCTGTCAACGGAGTTGCTGCGATTCTGTAAGATGATAAGGGTAAGGTTTTCTTGCCTCCAATTTAATTCGAGACCGATGTTTTTTGTTTGTTGTCACCCGCCGCGGTGGCTCAGTGGCTAATTCGTTGTGCTGCTGAGCACAAGGTCGCGGGTTCGATCCCCCGGCCTCGGCGGCCGCTTTTCTGATGGAGGCGAAGAGCAAAACGCCCGTGTTTACGAGATTTCCGCGCGCGTTAAAGATCCCCAGGTGGACAAATTAATCCGGAGCCGTCCACTACGGCGCGCCTCATCGCCTGCGTTGCGTCGGTGCGTTAAACCCTACAATCAATCAATCCCGTTTTTTGTTGAAAACGTTATCAGGTATATTGGCCAAGTCTTGCAGGATACGTCCATTACAATCATTATCTTCTTCTTCTTCTTTATCATTGTCGTAATGGCCATTACAAGCGTAATTATTAGCTAATCATGTACACTAAGGCCATACAGTTCCATACTAATAATACTAAAGGGAAATCTGGCGCCAGTGTTTAGGCGAGCCGCTCTTCAGCGAGCGTTCCTTCATGCTATGGTGGCTCGAAGTCATGCAGCGGGTAGTGACGTTCTACTTGTCAATGGCTTGGCTCATAAAGAGGCTAAAAGTGAAATGTGGCCTAAAAAAAAGAGAACAAAATTGTTGTTACTGATTATTGAATTCTTTTTAATTATTAGAGACATGGAGCTCAAAAACATTTATTTTTCAGGAATAATTTGTAACCTTCAGGTGAGACAAACAAAAAGAAAGTGTCACCAATTTTGTCGATTTTGGCTTCCAGAGCGAATTAAAAAAGACGACTAGTCAAGCCAAGCCGGCAAAGAACACTGGTAGCTGCTATGGCGGCGCCCACTACGGCACGCCACAGCAGCGGGACATTTCCCTCTGGTATATATTATTAAGTGCGAATGCACTTTATAAGCGACCCTGAATTCCGGCGACCGCCGTCCGTCCACATAGCAACAGCTGCGGGTGCGCGCGCTCCTCGTCTTCCTTGGCAACGGGGGGAGATGGGCGCGCGCTGCCTGGCCGCTGACATGGCACATACCCACGTGGGGGATTGGCCAGGAATCTCCTCGTCTTCCTTGGCAACGGGGGGAGATGGGCGCGCGCTGCCTGGCCGGTGACATGGCACATACCCACGTGGGGGATTGGCCAGGAATCGGGCGTGAGAAGGGCTCTCCTCGTCTTCCTTGGCAACGGGGGGAGATGGGCGCGCGCTGCCTGGCCGCTGACATGGCACATACCCACGTGGGGGATTGGCCAGGAAGCGGGCGTGAGAAGGGCTAATGCACCCGCTTAAAGGAGTACTGGCACGAAATTTCAAAGCTGAGATCCGCTCTAGCAATCAAGTACAACGACAACACAAATAGGTACGCCACGTGACGTCGCGCGCTCTCGCCTTCTCTCCCTTCGCTCGCCTGCTGTCGCGCGCTCTTCGGCGCGCCACGCGGCAGTTCAGTCGAGCGGGGTGTGTGAATCCCCACTTGATCACGCGGGGTGTTAAATGCAACTAACGGGCGAATGCCAACACAGTTCAACATACCTCCCCCTCATAGCGTCACCCATGCATTCGCACTTCCCATGCTCCCCTTCGGGGAAATGCGGGTGAATTTTTATGCAACTCTGCGTCTATCCTGTGCTGTCCAAATATATTCTGTGTTCTCAAATGCATACGTGAGTTACACGTATAGAATAAATAAATGTTTACATCTGACGCAGGTACATTAAAACAGCGCGAGCTCTTCGATGGCACGGGCGCGCCCATCAATCCCAGAGTTGCTTAATATAGGAGTTGCGAAACTCCCCATAGGCCCCATGAATTAAAAAGTGGCCCTACGAAATGTCAATTGTTTTTCGATTTTTGGTACAGTGGCGCCACCTGTTGGTAACAAAATAAACTATACAACGTCGGTCGCAGCTAGACGACATGGGCGAAAAATGGTATTAAGGTGGTTACGTAAATTTGTTGTGTCGAAGAAGCCTAGCGTGCTCAACCACGCAAGTGTTTTATACGCATTCAAACCAAGAGTAGGGAAAAAAATGTGGCCGTTGGGTTAGCCAGTTGCGTTGTCGTCTGCTTCGCGTCATCTGCGGTCTTTCAGCAGCAAAAACAGGAGTTAGAAATTCGTTTCAACGGCTTTACACAATCTTGAAAGCATTATTTAGAGGCACTTGATCAAAAACTGGATTAGTTTTGGCGTGCAATTTGCTGTAGGCAGAGCGACAACTGCCAATTTAGTACTCCAGGTCGGACCAATGTTGTGCCGGAGGACCCGCACAAGTGCCAATCGGTTGAGGCAGTTGGACGGACGCAGAAACAATCGCAACTAAAAACCGCACTTAATGAAGCAATGAATAACTCAAGAAAGTAGAAAAATTTTAAAAAGTATGAACCTTTAAAAGCAAAATATAATGTTAAATAGGTCAGCTTTTTTTTCGGTTAGTGCGTGCGGTGGCCGCGGTAGCGTCACCGCACGCTCGATTCAAAACAGGGAAGGGGGGGAGAGGGGGGGAGGTGCGGGCCGTTTTTTGAAACCGAGTTTCGCAACTGCCTACATCAAAGAGCTCTGCATCAATCCAGCTGACGTTATCGGGAGAGTCTATGCGGGTGCTGGCTCGTGGAAAAGGAACAAGAGGGCTCTCATTCGAAAGAATGAAAGTGACTCACAAGCCCTTAGCCAATCGTCCTCCGGGCTACGCGCCATTATCCTGAAGGAGGAGAAGAGTGCTTTGCCATCTATCATCATCAGCATCAACCGGTTGACGTCCTATCGGCCATTCTTGTGCTCCCTTCGGAACAGCGAGGGTATCGGCCACACGCTTCCCGAACGCAACAACGATGGCAAACGGCGACCTCCTGTCAGGTCAGCTCTTGTGTCATCAGCCTGCAACGCCGCCAGCTGTTTCTGGAGCTGTGGACGACCCGGTCAGCAGCCTGAGTCAGCAGGATCCTGTCGCGGACGAGCGGCTCTGTCGCGCAGGGGTCGACAAGGCCACTGTGGACCATCCGCCACCCGAATGGAACAAGACAGGGCCAGCGATGGAGATCTTCTCGCCGAGCCCGAACAGCGCTCGCCTCCCAAGCGGTACGCCTCAGGTCTGGCGGAGTATGGCATCCAACATGGCTCGAAGGCCTTCTCGCGGTCGACCCTAATGCCGAAATTCCCGCAGTGTTTCAGACACACGGTCAGTGTGGCCTCGGAAGCCCCTGCCAGCCACGAGCCAGAGATGCCAAGCCCTTCAGGGAGCCTGCAGTCGAGGGCCTCTGCATCGGTACATGGGTGCTGTAAGGGCCACAAGGATTGCCATTCGCCCGGCGATCTGGTCGCTGCTAGTTTGCTGCGTTAAAGTTTCCCGGCTTCCCAAGGGTCCTCACCGCCACTCCGTGCGTTATCAAAAATCCCACGCTGTTTGAATGTTAGTGCTTCGGGTGCCACAGCAGGAGACAACTGTGATTGTATTTATATATGTATTCAACCTTATATTCTGTAATTAATACAAATTTGTGCTTTTTTATGTTACGCCCAAAGTGATTAGATGTCACTGAATACATATTCATTTTGTGAAAGTTTGCGGACTCGATCCTTATCAAAATTCCAAAAGGAGATAGGTTCAAGCCAAGCACTTCCTTTACATTCCTGGCCCCATCTATTGGCTAGGATCCCATTATTATCTTGAGCAGCTGATAAATGGAGCCCGCTGCTCGGCTTCGGTGGACTTCTGAAAGAGAAAAAGGAGGACTCCATCGTCTAGAGGTAAAGTTGCTTGGTTTACACTCCGGGCGCCCCAGCCAATTTAACGACTGTTTCTAGGCCCTTTGAATCTCTTATTCAAAAAATGTCTCCTGAATGTTCTCTTAGGTCCATCCGCATGACCATCACAAATAATTTCCGTTTGATGTTTTATAGTCAATCGATTCTTTTATATTAAATCTGTTCACTGAGATCAATTCACATGACTTGAGTAACTAACCGCCCCGTGGTGTATTTGAGCTCGGGTTGTGAGCTGGGCGCACAATATACGTTGTGTGATCTGCACCGCTACGGAGGTGCCGGGCCTGAACATATCTCGGAACAAAATGTTCCCTATGCTGCCTATCGAGGTAATTAATCAGTAAGTATTACCGAGCCCTAGTCTAACGTTTTTTTTATAGGACAGACTTACCTCAGCTCTGAGATAGGTGTGTATCGGCTTATATGGGCTTATATCGGCTCTGACAGTGTATCCGAATGTGCCCGAGAAGCCACTTTTAGTCAGAAAGGCGCATTCTGCAACAGTGCGTCGGCGGCGCACCTACGGTGCGGTACCAAAAATTGATGGTACGGGATTTCTCGATTACCTGCCAAGGCGGATATTCACCGGCATGACGTCCTCACTGGTTGCGACGCGTAATGTACCTGCGGATGCGGGTACGTGGGTGGCCTGGTGTCCCTACGTTAGACCTAACGATACGCCTTAAAATCTAACGTCGTCATTCCGCCGCCGCCGACCGCTTGAAGTAAAATGTGTTCGGTTTTTCTGGGCACGCCGTTATGGGTTACCGAACGGTAAAGCTGAATATAGGTATAACATACTCGTATACCCACTCCAGGAATTGGCCAATTGCGATGACCCCTTCCGCCAGAAGATCACCATTGATTCACTAATCCCCATTTGGTAGCGACGTCAAGATAGCCACCCACACATGCGTTTTCGCGTAATGGTCCACAGTAGAAGTCTTAAGTTTTTCCCTTGAATTATTGCCCAGTAGCAAGACTAGCAATATTATATGCGGTTTGCGACGCAATCACTGATGTCAGTGCGCCTGCACCCACTTCCAAAAATGCTTTTGCACGACTGGTCCTTAGTCTGTGTAGCAAGGTGAATGAATGCGTACTGCCGCTCCATGTACACGTGGTGCGGGTTTAGTCCGGTCTTTCTTTTTCCGAGCAATAAGAAGACGAAAAGGCGTATCCCGATTGCTACATATGGCTCCAGATACAAAAAAATGTGATCCGTTCCACTCTGTCAAGGAGTATGACCAGCGAAGATGAGCTGAGAATCAAGAACAAAGGCTGTAACACAATAATTGCCTTGTTCTGTGGTAATTGCGGCCAAAGCTACGCACCATACCGTTTTTTCACGCGTATAA
Organism: Haemaphysalis longicornis; assembly: GCA_013339765.2. NCBI lineage: Eukaryota > Metazoa > Arthropoda > Arachnida > Ixodida > Ixodidae > Haemaphysalis > Haemaphysalis longicornis. The sequence goes on along the minus strand of CM023449.1, from coordinate 53,218,473 downwards.
CCCGCACCGAAAATGCGAAAATTTCAGTGGCAAAGTAGGGGTGCGGATATTACACGGGGTCTTTCCTTTAGTGCAGGTTCACGGCAACGCGCCTTGTGCTATGATGCTCCTACGCAGTAACACTGACTAAGCCTTCCAAGGCAGCGATTGCGCAAAACATACAAGGACAAGGAAGAAAAAACTTTTGCCTTGAAGTCAGTGCGTTCTACTTGCTAAATATGCGCTTTTTTCAGTCTACATAGTATTTATGTGTTGCTTGAACAGTAGCTTTGGTGCAGCCTTTTCTGTATCAAATATGCGGGGAGTACGGGAGGATTATTTTTTCTTTCCGGCGCGCTGGAAGTGGGGGTTGTAAATTATACGCAGGCAGGGATTACACGCGTGAAAACACGGTATTTAGTGTCATCTCTTTGCGGTTTATAGACGTTCGAGGAAACGACTACTGCCACCCTGAAGAGCCGGGCGAAGGCAGAAGCACGTGACGTCTCTATGTAACGCTTACCGCAGGAAAGTTGGCTCGCGCGATGTGCCTGCCACCAGGGGAGAGCGGAAGGAAAAGAAACTAGACACGGAAGCCCTCGTAATGACGACAAAGAGAGGGGAATGCAAGCGTTTGCAAGGCTGGTGCCAGTCGCACAGCGCTAAATGTTTGAGAAACATTTCGAGTAAAAGAAAGTGTGGACCTAAGCAAAAACAAATAAGCATGCAAACAAACAAACACATGATCAAACGCGCACATATGAACGCCTCCCGCTTCGAAGACACGTGGAGCCTCGGAATTCTTTGCTTTTAGGCAACGAAAATCCTCGAAACCTTAGCCTTAAATCGCTTCGCTGTAAAAAAAGACGACCAGGTTCAACAATAGGAAGCGAACGGAATCTGAAAACGAACTGTATTACTGTGCTATTGCGTACACCGCAGTGTCCACAGGCAGCAATGATGCGCCATGGATCCTTTTTTTTTGCGCCCATGTCTGTTCCACACCCCTCGCTTCGCGGTCCGTCGCGTTCAATACCGACAACTGCTGTATAATAATAATAATAATAATCTTTATTTCACAGCATTGAATACATGGGCGGGCTAGACTAAGCCAAAAAAGGCTTGTGGGGCCGTGCCCGGCAGTTGCTGCACATTACAGACGCAGCGATACGAACATTGTCGCCTGTAAAGAAAAGAAAAAAAAAGATAAAAATTAGGAAAAAAATAAAAATAACGAAGAAGAAGTAAAAAATAATCCACAAAAGAGTTTGGGAACAAAACAAGCACCTGAGAATATATTCAACAGCTTAAACCATTCAGCATTCAACCATGTAATACAAAAACAGCGTCTCTAACTTGAGCACGGGAGTTAAGAGAACACAGTTCGGCCGTCATTCAACTGCCCTCCTCCTGGCTCGTCTGACTTCACCCTGTGAGGGTTTTACGACAAGGATTGAGGCATGATCAACATTTTCCTTTCGCCTGGTACGGCGTTCGATTCGAGCCAGGTCCGGACTGTACTTGGTTTTGAGACGACGAGAATAAGAATGCCAGCCTGATGGACGTCTAGATTATAGTCTAGTGTTTTATTTTTGTGAAAGACGTCACAATTTATGACGCCTTCCCCGTAGAATCTGTGGAGAAATCACCTCTCCGGTGCCTTGTAAGCTGACGTGCAGGTTAAGAAAAAGACCGAGCTTGCAAACGGGCAAAGAACACGTTGGACAAGCGAGTTAATAGTAATCTAATGTTTTTGTTCATTTACTGTAATTGAATAATTTATCTAATCAGCCTTTTTATAAAGCTTAACCCAATTCCCCTTCTGCAGATATACTTACTTGCAAGCCTAGGTTTGCAGAGAAATGTGGTCGCATTTTATTGCACAGTCTGTTTCCCTACTGCCATTGAAAAATTGTATTAATAGAGCACGTTATTAGCCACTTTGCAATGAAATATCTTCTTATTTAGAAACACAAAGCCAAATTCCGGCCACAACTAGAACGTTGCGGGCACAACCAGGCCTAACGGGAAAGGCGTAGACGCTTTCCACTGCTTGGTACCAAAATCGCACTTTTAAATTCAAGCTCGGCAGACAAGCATGCAGCAAGTTTAGACTCCAAGTCATTTCTTTATTGCAACGCGCACCCGGTCTTCGTATGAATGATTCCTTACTCATAGGCCGCCATAGCCAATACGCTCTGACGATGAAGCCTTTGTTTCCGTGAAATGAGACAAGTTCGAAGTAACTTGAGTAAATGTCTATTTGTGCTTCGTTTCTAAATGTTCATCTTTACAGCGCGAAAAGAACGGGACAAAAACCTGAGGAAAAGACAGGACAAGTGGTTGTCCTGTGTTTTCCTGCCGCTTTTTTCCCGCTCTTTTTGCGTTGTGAAGGTGAACCTGTACCGACCAGAGCGGTTTTTACGCCATCAAACGATGACATCTTTTATTCTGAAACATATTTTATATTTTAAACAATTAGCATCCATTTATCGATCTTTCCCGATTTTATTCAAGGACGCAGAATACCACTTGAAACCCCCCCACGCGAACAGTGTACAGGCTTATCTGTGGTTGTAAAACAACACTCAGTCCCAGTCCTGGCTAAGAATCCTGCAGTGAAGGCGGCAAAAGAAGTGGAAAACCAATATCCCCGCTACGCGTCATACCGCCAATATTTTCCCATGATCCAGTACGCTGCCGTTGGACTGTCGTTCGTATTCCCCCAGAACGTTGAACAGACCAACTTCTTTTCTCCTCATCTCGTTCCCTCCTACACTTTCTCTAGATGTTGATGCGACTGGGAACATAGAAAAGAGAGAGCAGGACAATTACGGACGAGATAATTCAATACTCATTATGTGTGGCATACGCAGAATAACCTCCTTCGCCATCACCCTGCTGACAATAGCGGAGCCCAATTCATCAGCCGCTCATTAAGACTACCTACTTCGTTCCAAAATATTTACAACACGTTACGTAGGACCCTCACTATTGTTTTTAGTTGCCGTCTAGCTCGGCATCGCAGTGATTAGGTTCTCTACCCTGAAGCATCGATAGACCACGGCCTGCGAGATGGGATTGGAACAATGGCGTGGAACGAGGCAATCCCTTTCAATTAAATGTTCCAGAATACGCAGTAGTACTCTTGAAAAATGGGAGCGACTTAGGGAAGATGTTAATCCACGAAGTTACACAATTGTGGTGGGGGCTTTCTAGAGTGAAAAAAAAGCAGGTTTCGTAACCAAAAGTTAATGACAGTTAATCGTAATCATGTTACTGACAGGAAACCAGCCTTACTAAACGTTCAAAAACGAAGGCCTCTGCGGCAGTCTATGTTACACGAGTGATACTATATTACTCCGAAGGAAACAAAATTTCACCATCGTTCCGTAGTGGAACCCTGAGCTTCGTTTTTTTTTTTTTTTTGACGATTCTGCGTAGATCACAGTAATTTTTAGACAACTTATATTGTGCCCCGTTGGGCGAGAAAGCGTCGTTGTTATGTAGTTCAATTATTCTGGTAGAAAATGACCCCGCTGATATTATTAAATTAAAACACGTGTTATCCGATGTGTCCCGAACCGGGGTCTGCACAGCGGTCCAGCGCTCTGCAGACAGGGCTATTTGAGTTGTTTTTTCTTAATGACGATATTCTTTCTAGGGCTAATTAAACGCAGCAATTTTGGTCTGTCTGTATGTGTATGTCTGTCCGTCTGTCTATGACTCGATTCAGGCACCAGGCCAAAGTTACACGCAAACTGCGCAATAATCTTGAATACTCACAGCCAAATCTAAACGTCCAAGCCCCGCAGCAATGTTCATGCTTGTCAACATTGTTGAACAGGAACAAGACAGTACGCAAATATAAGGCAGCAAATCAATACATAAGTGATATTTTCAGTGTTCGTTTATTTAAAAAAAACCATAGATGTTTGGTTTTTGCGATATAGAAAGAAATACTACATCAACGGCAGAAAATCGTCGCCTGCTGTTCCCAGCGCTACCTCCTCGCGGCATTTAAGAAATCAAGCAGCACTAGCGACGAAAGGTCCCACTAGATGGGATCCACGTCCCACTTGAAACGATCGTGCAGTAGGGCATCATGGTTCTCTAAATGTTGTAGTAGGGTGCACACTAAATTTTTTAGACCCTTTTAGCCAAACAGGGTGTAGCATAAGTGGAAAAAGGGGGTTGGGAGGCCTTTACACCCTTTTTCTTGAATCTCGACACCGTTTTCCTTGCTCTACACCCTTTTTCTGTGAAAAAAGGGTTGTTGATCAACTTCAACACTCTTGGTTTTTCTTAGGGTGTTGAAAGGGTGTGGAAAGGGTGTTCAGCTGTTCATTGAATAAGGACATGCTTGGATGCATAATAGCACTGTAAAAAACAAGACAACCCCTCATATACTCCTCTACTCGCAAGAAATTTTCAAACGCAAAAAAAATAAATTGCTTGTATGCAATGATCGCTCGTTTTCATATGCGGTGCACCTCATGCCCCAAGTTTAGCTTTGGCACATGAAACACCAATTTGAACCTTCAAAATTAAAAAGACTATAGTCGTGTGGCGAAAAGGGTGTTTACCGACTGCAACGCGCTTGGATTTCTGTAGGTTGTTGAAACAGTGTGAAATAGGTGTTCAGTTGCAAAAAAAAAACGAACTGCGGAGCCGGGGGTCAACCTAGTTTTTTCCCGTGTTGTTAAATTTTGATATGTTTGCTAACTTTTGCAATGTTCTTGCTAAGCTACAATGACCGCTGAGGAGAGAGGCCAAGTTTAATCGGACTTTACAAGGCTGTTCCAGTGTACCCCTCCCCCCCCCCCCCCCCTGCCAGGGGATCCAAGGGGGAAACAAGATAGGTCGACCCCCAGCTATGCTATTTCTCCAGCCTTAAACCACTATTTCTCCAGCCTTAAACCACTCCAGCCTTAAACCACTAGTACCTTAGAAATGGTATAGCAAGAGGTGCGCATACGCATAGGCCCCTTGTGGTCACACTCTAACAAGCTCGAAAGCTGGCTTCATTGCTATAATACCCGAGATGCGGTGGTGCACCCTTTACAGGTGCCGCAGTTTTTTTTTTCTTTGTATTTTTTGCTACCGCCACCGAAACTAGCCCAAGCTTAAATAGCTTCACTGGTAATAAATTATGTCGATTCATATTGCTTTAAACATCGTGAGGTGCAAAACACCCCCAGCTTTTAGAGAATGTTCAGTCCACCCGTGTAAACAGGTACAAAATGCCTCCAAAGTTAAAGGTCTCTTCACCTTTTTTGTTTGTTGGCGGTCTTTTCTTACACCCTTTTTCTTACACCCTTTTTCCTTACACCCTTTTTCTTTACGCCCTTTTTCTTAGTTTTGAAAACCATTATTTTTAGCTTTACAGCCTTCTGGGAAAAAAAGGTGTTGAAATATTGAACACCCTTTTTGAAGGGTGTTGAGGTGGCGGGGAAGATTTGTTTATATTTAATAAAATTCTGTAAGTTATGGAATAAAAAAAACCACCTCATGATTAAAAAGTTTTTGCAAAACCGCGAGTTGATTTGTACGTTCTCATAGTAAAAGCCATACTTCCAAAATTAGCGCTAAAATATTTGTTTTTTGCGACAAGCCCACCGACTCGATCGGGGGGCTTTCCTCTGTTGGATATAAAAGCAAAAATAGCACATATATAACTAAGTATGCACTCTCTGTACCGCTTGCATCCCTTAGGTTTTCTTGCTCTATTCATTTGTGTTCCAACTGTAACTTGTGCGTATTGACTGTTTGTGTTGAATGCTGTGCGATCCGCCGATTCAGATTGCCACTGCGCATGGAATCACCTTAAAAATAGTCTGAGGATGCTCAACACCCTTTTTTCATCTGTACACCCTTTCTGCCAAAACACCTTTTAATGGTGTTGGGCTCAACACCCTTTTTTCGTCCGTACACCCTTTTTTTGCCAGAACACCTTTTAAGGGTGTTAGCCATGGGACAAGATTTTTACATCATTTTCGGCCAAAAAGGGTGTAAAAAAGTTTAGTGTGTTCCTCAATTCACGCGCGTCTCCGCCGTACGGCAGCGCTGGCATCGAGGCGCCCGGCCTGGAGCAGTGGAACGCGGTAAATTTAAATTGACTTGATAAATCCCCTAGCGTGCCATCTTGGGAGGAACGACACGGGAAAGGAACAGCGTGAGAGGTGAGCGGGAAAGAGAAGGGAGGCCTTTACTTGGCAGGGGCGACAGTCGACTATTGTCTCTCGTCGACATTTGCAACGAAATGAGCAGACACACGGCCATTTTTTTCCCTCCATGGAATTTAATTCATGGTGCCTAATATAGCTGCCATACGAAACGTATAATCTGGAATGCGGCGAACAAAACATTGAGAACAATTCCGGCTAGTATTGGGGCAAGGTTGCCAACGCAGAAGAGAAGTTGTCATTGTTGTTCCTTTCTTCGTGTTCGTACACACTAGGGGGATTAGCATAGAATCGGGAGCTTTGAGAGGTAATGGGCTCTCTTCACAAAATTCCCATAATTATGAATTCCAATTCATAATTTAGATATTGTAGAATAGTGCGTGCCGCGTGACAGGTTAACATGATGGCGCCTGGGTAAAACAAAATGACAGGTGCACACCAGCCACGCAGAAGCGTGATTCTAGGGAAGCCGTGCCATGTGCCTGTCTGCTTGCTGGCATAATTCGCGCCTTAAGACGGGAAACATATGCGAAGAAAGAGACGCATACACGGCGATGCAGAAACTAAGCCAGTAGAAGTAATTAGCGCCAAAAGAGAAAGAGAAAGAAACACGACGAAAGAAAGAGACTGAAATATAATGTAACAGGAAACAAGTTCTTAATAAGTATAACCAAGCTTTCGCCTTCAATGCGCTAAATTAGACTTAAGTGCCCCGAGAGATTCCGCCCCCCCCCCCTTCCTCACTGGTTACGTAAAGATTCTTAGGCCCTGGACTTTAAAAAAGACGCCTTTGTGTGCACCAAGATTACTGCGCTGAAGGTGTACGGCTGACCTGTCGATCGAAGGAACATCTGTTAAGCTGTCCCAAATTAGTGGCACGCAGAGTCGACGAATGGAGTGAGTGGGGCATCCCTAAATGCAAAGCACGTCTTCCGGGCCCGATCCAGCCGAAAATGGCAAAGCGACTCAGTTGGCTCAACGACATGAATCTCGTCCTCATCAAATATCCACAGGCGGGAAAAATTCGGAGACAGCAGCTAGATATATTCTCTCAAAACCACCAGCTCATTCGGTGACCAGAAGAGCACGGAACATTGTGGCAGCAGCCAGGGAGACAGCAAGATAAAATTACAGGCCACTTTGAGCCGCTCTAGGATGAAAGTCCAGTTCATCCTCGCTGACGTTTTGGTCACTTTATTTATTGCTTTCACAAACCTCCTGGTTTGAACCGTTTGTCAAGGGCTTTTAGGTCTTGCCCGCATATTAAGTGTAATCACTAAGGCAGCCTTCACAGATGAGTCTGCGTTTGGTTGTTCTAAACGCTAGCCAAAGTTTCGAACTCTCGTTTAGGTTACCAACAGCGCTGCTTGCATCACATGCGCGTCGCAAAGCAACGCTCTGCACTGTCTACTTCCTCCGCCTCAGCCATTCCAGACTTGCGCATATTGTAGCGTGTGGATAAAACAAAATGGCGACCCAGCTTGAGCAAGAGCACCGGCAATAAACCTTCGTCCTTTTCTTCGTTCAGTCCAGTCTCGCGCAACCATTAGCGGGATTGACCGCGTTGCCACTGTAACAACAGACACCGCTACAATATTTTTAAAGTACCCATCGATTTCAATCTATCTTCCTTCTTTCTCTACGAAAAAGCATGAAGAAAAGAGAGAGCACGTGTCCGTGATGCGAATTCGATCGTTGCACGGCACGTGGGCGGTGAGGGGCCGCTAATTACCCCGAAGGAGCGGGGCTGGCCACGCAACTGGTATCGACAATCCCTGCCGCTCTTCAGTCCTCGTCTTCTTCATTTCGAAGCTAGTTGTTTTGTTTACCATCTGGCCAAGCATGCCTCCGAATGAGTTTTCTTAGCTTCAACTTTCATGACTTTTCTATTTGTGCATCGCAAACAGCATTGTCTGCATCGAGCTACGTGCAAACGGGGTTCTCTGGAGACCCAACACTCCTTAAAGACATCTAGTTTTTATGTAGTTGATAGCTATGGCGGCACGTGGCGTATTAATCATAAACCAGAGGTGCTTGAAATTAGGAAAAAAGAACGATTTTAAAATGTGATGACAGCTTGTAAACGCAACAGCGGCAATGGAGACTACGGAGGGTGCTTCCCACGAAGAGGCAATCAACAGCGGCAGACATTCTCAGACGATGAAACGGAAACAAACAGGTTTGGAAAGAAGGTGCAGAGCTGGGTATCCTGCCCAGCGCAGCGTATCCAGCACAGGATAATGCGCATGCGCGGTAAACGGATAAAAGGCCCGCTGAAGGAACCTGCCGCCAGCCAATATCGATGCACTCACGCACCGACAAACATGCGGCAAGAACTGGCACTCGCCCTGTAAACTTGTCTGCTCCGCCGTCTGAGCCCCGCAACATGACCCCGAGGCTAGAAACACAAGCCTTCTCCGAAGCCTCTACGAATGAATATGCCCACAGAACAAAGTGTAAGACTCGCTGTTCATGATTTAGACCTTCGCCAAAGAACCATGCCTCGTGGGAAGGACCTAAAAGGGAAAATGTGGACCTCCTTCCCTTCCTTTAACCGCAATTTTCCGCTTAGGCCATAGCGCCATCTTTAGGAAATAAATCTATTTATTCATTTATTTATTCATTCATCCATTCCTCTCGCATTTTCAGTCATATGTACGAGGAGTGCGTCCATTGGGAGAAAAACTGCAGTGCATGGCCGGATAAATCAACAAGCCGGCGCGCTATCCCCGACGACAATACCAACGAACTTACAGCCCGCGCCTTCACGTTGACCATCGTTAAGCTATCTCTAGTCGTTGCTAGTAACAACGCTATTCTGAGGACATTTCACCGAACTATAACTCCTTTCCTTCCTTGCTCGCGTGCTTGTCCTCGTTGCGTGACTCATATGAAGACGGGTTATTCATCCGCGACCTTTTATACAAACACATCAAATCCCACTTTAACATGTTTTGTTGGTCTTTCTTTTTTTGAGAAGAATGTTTTTTATTTGAGCAAATACTTCCTGGTTCTTGATTTTTAACACATCTTTTTTGCTCACCACAACATTTCCAACTGAATATTTGACTGCTTTTGCATCGTTTTATTGGCCTGATGGCACGTAATGAAAACTACTTGCCCCGAGCCTCCCCCTAGTACAAGCTGCCCACCGTCGTGGAAATTGCAGAGTATCCGCAGCTTGGGGTCTTGATGTCCTGTTCTCGCCATATATGTCCCGTTTGAGCAGCTGAGATAGAGAGACAGTATACTAAAGAGAAAAGGAAACAAATGTACCCCATCACGCCCTGCGAAAGCGGATGTCCAGCGCAGCTTGCTGATGGGGGAGGATATATATAATGTTCCTCGTTGTCTGGGCGGGCTTGCCGCTTGCACTCGGCTTCTTTGGCGGCAAATGCTGGGTTTTGCATGCTCTCGATGTCTTGGGCAAGAACTGCTCGGTCCTGCCTAGCCTGACCCATGCGCTAGCCCTCGAATTACCTCAACCCCCACTCCTCTTTCGGGAGCAGCTGCAAACTAATCTTTATCAGAACGTATGGGGGGAGGGGGTTCCCTTTGTTGTCCGGGGCCTTATCATTCATCATGCGGTTTAGATGCTTGTTTTGTCGTTTTTTATTTACAGAGCTCTATGCTGCACGCATGATTAGCCTGTCGCATGCGCTCGGCGTCTTGGGCGGGAACTGCTGGGTATTGCCTGATTTTTTTTTTTTTCGTTTACGACACGAAATATTACGACCAACGAGAGGCTAACAGCTTCGCTGTAAAAAAGAACCGCCATAATAACTGGAAAACCGGCTCCCAAACTTTTTCTGGAGGAGTGCGAGGCCCGGGATGTTGTGCGTAAAGCTTGGTTAGAGAAATTTTTATAGCTCAACAATGGAGGAAAGCGTGAGAGAAAAAGAGATATATAAATGGCATGACATTCATAACGGTGAGATTTTAACCCCGAAGCTGTTTAGCAGACAAACATTTTTTGTGCCTTCAGTTAAAAATACGAAATTGCCAAACGTGCGCACGTGAGACAAAATATCTTTGGAGGGAATTTCATGATGAGTTGGTTGTCACATAATTTGGTTAGGTGGTCGATCAATGTCTTCAGTCTGCTGGGGTCGGAGTTACGGACAGCGACGGTTAGCAGATTATTGCAATTGCTGGCTGTTTGTACGAAGCATGGATGCCTGCCACTACAATTTTACTATTTTTTTGTGCGTATTTATTTTCCTAAAACCTTTTTTCTGGCGATTTTTGTCCAAGTCAGTGTTTTCCTGCTCTACTCTCACCCCCCCCCCTTCCCCCCCCCTTGTCCTCGAGGCTTTTTTTATTTACCATAAATAGCTCAAGATGGACATCAAAAAGCGAGGAATCGGCCAAGCGAAGAGAATAGGCGCTAGACTTGGGCGGTGGCTCAGCCGGGTACATAAAGACGCAAGACTGCGACGCTCAGCTTATGGAGGAGTCGAAATTGGGGCTGAGAGAATGACGAAATGGGAGAGACAGTCTACGACAGGCCGGTGAAAGTGCATGGGCGTACGTGTTTGACCAGTGGTGCCCGCCTTTGCGCCGCCGATGTGCACTGGTGTCGTCTGGTCCCAGATTAAGTTCTCAGGCACTTACGGTGTCCTCTTTGTCCTCGTCGACACAGACCGAGGCTGATGTCACTCTGAGAGGAAGATGACGGAGAGACTAAACTTTGTTCGGCTACTCCATTGCAGGGCGCATTAGCCGGATTTGACAGATGGGAGGACGAGACCACAGAAGCAGTCAACTATGGCGGGGCATCATAGAAGCGCCATAAAGATGCCGGGACTTTTTGTGTGCGTCAAACAAGACACGCGGTGACTGCAATGGTCCGAGAATGTCTCACTGTCTTTTACTTTATACGGAAATGCTGTGTGGTTTCGAAAAAACTCTGATCGCCTTATAATCATTACGTCTTTACAAATCTTCTTCTAGAGCTATAAGCGGCGAGCAGAGAGAGGCTCAGAGCCAGCAGTCTCGAGAGAGCGCATATGCGCTCGACTCTATACCACTCTCTCTATCTCGCTAGAGCTCTCTCTCTCTCTCTATCTTCTCTATCTCCCTCCTATCTCTCTCTCTCTCATCGCTCTCTTCTCTCTCTCCTCTCTACTCTCTCTCCTCTCTCTATATCTCTCTCTCTCTCTCTCTCTCTCTCGCTCAGAGGAGGCTATTCTGTTCGTCCCAGCGCTCCCAGACTGTATCCGGAAGTCCGCTAAATCTGAAACCAAGCGCGCGCAGGCCGCCGCGGTTCCTCTTCCTGTGTTTGCCCAGCAGCAGCAAAGAGGCGACATCCTGATTACGACCCCGCCGCGTCCGATGCGTGCCCACATAAAGCCGAGCGTGGTAAACCTAGGCCGAGCGGGAAATACGAAGCTTATCTCGGACAGCGTGCGCCTTAAATGACAATAGCGAGGCATCTGACGAGCGCCAGTTTCGGACAATAGGGACCTCGTGTCTGGTTAGTTCGCCGAAGCTTCCATTCGCCGAAGCTTCCATGTTAACAAGGACCAAGAGCACGAGAGAGGGAGGTAGAGGTTGTTCTGCCTTGGTTTGGGTATAACTATTTTTTTTTGTAACTGATAATTTGATCATTTCGAAATTAACAAATTATCATATATTTGATAATTCAGTTGATAATTTGGGCAAGCGTTGATAATTTGGGCAAGCGCCCGAGATCGTTTATTTATTCACCTGCTGCCCTCGTCACTCTTTCAGTTCTAAGAGTTGAGTGACTGTCTGTGTCCGGTGTCGTTTTGTTGTTGTTTAATATGACGACAATAACAGCTGCTGTAGTTTAGGTGTCATTAGAACAATCCATTATAGTCATATTGGGAACACGGACGTTAAGAAAAGTAGATTGTAATGATTTTTAAATGCGTAGTCATCATCGTAGAAACGCGTAGCATACCTACAGGTACCAGAACCTGTGCAATTAGATGATATTCCCGAACAATATGGAATATTAAACGAACGGCTTAACCAGAAATTTCCTCTCTTGTGCCCAAAAGCGCCGTAACTCAAAAAGAACGAAAGTGGATTCGATTTACCCGTAACGCTGAATAACATTAGTTGCCACAGCCCTTCCATCGCGAATCGTTCGCATGCGTCCCTCGTGGGGGAATCAAACATTAGTGTTAAAAGAGAACTCATGAAAATGTGCATGCGCAGAAATGAAGCGCTTCAAACTAACTTTAAATCACATCAGAATCCACGACGGAATGAAATAAACTTTATTTTTCTAAGCAACCTCAGTTCAAGGTTCCCTTTTGATGTCTGTGGCCAAGGCTTCCTGTGTCCTAGGCTTTAGAAAGAGGTACGGCGCTACGCTGGGGTGAGCAAGACAATCCTCCCAGGATGGCATAGTTGGGTTGGGGATACGGGCCAACATTGTGTGCCATCCAGAAGGCAATAATGTGTTCCGCGAGTTCTCCAACACGCGACAAATCCTCGCCCACTCAGTATTGTTCCTTTAATTGTTTTCGCCTCTGTACAACCTCCACAGTAGGAAGTCCAGCCCATGACTGGGCAGATAAAAGTAGAAAAAAAGCGGCCCCTATTCAGCCGTGGCGGATGCTTTGTGAAGAGAGCAACGCCGAACGAAACAGTTGAAGCGACTTCGACGCAATCGAGGAAACTATACCGGAGGCAACCAATCACATATGGCCGCACCAGAACGGGGGAGACGGCAACACAAGTGGACACGCACTCCGACTGAAAGGACCCAAGCCCCATTGCTTCTTCTAGGACCTAAAGGCTTCCGCGCAGGGACGATCAATAGCGGGCATATTACACTCACCTGTCGCTACGAATTCCTGTTCAAACTTCTCAAAGTTGAGGACAGCGTCTGACGCACAATGTCATTACAGACGATGAAAGGTACGCTTGCAGCTCCTGCTTTCCGACGTGGATAAAAACCATCGCCATAGTGAGACGAGACTCACGAGCATTTTAAGAGCGAGCAAATGACCAGTCGGCTTTCCTGTCCGGAAGGCGTTGCCGATGATGAGCGAAAGAATAAGAGTATGCACCGAGAGAGATAAATGTGTTTATTCGGGAAAGGATGCGGTGAAAGGCGAAGTACTGCCTCTCGACCGAGTGGAACAGCGAGACAGAAGACAGACGACACATAATGGAGAAGAAGGAGGAGAGGGGAGCGGCGGACGAGAAAAGAGAACACTCTTCCTGAGCAGCTGTTATGAGATAAGACGTGGACCAAGCAGCGCTCTGGTTCTGGCGCCTCGGGGAGACAACGGAACGGCGCTTTACCGCGACGACAGGTTATGAGGCCCGTTAAGAGGCACTCCGAGGGCCGGCTAGAGAGCAGAGGAAAGCCGGGGGAGAAATTCTAAGGAGAGATGGAGTCTACATCCGCCGACGCGTGACAAAACTCCGCTTCGCGTCAGCGCAGTCGGGCGGCGTTATTCCAGCAGCATCTCCTCGCATGGACGAGTGTTCTTCGAAGCATGCTGCGCCGCTAAGCATCTCGCGTATGTCTTAAACAACGGGAGTCTCCGTAGTGTTGTGTAAGTCGGGCTCGTTATTCGCGTAGCGCCGGTGCGAATCTAGAGCAATTTTACGCGACCCGTTTCGTCATGAAAGGTCTAACAACCACGCGGCTATGCGAAGCGTACATTGTAGGAACTGAACTAACGGTGGGGGGGTATCGAGGTTTTCAAAGCACAATGACCACGTTTAATAAGCTGCATTCCCAACGCTCTTGAATCTTTTAACCTTTTGAACTATCAAACTTTTACCCGACCAGGCTAGATTTCGTCAAACGTTAGATTTCATAACATTTACTGTCATAGACAACTGAAACGCGAACACGAAAATATGAACACACAAATACCGCGATTTCTTTCCAGGCAAGTCCAAATGACGCCTGGCTTAGTTGCAGTAACAAAATTGGGAAAGGTGGCTTCATATATATACCAAATGCGCGCCATTATTGGATATCATAGAACAGCATTTTTTTTTTCAATTTCGCGGGTTCTGATTCATATTTTCCTGTTCGCATTTCATTTGTACGTGCCTATAGAGGGAATTGGAAAGAAAAGAAACGCTTTCCGTGGTCTGAATCGAACCAGAGTCACTCGCGTAATAGTACCAACGTCTATTCTGCTGCTCGATCATCGTGCGGGCATTGGCTTTGGAATTAGGCTGAGGTGAAGTGGACTTTGTATTCGTACTTTCGCAATTTGGACTTTTGACTTGAGCAGGGTGGATTGTGGTCTTTATTTAACTCAGTTTGCATGGAGATAGCTTGGCCTTTTAACTATCTTAATCTTAAAGGAGCCATGAAGAGAAAATACAACTTCGTTTAATTTGAAAAAACTAGGATTCAGTATCTCACTGAGCTCCATTACAGCCACAAAAGATGTTTTTTAACGAAAAAACAAAGCAAGAACTATTTAAACATTTTCAAATTTTGCGCCACAGTGACGTGTTATGAGCAAGAATGACGTCATACGGCCAACAATAAAACATAATTTTCAGTACGTTAACTGCACGTTAGCATTCAAGTGATGCGGTCAAATGGAACCAGAGGTCCTATTACAGACGTCCAGTCATGTATCGTCGCGACAGGTGAGTTAGGCGGCCGCCAATGGCACAAACAAGGTTCAGTGACGTCATAAAAAAGTTGCGGGAAATCGGCTAGGGGGTCGCGACTGCTTCACACGTTTTCTTTATTATCTCCGTTATTTGTTCGAAGATTGCGAAGATATTGATATCATTGCTATCGGGACTAAGCAGGCTTTCTAATAAACCCAACTTGTATTTTGTCATCAAGGCTCGTTTAAGACAGTGGGGGACCTAACAAAAGCCAAGTTAAAGCTGGTGAAGACCATAAGCTCCTGTGTTTCCTCAGTTTTCGGATGTGAATTGCGTAGGTGGCCGAAATTTTATTATTGCATTAGTGAGACCGTGGGAGGGAAGGTGGACATCCTAGTCCGGTTGCCCACGCTGTGCTGCCGCGCGTCCCCAGAAACTCCTGATCTGCGGCCTGGCCAGCGCGCAGAAAGCTCTCCCCCGATCTGCTCAAGGCTGTGTGATTGTGGGGGTTGGAGGGCGCATTCAAACCGGAGGGGTTATTGCAGGGGTCGGCAACCTTTTGAGGTGGAGGGCCGACTTGCATGAAGCGGAGGGCCGGACGGCTAATCGGGTGGAGCAGGTGGAAGCTCTGCAGGCAAAGAGAAAATAATTCAGCGAATTGACAAATATATTTGACAATAATTGGCAATAATCTGGCTAAGTGTGAAGATGGGGGACAGTGCCAACTGGAAGCGACCAATTCTCTGTTCTTGTCTCTCGTTTAAACACATTTGAGGGCAAAGCTGGCATGTCGGCCTTCAGATAAGAAGTGACAGGAGTAGGGGGGAATGGGTTTGACGCTGTGCTGGGGCCGCATAATACTAAACCGCGGGCCGCCGGTTTGCGACCCCAGTTTTATTGCATTCGGGGTGCCGGGGTAGCATGGGAAGTTCTGTATGAGTACAAAAAAAAGCAATTTGTCAACGGATCGTTCTGCGCTCCATTTCGACGTTCCGTTCTAAGCGTAATCGCGAAGGACCCATGGCTTTACCACCGAAATACGGACAGGCCCAAAGCATCTGCATGGCCGCTTTGTGCGCATCCGGGATTTCCGGTTGACGTAAACCACCACAGGAATATATACTTGGTAGCTTTAACTCCAACAAAATGTCACAGTAGAGGGAAGAGCTTCTGGAGAACGGAGCTCGGTTTATTGGATATGCTGCACACACAGAACCGCGGCAACCGCCACCGAACCACTTCTTCATCACATTACATTCCGTGCCACTTGGTTATCTAGCGGGCTTTATTATGCTGGCGCATACCACTGCGAGTTAATTGTAGTGTGCACTATAAAATTATTGTCCAATCAACTGAAAAGCTAAGAAAAAGCTAAGAAAAATACAGATAAGATGTTCAGCAATAAAAAATGGAAATATATGAACGTAGGACGAAATTTTCGCGTTCCATTATGAGGAAAAAGAGTAACAAAAGCCTGATCAGGGCTAGTTGGTTTTCAAGGCGCTAAACAACGGGGACAGAAGAAACACGTAGACACAGACAAGGCGCCACTTCCAATAAAACTTTATTGGTGAAAAACCTTAAGGTAAATAGACCGTCTGACATCATGGAAACGGAACACCAATAAGGTGTGCAATCCTACACGTGTCCATCTACGCACTCGAATTCTTTAAGTGATAATGCGATTGACGGTGTACTGATGCACTTGTTTCCCGCCTTGTGAATGAAGTACGCCTCCACAATCTCCCTTTCTTGCCTATCTCTGACTCATTTTAAAAACGTGACCTGTTTGAACAGCGGAGTGCAGTTTGTACCCTGCAGAGTGCACTAAGGTTTTTCACAAATAAAGTTTACCTGGAAATGGCACCTTGTCTTTGTCTACGTGTTTCTTCTTGACCCCGTTGTTTAGCGCCTCAAATTATTCGGTAGGGAGAAGAGGAGAAACTTTGTTTATCCCATCTGTTGTGATTGCGGTCACTCCGGACCAGTGAGGAGTGTCCTCAGTAAACGAATGTTTTCACCTTGAGTTTTGATGCAAAGGTGTTGACGGTAATAAAAGTGATGCTATTTTTTTCTAACAGAGGTCTCCCGCAGGACCCGCTAGCGCAGAGAGAAAAAAATCACCGAATATAAATATTCTGTTAATTATTCTGTTACGCCTGCTATATGTTCAGCTTACCCTGCCCCGGTCCCCTACTCGCCCAATGGAAGTTCTTTGACAGCCTTCTCGTGAAGAGTTTCTTTTTTCGGCGTGTTAGGCTACACCCTGAAGCACATAAAGTTTCCTGGTGGAGGGCTAAACATAGACCCGAAGCTACCCATTATCTCTTACCCACAATATGATAAGGGGGATATTATCTGTCTTGCATTGCTCCTGAAGAACCGAACGACGATACATAAAAACCAGATAACACGTCAAGCCTGATACACCCATGTAATATTTGCCCGATGTTTTTAATCGAAGCCATCGATTGAAAATCGGCATTGGATTTCCAGTTCTCCAGACTTCATATTCCATCGTACGCTTCCCTGATTAACGTCAGCGCTTAGCTATACGCAAACAAATGTGAATTTCGTACTTTTACATGTATAGAGCATCACATTCGCATCAAGGACCGATATGTAACGCCCATTTTGTCCAGTTCTACAATCGCAAGTGTACTCACATGGATGGAATACCGCGCGCGGAAACATCTGGCAACGTCTGATACATCTGCGAACAAAACTTCGCCTTCTGTGGATTTCAAAAATATACGTTTTCTTTTTAGTAAAGCGCAAATCTTGAGAAAGTTGTGCGCGCAGGCAGGCTGCACAAGCGTTTGTCTTCTGGGCGTCACGCAATTACAGCTTTATTTGCCTCCCCCACGCGAGTTCACCCAATTAAATCTTTCTTCATTTAACTGCACTGTGTGGCATGGTTATGGTGCAACCTCGTACTGCATTTTAAACCCAAAAACGGCAACCATTACGCTTCATCCGCGCTGCAAAAAGAGGAACGCGTCCCAGCCACGAACGTGGGGGTTTTGGGGGGACCAAACCAGCGTTGCACATATCTGCCGATGGTGTCGCTTGGGGGGAGGGGGGGGCTTTGTGTCGCGCTGTCTGGTGCCTATATCGCGCTTAGACGAGCGCTGTTATTATAGGGCCTTTCCTTGTTTTAAAGTGCCTGTGCGACGCGGTGGAGGGGTTTCTAAAGCAAATTTTGACTACTTTAGCCCAGCGGTTTCGTGGCGTATGCGCAATTTTACCTTTACACCGCCGACGCACCCCCGGCCACACACCTCTCGAAGGCGCATCGCGTGATTCGCCGGACCGCTTTTGGCGCTGAGCACAAGGCCTCGTTTTCAACACGAGCGGTGGCCGCAGCCGCCGCTGCGGCCGATCAGCTGATCTGCATCCGACCACCCCCGCAGCCTCCCACGCATGCGCCGCTGGGTCGTCTCGGGCTACGTGACTCGTCCCGCACCCGGCGAAGAGAAAAGGCGGGTTCGCCGTGAATAAACGCCGCGAACGCCGCGATCACCGGGCCTCATTCTGTGAGCGTTGCGCGGGACCGAATGGCTTTGAGACGTGGTCGGCAATGCAGCTACATCAAAGGTTAACCAAGCAAAACCAAGACTCAACCAGACGAAGCCAAGCTTTTGCTTTGCCTATCCAGGGTTAGCTGAGCTAATACGCAGCCACAGTTTTTTTTTTTAACTTATTTCAACTGTTTGAAGATCCCGCCGGGTGAATTACTTGCTCACTCTCCCATTTTCCGCAAGAGGCTTCACCGAATAAAGATACGGTTGCTGTTTTGGTTACATTTGGGATTTGGTCTGTAACTTTACCACTTAATGCTGCCTAGCGAAATCATTTAACTTGTCAAACTATCGGAACAACCCCGCAATAACGCCAGTACTGGCTATTAAGGGGCCGCCCTGTGGCAGAAGTTACGCTAGGTTCTTTTTAGCTTGCCTTGACACCTGGAGTGACTCGAAGGCGGATTCCCCCCCCCCTCCACCGACCAAAAAAACATACAGAGAAAAGTTTATATCCGTAAAACTACTGGTGCTAGGAGGTCTCAAATTTGGTACAAAGAGCTCTAGCACTTTATGAGAGAGCAGTGCGAAATGATTAAAAGTTACATTGCAGAGTTTCCTGTCTAAATTATACTTACTACCATTACCAGTGGCTAAGGCGTTCTGCTGCTGCGCCCAAGGACGCGGGTTCAATCCCAACGGGGTGGCCACTTTTCTGATGGAGGCGAAAAGCGAGAACGCCCGCTTGTAGAGATTTCGGTGCACGGTAAAGATCCCTAGGTGGTAAAAATTAATCCGGAACACTCCACTACTGCTCACCTCATATCCCGGGTGTAGCTTCAGCGCGTTACTCCCCAGAATAGATAATTACTAAATGACTTGAAAAATACGTGTGCGTCCTGTACCCGGAGACCACGAAAGGCAAGAGAAGGCAAGCGCCCGGATTAGCGGAAAACTTCCTCGATGAGTCGTCAGTACCACTGATCGGGGACCGCCGGAAGCACGGACTGTGAAACCGAGTGCCACTGGAGAGGACAGTACTGCCATCCCCTGATAGGTTTTCTCTGCCTCCAAAGGTCGGAGCCCAAAAAGCAGCCCCTGTGAGTGAGCGGCAGTCCCGTTGCAGGGGCCGCAAAATTGCTGAATTGGCATGGTCTGATGCCCTCCCAGAGGTGAGAGATCAGGCCTGAAAAGGAGTAAGAGATCAATGGATCAGAACGAAAACACGCTGTCCCTATTCCCATGTCAGTACCGATAACCCATTCTCTTCTCCCACTTCCACTTCCTTTCAACCCAACCCCGTCCGCAACGTGGTAAACTAGATCAGGAGGGTCTCCCCGGGCCCTGCTCTTGGCTGTGGACAGCTGTGTAGCGTTTCCCTTTTGTTTTATCATCACCCTCTGGAGATCAAATTCTACTTGTCATTCGGCCCATTCCTTTTATGATTGGGTGTACACCGGTTGTACTTCGTGTGGCACCGGTCGAGAACTTTGATTTATATTCTTTTGTCTCATTTACTCAATGCAACGAGGAGTGGGATAAAGTCCTCTTTATCGCTGGTCACTTACCTTCACGGAGTGGAATGCCTAATAATTTTCAACCATGACGGACGTAAACATAAGTGCAAACAACATCACATGTTTTACAGGGGTCAGCGTGCACGCATCAAGAAGACATTACAAAGCGGCAATATTCAAAGACCCACCAAGGAAGCGAAGCAAAGCCTTGCATAAAATTAGGGCCCGCCGGAGCCGCCTATTTTAGCTGCGACCGTCTTCTTTTTGCATCGAGACAGCGAAGAGAACTGACCCGATTTCTTAATTTACTTAATGACCGACGAGCATACTCTCGGTAATTACTTTAGAACTACAGCGGTCTCCCTGAAGCCCGAAGCATATGTTCAGGGTGGCCTCCTGTTTCACATTGCCGCGGCCAGTCTAAAATAAGCAAGGCAGTAGTGCAAGCACTCCTCGGTGTCGCCGCCAGAAGAACTGTGTGCTAACGCTGTTCCTGCCCGAAAAAACAGGGCAGTTCATTAGGGCCCTGCGGCAGACATAAGCTTAAGTTTCGACTAGATTAGCCCCGCCATTTTCTTGCTTAAACTTAACTCAAGCTTAGATGCTTCTTTTTTCTTCGCCAACGTCTTGAGGGCGCAACGCATCAGCAATGATGGCAGTCTCCCAACGAACAAGCTACAGCTGGTAGGCCCCGACTAAAGCAGATGCTCACGCGCGTAGCTTGGTTTGAAACATTTCGATAAAGTTTACTTGAAAATGCACGCACCAGCAAACGTATTTTATTCCCTTTCGCTGTGTCCTTCTTTCCTCTTTAGTATTCTTTCTTAAAATGCGGATGTCTTATGAGAGACGAGCGTTGTCTCTCGTTTTACGGTTGGATAACTCCACGTGCCGTCCTCGGTGATTTAAAAAAAAAGCTTCCTGCGTATATAGTTGGTTGACTGCAAGTGCGCCGAAAGAGGGTAGTCCTCTGCCTTCGCTGTCCTTAAAGGGACACTGAAGTGATTTGTAAACAATGTGGGATTACTTGTGCAAATTGAGGTCTGGAATTCTTAGACCTTGTTTCGGACATTATAAGGGCATTTACGCGCCTTTATTTCGAATCAGCAATTCGACAGCGATGTCCTCCTCTCCGCATGTCCTTGCTGATTTTCTATGACGTTTCCTGTGACGCTTACTCTAGCAGCCTTGGTTTGACTGAGCGGCTCGCCGAACCTGCGACAGAGTCAAATGGCCGGCCGCCGGCCGGTTGTCGCAATTCGTTCGCTCAGTTAAACCTAAGCCACCGAAAGGTTTGTGCCCGGAAGAATCCTGCTTTAGTTTCTTAGTTTGTATACTGCATCAGGCTTAGTGAAGTCTATGAAGCCAAAGTAGTTCCACGCATGCGCACATGGGACGCTTCGTTGTATTCGCTTCACTGGAGCTGTAAGCTGCCCATGCCTTTGCGACTGGTACGCTATAGTAGAACATCTAGGGCCATTAAAGGCGGGAGAAGAGTCAGCGAAGTTAATATACGTAATAAGGAATTAAAATCAATAAAACATTTATTGTAAATCGTAAAACTAAGGTACGAGAAGCACTTTTTGCGGAAGGTGAACTAGTAGGGCAGTCAGAAGTACAACACATTTGTGATCGGG
Source organism: Haemaphysalis longicornis (assembly GCA_013339765.2). Taxonomy (NCBI): domain Eukaryota; kingdom Metazoa; phylum Arthropoda; class Arachnida; order Ixodida; family Ixodidae; genus Haemaphysalis; species Haemaphysalis longicornis. Next base: position 53,197,063 of record CM023449.1, on the reverse strand, counting down.
TTTTCTGCCTAAGGGACGCAGTCACCAGTTATAAGATCATCGTGTGGATTTGGGTGACGCTTATTGCACAAGCGTTATTCAAGAAATGCTTAGCTAGGCTGCTCGAAATTCCGAAACTAAAAGAATAGCCTATACAATATATACATAATTTTTCCTCTTCGGACACGTTTGGGTGTGCATTGCGTAGCAATCAGCAGGTTCGAATCCCCAACTGTACAGTTTTTCGGGAATTGATTGCTTTTTATTCAGGTAATCTTTTCTATACTGCATTCACCGTTTTGTGCTGCAACGTTCATTACTCCACGAGCGAGTTGGCAGATTGCGTTCAGACTAACACTGACTTGCTGGCGAGTTCTCATTGACGTGGTGTTGACATAAGCGCAGACAGCTTGCGGGCACAGTGCCGAATCAGCCGACTGTTGGCCTGGTGCGAACACGGCTTTTACGACACAGGGAGTCTGGAAAGCTTCAACGTTTGGGGCGAATCGCCTCGCAGTTGGGCGTCTCCAATGATGCAAAGGGCGTTCAGCCACTGCTTACGCCTCCGCCTGTAAACGTTACCCGATTCTAAGCGGTGCTTGCCGGCCCATCTGACAACGTGGCAGAAGCGAGTACTGCCGATTTCAGAGATATCGAGATGTCCAAGCAACGATAACGTCGGATACCAAGCTTGTTGTCGCACGGAACTGAAGCCGAAACTTGAACCAAAGTTTGAATTCATATCTTGGACACCGTCCAACCACATCGCAACTCGAATACGCGTCACTGCTTATGTTGCGGCGGCCGCAAATCTCGCATGGCATTTTTGTATTTTCACGTTTTATAAAAATAATGCTGTATCGAACGGATGAACGATGCATAGTGTGTTTATTTGAGCCAGTAGATGCAATGCAAATAAAAGCAGAAGTTTGACAAATTCTCTTCAGTGCTCCTTTAACTCCTCATCCTCTCTCCACTCGCACCTTCACGCCCTTCTCCTCCTCCCTCCCTTCCCTTACGATAAATTTCTGGCGGTTTGATCAATGCAATTCAATTTTCCCTCCTTCGTACTGCTCTTGGGACTACCGCGCTTTTTCTTTTTTTTTGTATTTTGTTTCTTGTTCTGCAAGAGCAGCGCGAGCTCAAGTTTTGTTCTTTTTGTGTTCGCTTTTATCTCGCCGCCTGGCGCCTTTTTCAACGTGGTGTTCTCTTAATTTACTATCACAAAAACCATTACAACAAATATCCCTAATTAAACCAATGCGGATACTCCGGTTCATTTACCTACCTTTTGCCTCAACTGTACCTGAGGTTTCCTTTGCGCTAAGTATTCTGGACACGTATGGCCAATGCCAGCAGCTCTAGTAGTGCCGAAAAGTCGGCGACACTTTGCGCAACAGATTCCCGAGAATTCGAGTCATCTGTGGCTGGGGTGACCTGTTCCTCTCACGCGCCGTCGCGTCCACCTGCCACGCGATATGACGTCCGAGCATTACGCATTATGCTTAAGTCTTGTCCCATCGCAGGCAGCGTGCTTTTGCAGCATGGTGATAACTAATCAGCTCCCACTCTGAAGACTCCGGTTCGATTTGCTTACAAACTCTGAAGTACCCACTTTTCTTTTCAAACTTACTGATTTAATTTATTGAATTCATTGACTTAACCCCCATACGCGCGGCACTTTGACACAGATTCCGGCATTTATGAAAGTATTTTATTTTTCTACAGCCATGAAACTTTTCTGTACCAGTCAAGAACGCCGGTATTTCGCACAACGTGGCAATTAAAAGAACCATTGAAACGCAACACTAGCGCGAGCCCTTCGTGGCTGTGTAGTGCGAGAGAAGACGCCGGCAGTCTGCCTCGAATTTGTCGGTGGTGTGGGAGTGACTTGCGCCGTGTATCCTTATGAAAAATGGTCCTCCGTCGGCTGCACCACCAGATTTTGCTTGTGCTACGCAAGCGGTCCACCACGGCCGCCGCACGCACGCAGCCATAGACGCGACGCGCCGCAGCCAATGGGGACGTCAATCTGGCCCATACACCTGTTCACAGCTAACGGGTAGAAATATGAACACATCTAAACTAATGCCGAATAAACATGCTGGGTGTACCCTCTTTGGCCTAAGTCATAAGATGCTAGAACAAGTAGATGAATATAACTGCCTTGACCATGTCGTCAGTGATGACCCCAACCACGAGAAAAAAAATGCGGCGCAGAATACGTACAGTCTTTGTCAAAATTTTGTGGGCCACGGCGACCGTGGCCGGAGCAGGCGCGCGGCCGAGTAGGGGCGCTGCGCTTGCCGCTGTCGGCTGGTTGCGCGGCTATAGAGAGCGAGGGGAACTTTTGCTCTTGCTTTGTAGTGTGTCCAGCGTGACGCAAGGCTGCGCAAGTCCTGCGCTGAAGCGAAGTGCGCCTGCTTTGAGAAACCCGCCTCACTGCACTTATCGCGCTACGACAGGAAGCGAGAAAGTTCCCCTCACTCTCTTTAGCCGCGTAACCAGCTGGCAGTGGCAAGCGCAGCGCCCCTGCTCGGCTGCGCGCCTGCTCCGTTCATGGTCGCCGTGGCCCACAAAATTTTCACAAAGACTGTACGGCCTAGTGGGCACTCGGCAAGCACTCCAAAATAATGAAAACCCAGCTACCTCTATCACTGCGAAGAAGACTCTTAACAAAAATGCTAGTAAAAAGCTAGTTACGGGTTATATATGTAATCGTTACGAACTTCACTAGTCCAAAAACCGTACGCACAGGGGGGATTAAAAGAAATCGGAACAACGGAGCACATAGAATCCGCCGCATGCCGCACCGTCTGGTTGCACTTTCAGTAAACTGCGCGCATGCGTAATTCATTCAGAGCGTTTGGGAGTGGGGCCTACTGTGAGGGGAAATGCTTGATAAAGAAGCGACGCCGGTCATTTATTTTAAAGCGTCTTTTATGCTCTGTCGCCACTGAGCATCCTGTTATCTACTCATTCGGGAGCCAAGCGCGGAGCAGGCTGATTGCAGCTAGCATGATGCCCTTCAACGATCATCCTGCTCAGTGGCGACGCAGCGTGAGAAGCCGCATCAAAATAAACGTCCGGCGTCGCCTTTCCGGCGTCGCCAAGCATTTCCCAATAATGTAGGCCACTCTCAAACACTCTCGAAGGAGTGCGCATGCGCACAGTTTACTGACTTTGCAGCCAGACGGTGCAGCATGCGTCGGAGGCTGTGCGCTCCGTTGTTCGCATTTTTTTAATCCCCCCTGTACGTCCTGCCACTAAAGACCCTAAATGCCATCGTTACCAGTCTATACCGTGCACTTAGTAACTGATGCTTGTTTGTTACTAACGTCCAATGATTGTAACAAACTTCTATGACTTAGTGAACGGAATAACTGCAGCACTTTTCCCACTCCAAATCACGAATAAAAGTTTTTGCAAATCCACATGCTGACTTGGATATGCTCACAATATAATACGCAATTCTAAACTTATCACTAAATTATTTGATTTTTGCGACACGCCCACCGGCCTATCAGATGACTTTACCGCTGCTGGCCATAAAAGCAAGAAGAGCAGATGTATAACTAGGTTATATGAGCTCTGCCCCTGAATCCCGTTGGTTTTCTTGCTCAACGCATTTGTTGTCTAAGTGCGATATGTGCGCGATAAATGTGTCTATATGTCGTGCTGCGCGCTCAGCAGATCTGCATTGTCACGCGCAGCTTTTGACTAGGTTATGCATGGCCAGTTAGAAAAAGCACTAAGTATCTAGCGAATGCTGAGACAAGTAACTGATTAGTATTCTGTTAGTAAGTGCAACCACTTTTTTTTAAAACAAACTGAGTACTTGAAAGTGAAAAAGTTGAAACTGACCTTTTCTGAATGGCGCCTGGTCAATCAGTGAAAATTTCTTCACATCCACTTGGACTTCTACATCACCGTAAATTTATTCAAGCGGAGTGTTTTATGCCACACCGGTGCCGTCTATCGCTGGGCCATAACGAACTGCAGGAAAGCCAACTTATACATGCGCCTCAACAAGAAAACACTTTTCGCGGTCGGAATCGAACATGGGTCGAAGAAGTTCGGATTACGGACTTTGACTTTGACTCAGGTTACACAAGGAAAGGCTTCGCGTTTTAACGACCTTTTTTTTTTTAAGAAAAGAGCTTTCATTTTTTCGCGTGCTTTGGTATTGTGAATATTAAATAGTAAAATTTAGCTCCGCAATGGTGTATGCGGCTAGGGTGACGAAAGAATCTTGGGAAAAATATGCGGTAATGATATTCGTATGGTATCTCTCGCTCTAACTGGTCTTTCTTGTTCTTTTCTTTGTCTTCTCCTTCTTTTATTCATTATTCTCCGTATTGATGATGATGATGATAATGATTACATTGCCCCATTGTTTTGGGGACGTACCCGCAAGGGGGCATTTGAAGGCCTAATTCCCTTATAGTACTGGGATATTTTATGTAGCAGTTTACTTTAAGGAAAGGGATGCCGTCAAAAGAAAGTTCGTTGGTTGAAACCCCAATTACCCATTAATTATATATTATTTAGCAATTCAGCCGGCCTGCAGCAAAATGGCAATCTTGAATGGAAGTATATATATCTATATCCCTTTTAGTGTACCCCCAAATTTTTTGCCCCAATAGATATATAAGTGGAACCGGTAGGGTGAACCCCTTACGCTCAATTGGCTCCTTGAAAAGAAGCTGTCTAGCTGGCGAGAATGGGCGACAGGTGAGAAAAAAAAAAATGTTAGACTGACTCAGGGACTTAGCACGTCACAGACAGTTCCGTAGGGGAAAGCGCCCTTTTCTAGACAAATATAAATTTAGCCTCGGAATCGCGCAGCGCAGCTCGGTGAAAGTCACTTCGCATTACCGAGAACTACAAATACAAATATTCCACCCGAACTTTAGCAGTGTTCACTCTTACTTTGAAAACAGTGCACTGAAAGAGTAGCGTTTATATGCCAATATCTCCTTGTTCTCGAAGGTGAGAAAAGAGCCAGATTCGTGATGCCGAATTGAAGGGATTCTGTGACAGCGAAATCAGCGAGACTGTCAGCAAACTCGTTGCCCACGATATCCCTAATGTCGGGGACCATATGCCACGCGTACCTTCTTTACTGCCGTGGAACAAAAAAAAAAGTAGTGTGCGGTACAACGGAGTGTCGAAACAGGAAGTAAGTGCCAAAATAGCTCATCTCCTCCCTAAATGTCATCCCTATCGTCATCGTCACCGCAGTCTAAATCGCTTATTGAGTAAGTCCCCAAACAAAACGCACGGAGAAACGCCTCTACGGGTGTGGTTATTAAAGTTGCGTGCGCGCCGCTGAACTACGTATCGGGTCGGAAGCGTCGCCGATCGCCTTTTCCGATCGCGCCAAAGCGCTATCGTTGCCCCTAATTGCCTGGGCAGACGTGACGTCGGCGTGCCCCAAATTATGCCTCCGCTCCACCCTGCCACAGACAGGCGCCTTTGTTTCTCGCTTTTCTCAGCCTCTTCAGACGTATGCGGACAAGTGCAAGCGTGCAGGGTTCCACTAAATACGGGACGGGAACATTTAGGAACGCCGAGCAAGCACCCGCCCGTCGGCGACAGCCGCTGATATCATGTTGCTTGTACAGGCCACAACATTTGGTGAAAGTAAGGCTCATTGCTCTTAATGGTGGCTAACACTTCTAGGCAGTGTAGACCTCCATTCATGAAGCGTAAATTTTCGAAAGGTGCGTATAGAATACAGCAAGACCTAAAGCTCACTTAAAGGATATGGCCAAGGCCAGTTCGAAGTCTCTAACTCCAAAAGTGTCCCTTACAGATTAGGAATTCTTGCGCATATGGGATACATGCGTCGTTATACTCGGAAATACAATCAACCTGACTACGTATGTATCTGTTCATTTCACCAGATGCAGGTAGCACATAGGCCAGACCTACGAAATAACAAAAATGTCCGTCTATCCAGATTTCGGCGCACGTGACAGATCCAAGGGAACCGAAATTAATTCGGAGCCCTTCATTTTGGCGTGCCTCATAGCTTATGTGTAGCTGTGGCGCATGAAACTCTAGAATTTGAATCTGTTTGTTACGACAAACGTAACGTACTACTACTTAAAGCCACCTAATTGATAGTCAGGACACTAATCCAGGACACGAAAGTTTTAATTCAAAAGGTGAGTTCCTATACTTGTCGTAGTTTTGGGTTACAAATCTGTATCCCAAAAGCGATAAAAACACACGAACGAGGAGCGAGTAAAACGCGAAAAAATTTATGAAGGACGAAGGGAGAAACAGATACAAGCGCTACTTCCAAAATTACATTTATTCTGTGAAAAACGCCGATATATATACACAAAAGTCACATATACATAAACGTAAGTTGGAAGTAGGGCTTCTCTGTGTTGCCTCCCTCCGTCCTTCGTGTAATTTTTTGTGCTTTACTCGCCAGTGATGCAGCAACAAATAAATAGCCCAGAAGTCCGCATTAATCTTAACCTGCGCAGGCGTGCGCAGCGTTGAGATACGCACAACACAACACCAACACATTTACCATACCTGATCACAACAGGCCAAAAGGCGAGCTAGTACGCAGATTGGTAGTACCGCTTGGTCGGTGTATAAGATAAGAGCAGCAACCAGCAACCAAAGCAAAATATGAAATCTGAATACTAACCTGCCATGTACCCTTCTGCGCGCAGGCCTGTTAACCTATTGGGTGTTGGTTAACATTATAGGCCCCGGAAATTCCGACACTCCGTACCTTACGAAAGACGGCCATACATCCCCTGAGGGTGTTACCACAAGCGGTAACAAATGTTTCGACGCTACGTCGAAGCCCCGCGTGGAGTCAGGCGCGCCGAACTTGCCTAATTAGGTTTCGCGCAATGAAGCAACGCTCCGTTCACAAGAAGGCGGATCAACTAAACAAGCAAGCGATTCCGTGCCGACAGGGGAAGGAAGGAGGGGAAGGACGGATGCAAGCTTACAGTAATCACGTTGAAGTAGCATGAAGGGGAAGCCTCACTCCTCGCTGCTTCGTCGGGGCTTCGTGGCAAAGAACACCCGGGACTCTGCCGCGAAAGCCCCGCTGAACGTCATGGCATGGCGTTGCTGGAGCGGGTGTTGTTCTCCAGGTTATTCTTTTTATTTTTGGGAGGGGAGAACATGAAAAAAAAAAATAACTGTACGCAGGCCATCAGACCAGGACCAAGCACTTACGCATCTTGTTCTGTAGTCCAGACCGATAGACATTTGAGAAATAGTTGCACTGCACTGGTTGTCTGGATAGTTAAGTTGAATGCTTTGCTACAGATGTGGTTTAGTAGTGCTTATTCGTGTTTTAATTTTGTTGTTTGCTCAATGGTGACAGGGAAACGTTAATAAACGTGTTTTGTATCTCACGTCTTAGCCACTCTTCATCACCCCCAAAAGCATGGTGTGCCTCCACCACTTAACAACCAACGCAGTAAACACACCATCATTAGCCGTCAAGTTCCATTTTAATTTCAACAATTTGTCGCCAGACGACCGTGTGCTTGTTAGATTGTTCTCCCCTGCCAGCCCTGACATTTGGCTGCACGGAAAGAGGGCGCCGAATATTGCCATTGATACTATTGACCCTATAATATCATCGCTAAGCCGCTCAGCTCATTGAATGAGTACGCAAGACTAAGTCATGGACTCGGTTATGCTGTGGCCTTCTATATTCATTGAACGGCCGTAAGCCGGGCCTGAACTGAGCAGCGGCAAAGACAGGCGATCGCAGAGGCACACGGTTGGGTTCCAACTGTTGTCGCTTGGCACTGCTTACGCTGCAGCCCAGGTACCGCCGATGATGATGGTGGCATTCGATCCTGATGATGATAGTGGCGCTGAATGCAGGTGGTGGTGCTGCCACTATAAGTGAAAACACATTTAAGCCTTTTGGTTGCGCTTGGGCGCTGCGGGGATGAATGCGGGGAGGTAGGGGAACTTTTAGGGAAGGAGAAAGTGGAAAGGGATGGCTATGCTTCCAGTTACTGAGGCAGAGGCACGGAGGCAACACTTCGGTCGCTGGGAGTTCTGCGCGTCGTCGTCTCAGGCCCATCGCCAAAAAGCCGGTCATCGACGACTGAGTGCTTCTGGGTCCAGGAGGAAGAGCAGCAGCGCACGCCACAAGCTAGGAGTGTACCAAACAGGCGCTCCAGGAGGCAGGAACGGGAGATACGTGGGCCGTGGTTCCAATCGCACGTTGCTGAGAGCCCGGTCAATGCTCTGGCGGGGGCAGTACCACACTAGATGTTGTTGTTGAGCTCTAGTATGGCAACTGCTGCAGGTGCTCGGACACTCAGGCTCAAGCAGGACAAACGCGGCGACTTAACGGCTCGTAGTTGATTATGTCTCTAACACTTACGTGCACCCGACCTAGGTACAATCTAGTCGACATAACTTCAGTGTTCTTGACAAAAAGAAACAACGCTGTCAAGCTGCTACAACATTCATTAATAACCCTGAATAAAAGCTAGCCCACTTGTGGAATATTTATGAAGAGAAGACGTGATGCAACGTGTCGCAGATTTTCCCCTTTCGAATGACAGTCACGACTATTTGTTTGCGACCGCACGCATCTGCGCCCATTTTTATGACCGTAAGGCCGCCGTCGACAGCAGCTCCACTGCCGGTGGAAGGCTCTCTTAAACCAGATTCATTCCGATTCGCGACCACTCTTTTTAAAGCGAGCCGATTTCAAGGCCCTGGCTCGTGCTTATCACGTTTCTTGGTGAAGAGCATCGGGTCTTAAAGTTTTAAATGCGACACCAACCGGTATATACTCCGGCTGGCCGCGTGGCCAGCTCCGGAGTATTGTCGTGCCGGGCTGTTAGGAACGCCAAGTCGTCACGAAGTACATGTCACGGGTACTCATCGCCACGAATACACAAAGCACACATTGGTACACGAAGTCACCGGGGGGAAGAGGCCTGCATGAATTTAACATGGTTTTCGATGTGTAAGCGTGCATTCTTTGCTAAGTACACCAGAGCACCAGCCGCGTAAAGCCCGGTGTTCGCACAAAAATGCACAATTTATGAGGTTGCAACCTTTATCGTTATAACTGTGTAAATGGAGATTATTTGCCCGAAAAACAAATAATAAATAATTACCTAACGTAATCAAAAAGGTGTATCTTATTTACCGCCCACGTGAGATTACGACTCAAATTTATAAGTACAATAAAACACTGCAGAAAACACGAACCGTGTAACGCTTGCATCTACAATACAAATGAATAAATACCGAAGCTAACCCATTTTATCGCTATAATAGTGTATATTTGGATCACGCGTTACCGGGACCTCTCCGCTGCGGAGGAGACTTTGAGTGAGACCGGTCCCCGGCAGATACGTTGAATGTATATGTATTGCTTTTAACTGCGTTTTATATACGTATACCCAATCGAATAGCCAGGAATTCTTTTTTATGTAACTAGCAACTTGTTATGCGGTTTATCAAGGATTGGTATTCGTGGATATTTAAGAAAACTGCTGCTTCTGCTTGGGTGTCCAGATGGGCGTCAGCGTTTGCTGGTAAAGTTAAATTATATTTAGAGACAAAAACCTCTTGCTCCCGCTGTTCTCGTAAGGCAGAAGTGGTGAATTCAAAAATGTTATGTGGCTGCTTCCGCACTACATCAGTATGAAGTCTAAATATTGATTGATTGATTGATTGTGGGGTTTAACGCGCCGACGCAACCCAGACGATGAGGCGCGCCGTAGTGGAGGGCTCCGGATTAATTTTGACCACCTGGGGATCTTTATCGTGCGCCGAAATCTCTACACACGGGCGTTTTTGCTTTTCACCTCCATCAGAAAAGCGGCCACCGCGGCCGGGAATCGAACCCGCGGCCTCGTGCTCAGCAGCGCAACGCCTTAGCCACTGAGCCACCGGTGCGGGTGAAGTCTAAATATATGCGAAAAGCTCGCTATATCAGCAAATCTGGTGCTCGAAATCGATACATTTACATTGAAGTCAGAAAGCTCATGTGAAAAGAAAAGCGCAGATAATCACGTGCAAGGACTTGAGGGCTGCGAAACAAGTGGATTATAAGGCACTTCTCTTTGGAAGCAGGATTCGGCGCTTAATTCTTGAAAGCCCCGAAGGCTGTGATTGCTTCAATGCAGTGTTTCAGTTGATTTCATTGTCACCTAAAAGCTTCCGAATGCACACAAAATGCCTACATAAAGCAGCGCCGGGATTCCTAATTCATAAGGTCGCACTTCAAATGCTTCGATGGCGATTTTCCTAGCTTCTACAGTTTTCTCAAGATCGATTTCTTCCGTTAGGACGCATTTAAAAAAATACAGTAGCAACATCAAAAATAACGACAACAACAGCAACGACAATGGTGAGGCGACGATAACATCAACGACATGAACAGCCGACGCAAAAACAAGAACGACAACGACAACGACAACGACAACGACAAGAATAACAACTTGCGAACATGGTGCGTGATAATTACATCGTTTGGAAGGCTCCCAATTTTACATCAGCAACACAAAAACAAAACAATGCAAGCTCCCCCCTTTTCCTGATGTGCTCGTAGATGACGCTTCCTTGAGATCTTCCCATAACGCCCTGCTACTCAAGCGTGTCTTGTGAATTAATGCGGAACTCTCATTGAGCCTCAAGACCCTCACTTGGTTGAGGAACAATGAATGAACTGTTTCGGTGACATAAACTGTTATACATGCAAACGTCGGTCCCACACATCACATTATAAGCAACCCTGGGAAACAACTGTCCATGTGGAGAGGGACGCGTACACGACAAACGAAGAAAGAAAGCTTTTCGAATACTTCAAAATGTTGTTTGCAATTAGAGATCATACCACATACCAGCCTAGGGCTGTCACGACAGCTGCATCAACTATCCCAGCGTTCGGTATTCTAGCTGTGTGTCCTGAAAGTGAACTCTTCGCGAAACTTCAATTCGCACAGGCAAACTGCTGTTAAACATCGCTGAATCTTTAATGCTTGTTGTGGCCATCTACTGGTCGTGCAGCAGATGCCAGCGCGGTTCCTTTACGGCGTTCTATGCGGTGGACCACGAAACGAACCAGTTCATCTCGAAAACGAAAGATTCAAGCATAAAAACGGTAATCACTTGGACGACAAAGTTCCAAGTCGTTCATACTTCTCAGCGTTTCCAAGGATTCGATGAATATATTTAGAAATTTTGCGCGCTATAACGACCCCGTAAAGTTTTGAGAATGGAAGGCTACGACGAGAGCGTGGGGAGAATAAATGTGTCAACTATTATAACCACGATTCCACAATAAATATTCCCCCCCTATTCCCCCCCTATTCGCCTGCTCCGCTGACAATGTCGTCAAAAGACGATAATCTTCTGCCCTGCTACGTAACAAGCCTCTTCCTTCCCGCTCCTCCAATGATGAATGCAAAATGGAATTTGCTCAGTTGTATCCAATTTTTCTTGCTGTTCACGGTGCTCGCGCGCAATTTCCGGGGACCCTTCGCTCCATTGTCCATGAAAGAGCTCGAGGAAGCATCATTTTGTACTGTTTATTTGTATCTCGCGTATCTCCAAGACCATTTTTATTCCCCTTTTCATTTTTTGCACTACAACCTGTCGAACGAACCTTATCAGTTTAAAAAATTCTCCTAGAGTCGGTTGTTTACGTACCTGTTGCCTCAAATATGTTTATTGTTATTTTCCTTCGTAACCTTGACGTGTACGAGGCACGCCACCATTTTTAGTAGTTTGAGAAGGCGTTCCAGTTTTTGGCCGGAAGGCTGAATCGACGGACGGGTGGACAGACGGAGGACGAACATACAGGCGGACGGACGCACAGACAGACAGACAGACAGACAGACAGACAGACAGACAGACAGACAGACAGACGGACGGACGGACGGACAACGGACGGACAACGGACGGACGGACGAACGGACGAACGGACGAACGGACGGGCGGGCGGGCGGGCGGGCGTGCGGCGGGCGGGGCGGGCGGGCGGGCGGGCGGACGGACGGAATGACCAAGTTTTTGGGGTTAGGTAGCTTAAGAAAAATTGGCTTTAGAAAGATTTGACAGAAAAGCGGCCACTGGCTGCAAGGCAACAGGTGTTACGTCGACCGCCACGAAGGAACAGTACGCTCGTGAAACGCTCTGGGAAAGGAACAGACCGACATTAACAGATCCGCCTTATGGCGTTTGTCAATCTCTGCCCATGACTGCCAAGATTTCCGGAGAACTGGCTGCCGCCTCCCCGCTACCATCATCGGGAGTGTTTGAGTGTGGAATGCCTCGTCTGTAATCCCCAATAGGTACATTCAGCTGCCATTGCTGGACTTACCTGATTCATAAATGTGCACCCCAGACACTGGATGTTTGTTGCGCGCGTTCTATTGCTCATTGGACTTCGGCCCGGTGTTCTGGTGCCGGAGGCTTCAAGAAAATGCAATTGACGAGTGAAAAAAGGTACCTGGACAGAGGATAGTGACTCGTGCAGAATCTGGGATGGGCCAGGTATAGGGCAATAAAATAATAAGATACAATTTCCATGACTGCAGAATTACGATAAAAATAGAGTGTTTCTGTAAGTCGATTGCCGCGTATGTGCCAACTGACGTACAGCTAAGGTTTGAACGATGGTTACATAACCCTTACTCTCATTGTTCTGAACTGCACACTAAAGGTCAAGTATCAACGTTTGAAATGAACGCACGGGCGTCACCACTGGGGGCCATTACTCAGTGCCATAACTCGACTCACTGCCACATCTGGGTTGAGACTAAAGTGCGGATGGAATTATTGTCCGCTCGTAGTTCTGGGCGTACTTCCCCCGACCCTCGCTGTCTTTCAGTTCCGCCACGCATTGTTTTTCAGACTGACGTCTTCAAGCCAGCATATATCCCAGCATACATTCCCGGTCTGCGCTGCGCTTCGCTGTTAGTGCAGAGGTTCTCTGTGTGACACTTCTTTCGATCGGCAATGTCCTAAATGCTGCGTGAGTGTTTTTTTTTAACTATTGTGCTGGCGTGTTCTCACCCGCTGCTCAGACGCATTGGTTGCGGGGAGCGATTTTCGCGGAGACCAGCGCGCCATTTATTGGCTTTGTAAAGAGCCTGGGGGGAAGAGTCACCGGAAATTAGCGGCGTAGTCGGCCAGAAAATAGCATTATAGAAAATAGAAAATCCCCTCAAAAATCTGCGATAGAGGCAAATCAGCTTTTCCTACAAAATAATTGTCCACGCCTTGGCTCACTTCGCTGCAAATGTCATCAAAAGACGATAGGCTTGCCAGCCACCGAGCTCGCAGTTCTCAAAGATATAGCCTCGCTCAAAATATTTCCATTCACGTATTTTCAGTGCGCCATTTTCCCGCCTTTGTGCGGCTATTCGCGTTCGGTTAATGGTTATGACCTTGGACGAGTGAGCGCGAAGCCGAGGACTCGAATGCGGGCTGTGGAGACAGTCGCTCTGACGGGGGCAAAAAATATTGGGAGCACCAGTGCGTGGTATATTTTACCGCATGCTAAAGACCTCACGCGGTCAAAGATTAATCCGGAGCTTTCCAGTACGGCTGCTTCCGTAGCCGCGGCGGAATTCCGAAGCCTAGACCGGAAATTCCAATTTCAGAACGTGTAACTTGATGGAACGATTCAACATCACCGCCATTGAAGACAAGCGCTTTAAACCCGTGTAATAATGTCCAAAAGTGAAATAAAAAAGCTGTCAAGATGGAGTATCCTTCTTACTGCTTTCAAAATATTGGGTCCTGGGTTCAATTACAGAGTGGAACGATGTAGAAATGTTGTTTTCCGGGCAACTAGTACCCGCGGCGTTAAACTCCCAATTGCCACATCCTGGAATAGTCTATTCTAGAATGATGCTATAAATACACGTGCAGACATCCTCACGTGTTAAGGACAAGGATGTGTTTCACCGCATAAGAGGCAGCACCAGCGAAAAAAGAAAAGAAAAATAAAGAAGAGGGGGGCGTAATTAATGTGGTTGGCAGCTAAAGGCATCTGGATTCAAACTGGCTTTCAGGCACGTGGCGTAAAAAAACGAAACTCGCTCCCACCATCTATTTTTGGGGCTTCTAATTTAAGTAGGGCGTTATGGAAGCTTTACAGTCCCCTTTTACGCGGTGTTAGTGTCTCTCAGGTGTTCCCATGCTAAACGAGGACCCTGGTTCGCTATCCACTCACGGTGAGTGTATTTTTGGTGGAGGCAAAATACCAAAAAAAAACTGTTGTGGATTTTTTTCCCAGGTGTTTTGTTGAAACGGCTCCGCAAAACGTATGAAATTTTTACCTGACCGCTTTGCTTCTCAACGAGCGAACATATTCCCGGTATATTTTGTACATTTGCTCATCCTCACGATTCGAAAAAAAATGTATGCACACATAAAGCATCTAATTCGGCTCAAGGTCACTCGAACACGACTGCTATTCGCTTCCAAAGGGAAGCCGTACTTGCATGTTCCTAAAAATCTAGATTTCTTGATACTCGGCATGCGCTTCACCAAGACTTTGGAAGGAATTGGTGGCCTCTCGGACTGCGCCTAGCTTCCAGACAACACCAAAACGCCGCCCCAGCTAAGTCAAATAAAATCAAACGCCCGTTAGTCTAACGACAACTACGGTTGAAACGCTCAGCTTTCTCGTGAGGGATTCATTCGCTGTTGTTCGGGATGTATGGTAGCACAGAGTTTTGGTGACGGGGTGGTCGCCATCGGTGAGAACAAGAAATCTTCGCTTTAAATCCAAATCTCTTTGATTATGATGATGACGATGTTTGAGGGTTAACAGTGCCAGACCAACTAAGGAAAAAAACGCTAACCGTGTTGCAATGGCGAAATCGTGTTGACGTCGGCTTCACAACGCGAGGGCGCCAATTTCGATTCCGATCACGGGTCGCGTTTTCTTTCTTTCTTGAGGCGCTTGCGTTCCGTTCACTTATGTTCATTATCGTTTTGTTTAACCCACTGCTTAGAGCTGGCTTTCCTGTTGGGCGATTCTGTAACGTGACGGTCGCTATCAGTAAGGCATAGAAAGCTGCGCTTTCAGAATTAAACCGACCTTACTTCTCATTATCGGAGCTCGCTTATCTCAGGGTAAGTGCTGCACGACCTCATAGCCCTTAACTCTACGGAATATATTCAGTTCAGCTTTACCGCAACGCACTAGACTGGCCAGGCCATGCCGCCAATGGCGTCGACAGGATTTTGTCTCGAGGGGGCAAACCGATTGTATTGAGGGGAAAGAGGGAGAGTAGGGGGGGGGGATCGTTTTGGGATGGCTTGGGGGGGGGGGGGGGGGGGGGGCAGGTGCCCCTTTTGAACCTCCCTGCGGACGCCGATGCATCCCGCCAGTAAAGCGAAGTAGACGAATGACAGACATGGATACACTTTCACACAGACATGTGATCTGACGTGCTAGACACTGCGTGACGCCACCGAGCAGACCGCACTTACGAGTCAGATGGCATGTTCGACGTCGTCATTCGGTGAAACTGCATAGTTGGCAGTAATGGATTGGGGAATGAAGTGCATTGCAGGGAAGCTGAACTACACGATTGCCTTATCAGAGAGGCCTTATCAGAGGGTATCAGAGAGGAAGTTAACTTCAAGGCTGTCGAGGGGACGAAAAGAAGATTAGAATGCTGGTGGACGAAAAGCAGAGAGGGGAATATTGCCAAGGACAGTTACCACCTGTAACAGGGAAAAGAAAGTATTTCGGGCCTAATAAGCTTTAGTGCCTGCCCTAGGCAGCGCTAGTATTAAACCAAGAGTGTAAAACATGGTTACATTAGTCATTGGTAAAATGACATGTCATCACCCCGCTTCAAAGGGGAAACCAATAGGAATCATCATCATCACCATCATTACAGCGTTGTAGTCCCAACGCTCACGGTAAAGCACTAGGAGATGAGATTTGGATTTCACAGGTGTTACAACAGCTTCTAACGATCGCCTTTCTCGGGAGCCTACCGGGGCAGCAGATTATTTGTTCAACTGGCGGCTAGCTTCTCACGTACCGACGCGCCCTTTTTCACCCCTCAAGGTCACTTCGGGGTGCGTTTGCTGAGTTCGCTATGCTCCACCAAACAGCGCACCTCTGCTAACAAACTTCGATGCCTCTGTTTCGGTGTCGCTTGATACATGGCTTCGTCGCAAAACAGACAGCATGCCGCATCTGCGTATACGCAAGAGCCACTCCTCACGACCTCCTAACGGGGCACGCAAACGCCCTGAGCCGTGCGGCTTGTTTTTCGCGCGTGACTGGAGGAAACGAAGGCGAAAGGGCAAGGGAGGCACGGCATCGCGGATAAAGGGCGGAGCGATTAGCGAAACAGCTGAATGCTGCGGCGCCCCACGTGGCGGACGTGCCGCGGGTTGCGGCGCAGAAAAAAAGTCAAGACACGAAGTCGGAACACGCTCGCTTACTACTGACCGCAACGTTCGCAGCAGCTGAGACAACTACTACCTGCTCGGAGAACACCAGCTTCGATCACATGCCGCAAAGAGGGTCCGTCGTAAGACATGCCTGCTAATTAGTATTTATTCGGGCGCGGGTTTCTGTCCTTCGATTTCGACGACAATCTCTTTTCTTAACGCAATTTTTATAATACGTTATAATGCACTCTTTGCTCCGACAAACCATTTGTCCGTTTGATCCACCTGTCCACATGTGTCATGGGAAAACGACCATAATTATCACTATCATTGCCAGTTTTTCACGGCCGTTATACAATAAAATTGTGACCGGGATCCCAATCCAGACTTTATAGGAGACAGCGCCGAGTCATGACGGTCCTCAAGTGAATAAGGGGGTTACTAAGGAGCGGTACTGTGACCCACCCTTTTCCATCTTGGAGAGCAGTATCATATTCCCTACGCTTATGAGATATGGAGATGTGTCATCTACTGGAGCGACGGCCTCTTTTCACGGCAAGGGCAATGACAAGTCATCCGTTCATCATGACAGAAGGGGCCAGGACACAGGTAGGGAGCTCGTGTGGGCTTAGGCGTTTCCATGGATAGACTCATAACCTCACACAACATTCCACGATTTGCCTTCGGAAGAGAAACTCATCGGTCATTTTTTTACAGTCAACCGCTACAGTTTCTACGCGCACATCGTGGGCGAAGTGCTAGCGTGTAGCCGTCAGAGATGACAGACTTCGTAATGAGCTGACTTTGCGGCACCTTGTAATGAGGAATCATGCCTACACGCGGCGTTAGAAAGACGTGGTGCGGAGGACACGTAGCTTTTGGACAAGGAAACGTTTTTGTTTACGAATACGAATTTGAGTTTTTGGGCTTCGAGTAAGCGTGAGTGTGTGCATACTTCAGGCGAAGGAAAAAAATCCGAAACGTTTATTGCGTTTCAATCGGAAGATGCAAGTCTTGTGTGTTCACCTTAGTGTTAGCGAATATGAGTCTTTTTTTTTTTTTTTCAAATCTTGAATGCACTCACTCACCCTAAGACGTGGGCCAGGGTGTGACGCCGTCCCTTCAGATTCAGCCTCGTCGGCGGCACCGGCCTGGGCCGCGATGATCTGTGCATCTTTGGCGGACTGCTCGACATAACTCCAAGCACTCGAAGAGGAAGGCACTGGGTAACACGTATTCCACGCACTCACTCAATCACAAACACGCCCCCCATCCCGAACAATGCAGCCCCTTCCCAATACACAATCACAGCACCAGGACTTCGGCACGTATCTAAAGTAGACACGTCGCTGTGCAGGGATTCCTCGGTGCCACAGGTAGCTTCGAAGGCCGTAATCCAGTAGTGAGCGAATGCGAGCTTCGTTGCATCGAAGAGTTTTCGTACCTGTGGTTCGGTATATCCTCACGAGAACCACGGGCCGCCACGAGCCGTGCGCCCAGCGCTGCTGAGGGTTGGGTTTAAAAGCGAGGAGCCAAGTTCTCGCACCCTCCTTCGTGGGAAAGCGCAACCGTGTGCATTTCATCGCGCGAGGGGGGCTTGCCCGGTGGACGCGAAGCGCGTGGCGCGGAAGGCGTGCGCGCGTCGCGTGGATAGAAGGATGGTGCGGAAGTCGTTAGCG
Source organism: Haemaphysalis longicornis (assembly GCA_013339765.2). NCBI lineage: Eukaryota > Metazoa > Arthropoda > Arachnida > Ixodida > Ixodidae > Haemaphysalis > Haemaphysalis longicornis. The sequence continues at coordinate 53,179,004 of CM023449.1, read as the reverse complement.
CGGAATGAACGGAGAAGCGACGCCGGTTCTCGACGCGAGAGGCGCCCTGGTCGTTAGCGGTGCAAACTTCGATTTCGAGGCGCGCGGTGTTTCGAAACCGTGAAGTAAGGCTTCTCTCGTGGTATTCCGAAACAAAGCAGCGTGCGTTATCATTATATTGGAGGTGTTATATTATATACAATCCACTGAATGTTGAAGACCTCTCCTACTGACTTCCAAGCGATGCTATTCCGGGCATTCCGAATGCATTTTTATAGCGAAGCTTTCTTATTTATTATTTATTCACGGGCCGCGATGGCAGCCCGTCTCACTGATGGCGGTGTCGTAACTAAAACTCACTTCGGGAAAGCCAACTTTACACTTTGATCATGGACGCTTTGCTTTGATTGCAGGTACTTTCACTTTGTCACTTGTCCATTTCATTTTCCCAAGCAAGAAATCTTTGCTTTTCTCAAGCAAGAAATCATCGTTGTCATTAGACGGAGGGGAGTTGATTTTCGCCACGTATTTTATTTATCTCATCTTTCCGTAGAGTTATCAGTAGCCTTTCCGTTACACCTGGTGGTTAGCGGTGCGCTTTCCTGCACTGCGTGTCCAGCCCAACTATAGTTCTTTTTCTGTATCGTTGCTGCGAGGACCTCTTCCACGCGGGTTTGCTGCCTAATCTAACTCTCATTTGTTATATTCAATGGCTACTCCTTTTGCTTTCTTTCCGTTGCTTGATTGGCTGTACTGAGTTTTATTTAGGTGTTCTTAGTCCCTTCCTAAGTTTCGGAGTCGTAAATCATCCCTCCGAGTACCATTGGTTGTCTCTTTCCTTTTTTTTGAGACAGAGTTAGCCTACTGATTGTTATTTCAGAGTGTTTGCCGACGGATGTACGTACGAATGGACGGGCGGATATAGTTTACAATGGCTCGACTGAAGATCGATAGCCGCGGAACAAAGAGGAGCAGGGAATATCCCTTCAGGCCGCTTGTTCCTCCTATCGAACCACTTAATCATTGTTTCTATGTACTTTTTCCGCATTTATTTCGTTATTCGCCTCACTATATTCACTATCAACTGAAGAACAAAGCACCTCTGTTATGGGGTCTAACCTGTTCAGTATTCATCAAAGCTTCTCTTTCTTCTCTCTCTCTCTCTCTCTGATCGACCCAAGGATAGCATTGCCACCCGTGTACAAGCGACGAACCCTCCGCATGTGGGAAACCCTAAAAACAACATAAGCATGAGATCCCTCCAGGGAAGCAACAGGAGGGTGCTCTTTCTATGCGCGCTTCACAATGAGGCTGCAGTGCATGTGTATATGTGCAGGATGGATGCACTCATCATTGATCCTGTAGTGTGTTGTTGTCGTTTGTTTTTTCGCTCCCAAAACACTGCTCGCGGTTTTCATTGTCGCTCGCCTTTATTTCCGTCTCGCTGGCCTCCTCCCATCGAGACGATTGCATTACCGATGTGCATGTTTCGTAATCGGAATGCGAGCACTAGTCGTGTGCGATACGTCGCTTACCGCGCTCATTTTTATTCTCGATTCTATCATTCAGTGGCATGAGGAACCCCTACGAGAAGTCATATTTCTCGCACGCGACCAACATATTCGATCTCATCCGATCTATGCTGTCCCCTTGACGTTAACTTATACTCTCCGGGAAGGGCGCGGGCAAGAATGGGATGGATGGATTTCATTTTATTTCATTTATTCAACCTTTAGGGCCCGACGGCATTACATAAGGAGGGGGGGGGGGCTACATCGAAGTTGGAAGTTTCGTAGCAATGTAACAATATTAGGGTACACACTGATTAGAAGAAAGAAAGAAAGAAAGAAAGGAAAGAAAGAAAGAAAGAAAGAAAGAAGGAAGGAAGGAAGGAAGGAAGGAAGGAAAGGAAGGAAGGAAGGAAAGGAAGGAAAGAAAAAAAAGAAGGATGGATGCGATACTTTCAGCCGAATAAACAGGATCGTGAACATTTACCAACGTGAATAGCGAATAGTGGGAGATCGAACTACTTGCGGAAAAGCTGAAGGCCAATCACGCTTTGCTATTATCATGCCCTAATGAATAAAAGCACCCGCCGCACTAGGACCGAGGAGAAAGAACAGAACACGCATGTTTACATGATCAGACACACCTGTTTTGGCAAAGAACAATGGGGCTGTCGAGATGCTGTGACTGGTGCTCTGTTTCTTGGCGTCGTTCTCCATTCGTGACGTATAGCAGCAAGAACACGTAAACTCTCTTGCAAGGCGTGTCAGTGTGTTTTCCGTATCGTTATCGCTCGGACACAGTTTCCAAACAACTCATTCCTTTGCCGATAAATAATTACTACCAGCACATCTGCCGGCTCCCTCTTCACTACGTATCACAGAGCGTGTTCCCGAATCAAGTTAGCGAAGAATAAAGTGGTCCAATGGATATATACATGCCCCGTTTTAGTTTCTTGTTTTGTTGTTTCGATTACCTAGCTGGACCTGCAGAATCGCATAAACGTGCAGGCTTGAATTTACTTCCGCACTACGGAAGCATTGGAGTAGGACACTGACGGAGGTGGAACTGTTCTCGCCTCACTGCTCTTGATGTTTGAATTACGGTAAAGTGTTGGACAGATGTTCAACGGCGCGTGTTTAGGCGCATTACATGGCCGCGCAAAGACGTTACGTTTATGCGATCATTTTGTTTACCAGCTTGAAAACAGCATAAAATTTTGATGGTGCCACAAGATAGGCATGATTGTTTAATTGTAGGTTATAACGCGTCGACACAACGTAGGCGATGAGGCACGCCGTAGTGGACGGCTCCAGATTAATTTTGACCACCTGGGGATCATTAACGTGCTCCGAAATCTCGAACACACGGACGTTTTTGCTTGTCACCTCCATCATAGAAAGCACAAGGTAGGCATGGCGCAATAGTAAGAAATCAAGTTGAAATCAAGTTCTAGAGTAAGAAATTACAAGCAGTTCCAATCTGTGAAGGTAGATGACGAGAGAAACCGTTTAAAATAGACCACCCATGCATGGTTAGAGAGCGTACAGGTTTCATTTTTCTCATCATTTCTAATTTTGGGAATTGATAGTGATGTAATTTTTTTTGCGTTACTAGCTGTGTTTCACGTTCAGCTTTTTATTGTTGGTTAGACCGATGTTCAACGTTATGCGTTTAAGCGTATTGCAAGAACATTAAGGACCCCAAAGCATTAAAACGTTAAGCGTCAGTGATTATTTCGTACGGTTTTGAAGACAACGTTATCAGCACAAAGCCATGGCGGAATAGTAAAAATCATGTTCAACAAAAAAAAAAATTCACTGACGATTACTACACTCCCTAAAGCAAAGGTCGTGCGCAGCGTGAACTGCACTATTATCGGTTACCGCGCATAGCTGCTGCGTCTTAGTAAGTGATCACGCGATCAGCGAACGCACGGCGGCGGGCGCTACTCTGCCGTTTTCTCGCAGTGCTTCGCCGCCGCCGACCATGTTGTTGCAAATCGTGTTTGAGCATCCCGCGCAAATGTCACGTGGTTCAGGTGAGCCACAAACGGAGGAGGCCGTCAAGAACGGCCAGCTAAAATTCTATTATTCAGACAAAATACTCTAACCGATTTTCTGGAATGAACGCTGACAGCTTTCCCGTTCCCTGTAGAGCTGCATGCATCCGTATGTAGTGAGTTCACTGACCGTGTTTTGTCTGCCCTCTCCAAGTTGCTCATACGGTACCTTGCTACGTTATTAGGGTACCTGAGAACCGGATTGTGCCTAATCTTTTGTTTAAGATGCAAGTTTCTCTGCAATAGGAACATCGCTTGGCGTCAAGCAAAGTTCAAGTGGGATAAAAACTACCTTCTTTATTGAGACCAGCAAGTGTGTACTACGTTTCCTCATCCTTCGTAAAAACTTGCATCAGAGCATTCGTCTGAACAGGAGTATGATAGGTGCCAAGATTAGGTGTAAGCCAGCGTTCATAAATTACGGAACATTTGTTAGGCACACAGGCTTCAATCATGACGGTATGGAATACGGCAGGAAATGTGGTGCGAAATGAGATTAACACGCCTGCCACACACGAATAAACAGACCTATGCGGTACGGGACGACAGGCAGGGTAAACGCGACGAGATGATAATAAAATAAGGTAGAACCAATGCGTGAGGTTAGAGGGGATATCATAAAAAGCAAATAACGAAAAAAGAATTTGGCATATGAAAAAAAGAGCAGTTGGAGTCATTGATGTAAACTAAAGCAGGCATAAACTGGTTATTGGTGGCGATGATGATCATCTTAACATACCACCTAGAATTGAGTAAGCAGGCCCTTACAATTCAACGTACCTCTATCCAACCAGCTCCAGCATTAGAGTAGTCCAACCACTGCTATTTGAGGTAAGTAGTTAAACTGAATGGCAAAAGTTTATTTATTCAGTTATCGAGGGCCAAATAGTTGTTGCTGTGTCACTGTATCTCCCGTTGGACAGGCCCACCCACGTAACAAGGGGGGAAGTGGGAAATCCACTACTCTACGCGTTGTTACTTACGGAGATACTATATTGTGGTACAATGCAGCTAACGGTAAAGAGATTCCGCAGACTGCTGCTAGCCTAACAAAGAACGCGTGCATGAAAAACTTCACAACAACAAACAATAACACAACACGCTGAATGCAAAAAGGTCGGACTCTTTGATGTTTCCACAAAAACAGCCGCGGAGCGGTGCATTATAGAAGATGAGCTCACGAGCGTAACCCCGAAAAATAAAGTCAATGCAGGATACTCTGCACGTGGAAACCATAACAGCAATCACCCCGTTGCGCCATTTCAGAAAGTGCACTCCCAGTTTCGAGGTGTAACTGCTGGGGTGACCGTGCCGGTGCAACCACGCACACATAAGAACAGAGTCAATTCCACGAGAGTTCGGGCTGTTTTATCGTATTCTCGTACGCCGTTTTTGAACTCGCTAGGCGCTCCTTACCTCCAACAAGATCGGGAATGGTCGTCCCTAGAGAAGCACCTGGGCTCAACTACAGCCTGAACACGTCCGCAATTGAGTCGCCGCCGGGCGGCACCGACAAAGACTCATACGGTGCCTTCTTGCACCTTCCCTGAAACTCGCCGCTACGAGGCCGTTGACTTAAAATTATTGGGGACGCATTCCCGAAGCACCTTCGGGACATTGCAGTGATTGCTCAGACGAGAGAGAGCAGTCATCTTATTTCACTTTATTTTCCTGAAGACTCCACAGCGGGGTATTACATAAGGGCTGATTTTACAGAACGCAAAGAACATTGCCCTTTATTTCAGTGATAGATGTGTCTGCTTAGATGTTTAGGCAAAGTTGATGGGCAGGTGCTTTCGACGATGTGGTTGCAACCGTCAGTGCATTGGGAAATAAAGATGCGGAAAAAGTAGCAGTTCTAGTGTGGTAATGGGAAACTTGGTTGGATGACTGCTGAGGGGCGAAATGTACGTCGTGGTAATAATTTATGGTGCGTGATTGAGTGGTGTGCTAGGCAGCTTATTGAAAAGCGAAATGGTGGCTATGCGGCGGCAATGAGAAAGTGACGATAATCCGGGCTGGACGTTCAAGGATTAAACACTGATGTCAATAAGAATACGAAAGCTAATGGATCAGTCACGAAGATTTTGAATTGACTTGAGTTCATTCGCAATATAGGTTTCTGGCGGGGTCCATACGACTCGGGAAGTAGTCGTATTTATTGAAAAAACTACTTTCTTAAAATAACCCATGTATTTTCTTCCAATATACACTCCCTAGAAGCAGCCCCTCCTCGTCGACTAAACGAGCCGAAATGTCATCGGGTGGCATGCAACCTGTAGTTTGCATGCATCAAGGTTGTCAGAAAAAAAAAAAAAGTGTTGAAATGTCGCTGCGCAAACGATCAAAGTGCCCTAACTGGTCACGACTTTAATCTTGGCCAGCGAGAAACTCTGATCTTACACGTCCTTGGTTCCCCTACGCTCGGAATGTGGCACTACTAATCACCTGCAGCGAATATTTTCTCTTGATTCTAATGTACGCGTGCAATTCACACCAGCATAGTAAAAACAAATGATCATGGTTGTATTATGCCAACCTATATAGTTGCATGCAGTCCTGTTGGCGGAAAACGAAACGTACGCGATTTCTTTTTGGGTGGTCACTATTCAACGAGGTTCGCGCCTCCCTCTCCCAATCGATTTGAGCACACATTGCGGCAAGCGGTGATGAACCACAAGTGAATGGCGTTTACAGGCTGCGTCTAAGGACCCTTTCAATTTACGTATATAAAGAAAACCTTGCTTAGAAGTAGCCGCACCATATATCTGCTAAACGACCTCATATAATTTTAGAGTGCCATTTACAATAGTGGAGGACTAGAGCAGTTTTTTTCCCGCCGGGATGGCTCAGTGTCTAAGGACTTCTGCTGCTGAGCCCGAGGACGCGGGTTCGGTCCTTGCAGTGGTGGCCGCTTTTCATATGGAGGCGAAAAGCGGCAGTGCCCGTGTGTCGATTTTTCGGCGAACGGTAAAGATCCCCAGCTGATCGACATTCTTCCGGAGCCCTCCACTACGGCTCGCCTCAGAGCCCAGGTGTGGCTTCAGCGCGGTGAACCCTTCCGCTAATATTTTTTTTTTTGAAAAGCGCCGTTTTTCGCAACCAAACATTCTGTGATTTCCAAAACCCCAGCTGATTACTGCTTCAAAAAATTGACACCCGAAAGCCTGCTGATAATCGTCTAGATGTAGCGTCGAAAAACTTCCTCCAAGCTTAAAATGATTCAAAGCAACCACAGCACAACCAGGAACACAGAGCTTTTTACTCCCTACACGGCTGGGCCACGCCGACGACATAATGCCTACGTAAGAGGCCACCCTTACGTGTGAAGAATGTCATCCAGGAAACACCTCGAGTCTTCACCTGGTAGCCGGTGAACATGGGCGCCTTGGCAATCGCTTGCGCAAAACGGCGCGGACAAAGTTTCGTTCTGCCGCCCACCCACGCTAGTTGAGCCTTTCTAGAGCCGACGAAGTCCCCTTTCCTAGTCCCGGACGGCCATCTCAGCCCGCTGCCTACACCCTCAACACCGCCCCCCAAATTTCCTTTTTCTGCAACTGCGCATCCTCCAGACTTCCTCGGGAACCTGTTTCGTTCCCGGATGCGATAAAGGAGCCCGTATCACCGCGGCGAATCATCTCTCAGGGGTAGAGGGACCCATTTGCGACTGAGTGCGTCGTCGGAGGAGACACACGCACGTCGCGCGGGTACGTTTGCATTGCCATGGAGTCTATTCTTCCTCCGAATACCTTTTTCCCTTTTCCTTCCTCACTCCGCATTTCTCTTCTGGCTCTTAAATCCCTCCTTTTCTTGCAACACCGCAAGGGCTTGAGTTCGGGATGAGTTATGTGATACCTTGCCACGTTACCCAGAAATATTTGTGCTGTGAAAGCCTCCGCAAGCTTTTTGTTAGGCCGCAAATGCAGATGTGGCGCGGATGCACAGTCGCCGCATTCCTCCGCGCCATGCCCTCGTCCGCCAGCGGCCAGGTTGGTTGCGTCCTTCCGCTGAGAGATATAGAGAGAAAGAAAGAACTGTACTCAGAAAAAAATATTGACAGCACGTGGTCGGATTCCTTATTTCAGGATCCCGTTGAAGCTGGCTGCCTTCCCCGCACGTTCCACCAGCCGAAGCTGAGTTTCGGTGAAACATTCATAGCGCACACGCAAATGCCAGGTTTCCTGGTGGATTTTGAGGCTTGTGCGGTGACCATCGCGCAGGCACGAATGAATCCAGTGTGACACATGAAACGAGGTATGTCAAGGGTAATGTTGGTTGTGTTTATGTGCTTCCGCTGGCGTGCGATAAGGAGTACATAGGACAAACGGGCAGATGCGTCAACGTGCGTCCCAGAGAGCATGAACTGTTCTTGAAAGGGGCTACATCGTCACATTTCGCGGAGCATTGCAGCAAATGCCGGTACCGTGGAGGTTGCAGGCCACTTTTCGGTATTTCTTAGATTGTGCTCAAGATGCGCGCCAGATGACGAAGGAAATAGCTTAGGCGCTCCAGAAGAGCCAGAGATGGGATGAATGTGCCAGTCGGGCATCTGTTGCCTTACACGCCAAACAGATTGCGTATTTTGGTTGCTGAGGTATTGAGTTGCACGCCCTGTGGCAGTTTATGATGTTTCGTTTTGTTGTTGTTTGTGTGAGTTTTTTATTGTTGTTTGTGGTTTTTGGGATGTTCTCATCTGATTATTGGAGACGCATGCGCGGTCTGGTGACTGGGGGGTATATGCTCTTCGTCTTTTCTGATTAAACTTTAGTTGTGAGTAAGCGACCATCCTTTGTTCCCTTCTTTTTTGTCAAGGTTTTTTTTTTTAGTGTTGCGCTTTTCAAAGGTTTCGACAGGCTTTCGGGTTGCAGATACCGACGGCTAAGAATAGAAAGAATCGAAAAGAATAGAAGGACGTATGACGTGAATGGAGCAAGTAAGGAGGCTAGTAGAGAACACTGGAGTGGCTCAATGCACATATTCGTTTAGAGAGAGGAGAGAAGTACAGATATTTCAAACTAAATCGAAAAAACACAGCAATAGGAATGACCGCAATCAATAGATATAAGTAAAACATTATATTCAGTGCAACAGAGTAGCTATTCTGAAGGAGTCACGACATTCACTTTTCTTCAGAAAGAAATAAATTTGCGTTATAACTCAATTGTGCGGTATGGCGCTAAGATTACTCATGGAAGTTACTTTCGTAAGAGATAGGTTGTCGTCTTAAGAGTAAGGCCGGAGTGGCGATCAAGATACGGAACCATTTGAAATATTCCAGAACCATTAAAATGTATTCGTGTTTACAGTGAAACAAGATTAGACGGAGATGTCAAGTTCGTGTCCAAACAGTGGTACACGAAGCGGACTGCTTTGCTTGGCACTTGTTCACACCCTCTAATGTCATGCCATTTGTAACGTTTGTAGCAGTATTGCAAAATTTCGAATTTTGGGTGGTTTAACGCACCCAAGCTACACAGGCGCGCCGCAGCCAAGGACTCAGAATTATTTTTGACAACCTGGGGAAATCTCGACAACCGCGTATTCGCTTTTCGCCTGCATCTGAAAAAGAGCAACCGCTGCCGGGATCAAACTCACATCCTTGGGCTCAGCAACGCAACGCACAGACACATGAGCGGAACAGGACACGTCTGGGCACGCGACATCCCGTTCCGGTAGCCGGAGCGGCCACCAACTGGCACCCGAGTTCGGCTCTCCGTGGGTGTCAAACCTGCTAGATGTTTTACCCCCGCGCGCTCCCGTTTTTCGCGTGTGTAATCACCTAGCTGTTGGTAGTAGCCAGTAAGGATACATGGCGCGGAAGCGTCAATGATGGCGTTTCGTGCAGTATTATAAGCAAAAGGGGCGCCTCTATTCGGCGTGCCCTCTGATCCCGGTTTTCCCGAGGCAGCCCCATTTCTCGCGGACTGCCAAAGGCTGCACGCAGGCACGTCGGAGCGGGGCGGAGCAGAGAGGGCCGACGCGGCGCCGCCGCCCGCGCACTGTGTGTCTCCAATTCCACCAAACGGCGGTGGAGAGCGGTTTCGAGCGGAGAGCGAGTTAGGCATGGCAAAATTTGGAGCTCAGATGAGGGCTGCTAGATCGGAGGGGAATAATATGACGTACCGCATTCTGGATAGTGCTCGGTTCAGCTACAAATCAAGAAAATCATGCACCCCTCCGTATAATGACGGCGACGGCTCAACGCGAAGCTGTCATGTGGTGGATTCTTGGATTGGAAAATACCACACTGCGAGTATGTGCTACTGCAGAGGTATGCACCAATTTTCTATATTACCCATAGCAATTAACTCACGTGTGTGCACTCTGTAGGCCTAACGCTTGGGTTTGGGGTGTACGGCGTCAATCGATACCTAATGGTTGACGTTCGCTTCGACCATGTCGAAATGGAGCAGTCGGATAGACGCCAGCTTCATAACGCGAGGGACCCCGGTTAGATTTCGGCCACGGGAAGCGTTTTTTATTTTTTCTTTTCACTTCCCAAACTATCATCCATAATCATCGTCCAAAAAGGTTGGCTTTGCTGCAAGGCGTATTGGTGTACAGCGAAATCAGTGAAGACACTAAAGCTTCCCTTTAAAAGAGTTTTAACGACAGTAACATTTTTTGTGTTGTTTCAAAGAGACACGAGACCCATTCAGTGACCTTTTCCAAGGCGCGTCCGTCCGAGACAAGCCGTAACCTCATTGACTAAAGCCAACGCCGGTACACAATTTATTTTCGCAAGGTAACTGGCAACGAGAGTAGTGACGCACGAGCAACGTAAAGCGCAACTGCTATCAAACTTGAAAATGTGAAATTCCTTGAGTCATCAGGTTTTCGACCGTCCAGACGAAGCTTTAAGCAAACACCCAAACCTCCGAAAGTTATGGCTCAAGCACTATAATGATAAACGCATTTCCCCACAAATTCCAAATTAGTTTCAAGAAAAGGGTACAGAGCCTATTATTTTAAAACGTATCTTACCATTCCTTGAGGAGACTAAAAAAAGAAATCTTAAAATTTTTGCCCGCATGTTAATGCGTTCATGTTTCTTGCGTTCGACAATAGTTTTGCGTTCATGTTTCTGTGGGGCTTGTCTGTATAAAAAACAGTGATGATAAAATTACAGTTCCGTCCCTACGATGAAAGTGGTTTAAAAAAGTGGCTAAGCATGCCCAGCTGAAGGAACACGCAGTGTTCCGTAAGTAAGCAGTTGATTATAATGAAATTAACGGATAATCTCATCAAGATTCGCCATAGATGCGCAAGGGTCATTTGCGTCCTTTGGAGAATCAAAAGGCACCTTAATTGTACTCTCAAGATGTGCGCATAGCGTAGATTACTGCTTATCAAGAATTCTCGAATATACCTCTCTAACAATCGAAATAAAATTGCGCTAAAAAGGCAGTGTGGTGTGTTTCCTTTCTGTTCGTCCTGTCCTCTTTTGCGCAATGTTATTTCCATCATGTCAGAACAACTGGCCCGTCAGATTGCTTTGATGACACCTCTATAGGTAGGTAACGCTATCCTAGGCTTCAAAAAACGCGCATGGACTTCTACTTGTTGGCCTTCCTAGTGCTTGCACCCTAAGTATCTTTAACTACGCATGATTACCATTGCGATGTCTCTAATGAGAAGCTTTTGAATCCGCTGCTATAAACGTAGAGATACCATTCGTGACTACTGTAGAGTTCAGCGTAAAGAATTCCTATCGCAATTACTCGGCCGGTGCCGTCAACAAAGGCGAATTCGTACCATTGATAAAGTACCTTGTTAAAAGTACTTTGTAATTGCACTGCATGGTTAACGTTCACACGAGTGCATTTGCCAAATACGCAAATGATATGCGGGACATAGACAGGAACAAGATGCCGACATTCGCCGAGTTGTATGAGGTTACCGTTGCGGCTACAATTAGTTATGAAACGGCATACAGTACCGTTAAGAAGTAACAGCATGCACCTGATCGAGCTGTATAAGCTATTCTCGGTTGTCGGCAGCTACTTAACATCCACTGCAACTACAACTGCGAGAAGCCCCTGCAGAAGAAGAGTGCGCAACTGCAAGAAGCCCCTAAAGGGACTTTTTTACAGAGCAACAATGCGAATGGCAAAGCACGCTTTACAGGAGCGTCAATACTGCACGAAACGGCGCCGCAAGCTCGAAGGTGGCGACATACAATCGATGGAGAAGAAGTGCAGGGGACGCTGAGAAGTTCCTAATAATGGGAACATGAAGGCCTAGTTATGCTTCCTGTTGATCTACTGTTGAACCTCCTGTTGAACTTTGCGGCGGCGCCCGTTGTCACTCGACCAGCACCCTGGATAGCACCCTCCGAAGCACACCCCGGGCCGTGACTCAAGTGTCTACGATATGTCGAGAGTGGTCGACCAGCGTTGAACCCTCTTAAGCTACCTTTGGCACCAAGACGGCCAAACAGAGGCCCTCGCTAAGCATATAGTGAATCAAAAATGGGAAATGAGGGGCTTGGTGAAATAAGACAGAAATAAAGGGCTGGCAGTCAAGAAAACCTCTGAAAGCAAAGGGGAGGTTGTGGTGGGTCATAGAAACAGATAAATTTTTTTAGTCAGACAGAAAGTGGTGAAAAAGTTATTTCACCACTTTCTTTCTGACTAAAAAAATTCTTCATCTGTTTCTATACTGCCAGCCCTTTATTTCTGATTTCTGTCTTATTTAACCGAGCCCCTCATTTCCCATTTCTGATTCGGTATATATATATATATATATATATATATATATATTATATATTGCGTTTGTCATCGCGCCAACAAAGACTTGTGCCACAGAGTGAAATAATTGACTTTACTTGCTTCTTGCCTGTTTTGCTTCATGATTTTACGTCGCCTTTTGTCTACCAAAACGACCAGGACAACGGAACGGCGGCCTACATCACTAGTTACGACCAACTGGGTTTATGACACGGAACGGACTTTACTTCCTAGCTGTTCTTACGAGTTCACTTAGGAACACAACGACATCACGGCTGGATAATAGGGCTTTGGGACAAGCACGTAAGCTGGCGAAACACGTGTACAAGATAGTATAAAACTTTACACAAAAATCCACCATCACCAGTTCGGGAAAAACTCCTCGCAACAGTAGGTGTCTTTTTTTTTCCACCGACTGAGGAGCACACTGTTTATTTAGCCTGCTTCATAAGCTTGGGTTTATTCAGTCTAGTGTCCTATAAATTCCAGCCCCACTTAAGTCTCTGAAATACCAGTCAATAAGCTTCCTAAATCCCTGAAAACATAAAACCGCGAATACAGGCATGAAACAATTACGTCCTGCTGCTGCGTTTACTATAAATTAAGATTTAAACTATGCCGTAGGTATAAACACCGGGTGTTAACTTATGAACAGGGTGAATTGTTCGGTTTTAGGGTTTAATAAAAAAGAGTGAAGTAAATAAGACAAAATGACAAAAGAACACAATATAAACTAGAAATCTCGGCACAAGCAGCAATAAAAAATTGTGGCGAGGGTTTTCTGGCAGAACGTTATTTATTCTCAAACACTCCGCAGTATTGTCCAAGACGAGCACATCTTAAATCAACAAAAATACCTTAGTTCGCTAACCCAGACAGCCATACTTTTCATACCTAACATCTCTAAAACAGGCAAGAAAATTATTTCCCTACTGAACGGCTCCCTTGAAACACAGCTGCAACTTGCTCCAGGTTCATAAATTATTCTTGTAGTGCAACATCAAGAAACGTGATGCGGCAAAAAAAAAAAACGGTTTGAGAAAACACAGCATTGGACAACCTTAAATGGGCATCGTGAAGACGTTCACCCGTTAAACAATTGATTAATTGATTGTAGGGTTTAACGCGCCGATGGAACGCAGGCGATCAGGGCTCCGTAATAATTTTCACCACCTGAGGATTTTTAACGTGCGCCGAATTGTCGTACACACGGGAGGTTTTGCTTTTCGCGTCCATCAGAAAAGCGGCTGCCGCGACCGGCAATCGAACCCGCGTCTTCGTGAGCACAAGCAGAACGCCTTAACCCCTGAGCCACCCCGGCGGGTGCGTTAACCAACCGTCCCAATGTAAAATTAATGTAAAAAGCTATTTAACAACCAGTTTGAGCGTATTTACCCTCAGGAGTTACGCCTATTTTTGCTGAAACCAAATATGTCAACGCTCATGCAATCAACTAATATGAAAGTACATTTTCCTGCAAGAGGCAAGGATGCAACCTTGGGTGAAATGAAATAAAATTAGTTTTGACTTTAAATAAATACGCCCGGTAGCTCGCTCGGAGAGCCAAGGTGTGGAAAGGTAATACATCGTGCCGCCTAATGTCCAGCTAAGGTTACGCTACTATTCATTGGGTTTCACGACATTTAGTGGCAGTGACGTCCCTAAATACCGGTAGTGTGGTTTACGCACGCGCACAAATTTTCCGCTTCCCAGTGCACATTGGGGACGCGCCCTGGATTTGTTCATAGATTTAAAAAAAATTCGTAAAGCGAGAAACCTAAAAACTGGAAGCACCTCTGTGTGACGACGACGACGGTTGGAACGCGCAGCTTTCTTGCGTGCAAATATCAAATCGCGAACAGCTAGAGTCTGAGCCATTACATTAGGTGTCAAAGCGTCAACGACCAAACCGCAAACCGCCTTCAAAGTCCAAAGTCAAATTACAGCAAACAAATCGCTCACGAGAAAGCTGATCCCCCCCCGCCCCCGCCCCCATCCCCGGAACCCAACATCATCGTTAGACCATCGTCGTCGTCTAAAATCCAAACTACCAGTGTCCAAAGGCAAAGTCTACTTGGACTAAGGCGATGTCTAAATCCAACGGCCGCGCAAAGAACCCTAAGGAAATGCTGAGAGACCCGAGTGAGATGATGGCGCGATCGGATAGACGTCGGCTTCCTCATGCGAGGGACCCCGGTTCGATTCCGACCACGGGAACCGTTTGTTATTGTTTAATCGTCGTCGTCGTCATCATCATTATCATCATCATCATAATGTGCCGTCTCATTGTGTAAAGCCAGCTTTATTGGGGTGCGCTTTGGTTACAACACCGACGTCAGTGCGACCAAGGAAACTTGGCTTCAATAAGTAGCTTCTGCGGAACCCATTAAACAGCTCGTGCCTCCAACGCCATGCAATGAAATTCGCGCGTCTATAGTTGCGCAGATACAGGAGGATTACCGCTATAGAAACAAGTTGCTACCTAGCTTGAAATGAAATATGTAGACACATCAGCGTGCAGCCAGAGTTATTCAAATGTGAACTCGATGTAACCATGCTTGAACCCGTACATATGGTTCGGGGTCTGTTTCGCATTTAGTTTGTGGACCTGTCTTAGAGCGAAACGGCCTGGCAATATAGGCGCCTTTTGCTCTATGTATTCTGCGGCCATATTTACGGCCCATGAGTACAAAAAATGTATAAATTTTTCTAATCCAACGAAGCTGAATCTCTTGCGGCACTGAAATCTTCAAAAGAAAAGAACGGGTGAGCGAGACGGGGGTGCGGGGCAAGTCAAGACGATTTGAGCAAGAAAAGAATCTCTTAGCGTGTTATGAGCCCGAAGGTTCCATCAGCGCTTTTTCGCGCTGTACCCACGGGACTACTGACAATGCTTGGTAACGAGGGGGCATTAGTCAAAACCCATACAACCCGGAAGTGTACTCACACAATCCATTCGACTGACAACCTGATCGCACGATAAATTTCAGAAAATGGAAGATCCCCAAAGACAGTCATTGCCACCAGCCCTGAACGCGAACTCTTAGGGAAACCAGGTATCTCAAAAGGCACAATCGGTTCCAAAATTAGCTGTCACTATTCCGTATCAAAAACCAAATGCGAATTTTGGTGTTGTCTCGCGGGATTCGCGGGAGAGCCATCTGCAGGAAGAGGCCATTCGGGCTGCGACCCCGCCGGGAAAGAAAGCAAAAGCAAGAGAACCCTGATAATGATATCTCATAAACCTTCGCTTCTATATCTGTATAGTAACTCACAGCCCACCACTCACTTGTATTTGATATACTTTTGAATATAGACTAATCAAAATTATTCGGCTGAAGGCTTCTAGTGATAGCAAGTCCAACCAGTAGGCCTTTTTGCGAGGAGGTGATGGATCGGCAAAAAACTAGGCTTAGCATTAAAAAATTGCCCCCACCTCCCCGAAGGGAATCGTGAGGAAGTGCGAATGCATTTCTTGCGCCGAAAGTACACGGCGTAGTAATTCTGCCATCGCCTTGAGAGGCGCAGTACCGGCGAGGGGGAGCTGTCAGGCGAGGGGAGAGGCGCGCGCCGAGGGTGAGTGCAAACCTAACGGGGGGAGAGGCGCGCCAGCTGCAGAGCATGTGACGTCACGGCGCGAGGAGAGGGGGAGCAGACGCAAAGGCGCCAGCGCGCGGTCACGTGGGAGTGTGACGTCACGGCGCGAGGAGCGGTGCGGGAGCCGGCGCGGGCGCGCGCAGCCACGGCGCGGGAGGCGGAGCGCGCGCGGGTCACGTGGGGTGTGACGTCACTGCGCCGTTGCTACAGACGCTCCTCTCCGCTCCTCGCGCCGTTGCTAGGGGAGAGGAGGAGGAGCAATGCGGACGGCGGAAGGTTCGGGGTCGCTTATAAAGTGCATCGCACTTAAAAGCCCTTTAGTGCGGTGAAATAAAGAAGGGGTAAAAAAGGTTCTAGTGAACGCCTATGGCGGGCATGCAAGGAACCAGATCTCCATCAGTGAATGGCAGAGACTGATGGCGGCGGCCAAGAGCGGTCGGAAGATTGCGCTTCGGTGGCTAAGTGTCTGCCAATCAGTACGCCTTTTGGTGGACTACAAAAGAAGAATAATGTCGCGCCCACAGCTGAAAGCGGTTTTTGGATTGACCCTAATAGCCAATGTTTTAGGGCCGAAACCTTTTCCTGTTTCACCCCGCTCACTGTCTCTGAAGCCCTCCGTGCTTAGGAACAATGCATCCCTCGGCGTAGCTAAGACGCAGTGATCACGATGTTGATTGATTGATTGTTGGGTTTAATGCGCCGAAGCTACACCAAGGATATGAGGTTTGCCGGGGTGGAGGGCTCCGGATTAATTCTGACTACCTGGGAATCCTTAACGTGCGCCTAAATCTTGACGCGCAATGTTTCCACTTTTCACCGCTAGCTGAATTTGCACCCCGAGCTAAGTATGTGCCTTCATCTGAAAATCACGGATGTGTACGCAACCCGCGTGATTACTGAGGGCATGAAGTCTCATCGTGGTTCAACGAAATTTGGCATTTCGGACACCGTCGAAATATACTTAGCATCGGGCGAAGGTGAAACAGCGGCACATTTCGTTCTTTTCGCATCAATCAAAAACGTTCTCTGTAAATATGATCCCTCGACGTGACTGTCTTGGCCCTTATAATCTTAAAAGGGCCATGCAGACAAAATACAATTTTGTTTTGTTCGAAATATGTGTTGTTTTATGGTGCTCTCAGCGCTGTACGGCAGCAAACGATGCTTTATTCACTGAGAAATTAGACCTTATAAGCCAAAATTTCAATTGTCCCGCTAAGTCGTGTGCTTTCGTGAGTTCTAGAATGGCATGTCTAGAGCAGGGCCTTCAAACTAAAGACAGCCTGCTGACAAGGGCTTATACCATCTCACAGGCGGCAGTTTGGCTGGACTTCTTTAGTCGCTGTATTTTATGAGGATTCATACTAATCGTTTCCTAAAACGTAAGCTCTGACTCGACTAACATGGTCATGTAAGGGACCCTGTCGCTTATGTCAGTTGGTCAAGGTTGCGTCAGACAAGCCTAACGCGCCCGACGGCTGTGTTTGGCAGTGTCAGTCGGCAAAGTGCCGCACTAAGTGCTTCGGTGATTGCGAGTTCGGTTGTAACTTTCATTGTTCACCCCACAATTCTTACTGATATAAAAAGGATTTGTCAGAAATTTAGGAGCAAATAGCTCGTTCGGCAACCTTATAAGCCCCGCCTAATTTGCGTTTGCTTTTGCCGGCCCCAGCCAATCGCACAGCTGCCACGTATGACATCAGAGGTTCTGTTGCGGAAAATGTGCTGGTGGGTTACATGGCCATTCCCTTTTTTCCTAATTATATAGCTTTATTGAGCGAAGTCTACGTCAAACGTGGTGTCAGTGTAATTTTAACGAGGCAATCATTTAAATGAACCAACTTGTGTTTAGTCTGCATGACCTTTGCGCAGTTCCACATGATCCAGGGTTCATCAACACAAGTCATCCAACTTGGCCCAGGTGCTGCGCGTGAGGGAAAGAGGCCGTGGCGACTCACCTGCAAAGAAACAGAAAGAATAGAGGAATTCAAGGTCAATTTGTCCCGAAGAAATTGATAAGGAGATATTGTACGACGACAAGTGATGATGATGATGGTTGGATGTTAATGGCGCAAGGCCAACTAGGGCAAAGAGCGCCAAAACAGTGGTTAAATATGAGAGGTGAGAACTTACACTGAAATCAATAAGCAAGAACAAAAGTAAAATCAATAAAAGACAGTGAGGATGGCTGGTGTAAAGGGCCAGATTTCATGATGCGTGATAGGAATGAGGTTTAAAAACTTGACTTCTGACAAATACTCAAACACACGTTTGACGGAAACAATGGCATCGTCACCTAGGAAAAAAGATGGATGTAGGGGAATATGTTGTCTGTAGAGTTCTCTGAAGTGTTTGTGTCGTGTTGTGTGAAGTGCCTTGCATGTGATTAGTATGTGCACTACGGATAGGGCCTCTCCGCACCTGCCGCACTGGGGTCTAGGAGATCCCGTCAGCAGATACGAGTGGGTTGCATGGGTGTGCCCTATCCGCAGCCTACCCAAGGCGACTTCCGTGTGTCTGTTGTGCGAGTCAGATGTGTACCGTCCCAAGTGTGGCTTTATTACATGTAGTTTGTTGTCTGTCTGTTCATTCCAGTGTGTTTGCCATGTTCTGCGCAAGTGTTGTCTTATGTGTGGCTTGAGGTCTGTGTAAGGTAGTGTTATTATGTCTACTGTGTTTCGGAGTGCAGCATTGGCGGCCATTTCATCCGCCAGTTCATTTCCGCCGATGCCAGAGTGGCCTGGCACCCAACACACAGTCACCTCAAGGTTTGAAGAATATGCCAGCACAATTGATTTCAAGACAAGGTTAACTACATGGTTTTTCGAGGACTCTCCGGATGACAATGTACGGACGACACTCAGTGAATCTGTATAGATGATGGATTTAGGAATATGATGTTCAACTATGTGACTTACAACAAGAAAAATGCCATATGCTTCTGCCGTAAAAATACTTGTCTTTACATTCATGGTTCTATATGCTTCAAAATTCGGCCCATGCGCCGCACAAGACACTGCAGTGAACGTTTTCGATGCATCGCTGAAAAACTCTGCAGCCTTGTATTTATCCTGCACATACATGAAATGCTGCAGAATCCCACTTTTCGGTGTCCTGTTCTTATTGTATTTTAAGAAAGACAAGTCACATGCAACAGGACGAAGATGCCATGGTGCTACAAGATCAGTGATAGATGACTTGAATGTGTCTACAAAGGAGACCTCATGAATAGTGACCTCGTCCCTTACTCTGAGCGAGAAGGGAACAGGAATGGACGGGCGATTTAAAAAGAGTTTTGATGTGGATGTATCATTAAAAACCGGTTTAAAAGGATGGTTGTCCATTGATGAAATTTTAGAGGCATATAACAAGTCAACATAGGTTCGCTGGTGTGATAAGCACCATTTGTCACACTCTGCGTAAAGACTCTGTACAGGGCTCGTACGGAATGCGCCACAAGAGAGGCGAAGCCCCAAGTGAAGCACTGGGTCGAGCATTTTAAGTGCTGTTTTAGTGGCTGACCCATACACAACACTCCCATAGTCCAATCTAGACCCCACTAGACTTGTGAAAATACGTAACAGGAGTTGCTTATCCGTTCCATACGACTGGTGGGACAAGATTTTAAGAATGTTGAGAGCCTTTAGACATTTATGTTTCAATTGTTTAATGTGAGGGATGAACGTAAGCCTTTCATCCAGCACCACACCTAAAAACTTGTGTTCCTTCCTCACAGGAATCGATACGCCATTAAGGATAATGTCTGGGTCCAGATGGATCCCACGCCTCCTGGAAAAGACAACACAGGTGCTTTTTTCTGGGTTAACTTTAAAACCGTTCTTGTCTGCCCAGCTGGCAAGTTTTTTGACACCGAGCTGGACTTGACGCTCACAGATGGACATATTACATGATTTAAAAGATAGCTGGATGTCGTCTACATACATTGAATAAGAAATTGTAGGTGGCAATGCCTTCCCAAGGGAGTTCATTTTAACTATGAACAGAGTGCAGCTTAGCACTCCACCTTGCGGAACGCCGTTTTCTTGCACATGAACTCTTGAGAGTGCGCTACCTACTCTCACGCGAAACGTTCTTTCGGACAAATAACTAGCAAGGGTGTTGAGCATATGGCCCGAAACACCGAAAGACTTTAGGTCACTTAGGATCCCGTAACGCCAAGCGGTGTCATAGGCCTTCTCAAGGTCAAAAAATACCGTTGTGCAAAACTGTTTGTGGATGAAAGCGTCCTTTATGTATGATTCAAGGGCGACAAGTTGGTCATTTGTAGATCGCCCCGCCCTGAAGCCTGCCTGGCAGCCCTCGAGAAGACCGTTGTACTCAAGGAAGTACACAAGTCTCCTGTTTATCATCTTCTCGAAGAGCTTGCAAAGGCAGCTTGTAAGGGCGATGGGCCGATAGCTAGCAGGAGAGGAAGGGTCCTTTCCTTCCTTCAGGAAAGCCACTACTATGGCCTCCCTCCAAGAGCGAGGAATGTGCCCCGAAAGCCATATGTTGTTGTATAGATGTAGGAGTGTTTCAAGAGTGTTTGGGTGTAGGTGTTGTATCATGGTGTATGTGATTTTGTCTGCACCTGGAGCTGAAGGCTTACATGTGCTCAGAGCAACCTTCAGCTCATGAATTGAAAAAGGAGAATTGTAAGAAGTGTGCGACTTCTTGCTATCACGCAGGGACTTCTTTTCCGCAGACGTTTTGTGCTTCATGAAAGTGTTTGTGTAGTGTGATGAGCTGGACACGTGTTCGAAGTGTTGTGCAAGTGTGTTGGCCTGGTCTTCGAGTGTGTCCCCTGTTGTGCTAACCAGGGGCAGGCTGTTTTTTTGTTGTCCTTTCAGCTTGCGTATTCGTGTCCAGACTATGTGTGTATCAGTGTATGAGTTGATGGAGGTGAGGAAGGTGCGCCAACTCTCCCTTTTCGCCTCACGACGCACTCGCTTCCCTAAAGCCTTTGCCCGTTTAAAAGAAATGAGGTTATCTGACGTGGGGTACCGGCGAAGGACACCCCACGCCTTGTTCTGGGCCTCTCGCGCCCGCCTGCAGTCCTCGTTCCACCAGGGCCTCCTTGGGCTGCGGGACCCACTGGAGGCCTGGGGAATGGACTTTTCGGCGGCGTCGAGGATGTGTGCCGTGACGAGTTGGGCGGCTTCCTCCACGTGTAGGTGTTTTATGGTTGTGTGGTGTAGTTTAGATGTTTCTGTGAATGTACTCCAGTTTGCTTTGGATTCATTAAACCTGTTATGGGAAGATGGACTGCTCGGGCCTATACCTATATACGTTAATGAAGTGGGGAAATGGTCACTACCATATGGGTCCGTGCCCACACCCCACTCAAGACATGGAAAGAGAACTGCGGAACCAATAGCCAAGTCAAGATGAGAGTATGTATTGTGTCCTAAGTTATGGTATGTGGGCTGTTTTTTGTTGAAAAGGCATGCTCCGGAAGATGTAAGAAACTTCTCTATCAGGCGACCATCGGGCATCCGTTCTGGAGGAGCCCCAAAGAGAGTTGTGCGCATTAAGGTCGCCTGTTAGTATGTATGGTTCGGGCAGCTGGTCAACCAGCGCCTCGAAATCAGAGCTCAGAAGTGCAAAATCAGGACGAATGTAAATGGAGCATACCGTTATTAACCTATTAAATATTATCGTACGGATTGCTACAGCCTCAAGGACAGTGTTCAGAGTGACAGGGGTGGCAGGCTAAGGATTTCCGGGCGACAATTGCCACACCTCCTGAAGAGTGTGTGCAGCCAACCCTGTCCTTTCTGAAAACCATGTACCTATTTAAGAAATTTGTTTGTTTAGAATTGAGGTGGGTTTCCTGGAGACACATGACACTTGGCTGACTGGCATGCAGAATTTCATACACATCGTCAAGATTTTTAAGGAGGCCTCTGCAGTTCCATTGGATGATGTTTTCTGTTCCCATTATTTAAGTTAAGAATAACTGGAGTGTGTGTGTGTGTTTGTTCATGTGTCGTCTTTCGGGGCTGTTATTCTAGGATTTTTAGGCTTTTCTGTCTGCTTGGACATCGGAGGCCGCTCCTTGCGCTGCGTAGCAGGCAGGAACGGCGTGACATCCATCTCCTCGTCGGATGCCAGAAGGGTGCCCGGCGGACCAGGCCCCCCGGACTTGGCCCCCTTTCGGGAGCCCTTTGTTTGAGCTGCCACCGCCGAGGGCGTCCGGGGCACCAGAGGTGGCACGGGAGGGGCGGTGGCGGCGGGAGCCGATGCGGGGCCCCCGGTGTCCATCCCGTCGGCAACCTCCAACGCACTGGAGGACGGGGAGGCAGAGGCGGGAGCCGCACCGTTCCCACAGAAGAGGTTGTCACCACAACCGCTGCTGCCTCAGCAAGCGGCGTGGCAACGGATTGGGCTGCCTGAGGCACCCCAGGGGGGGGCGGAGGAGGGACCAGGTCAGACTCGCTGAACTGGGTCCCTGTGGACACCAGGACGCCGCTCCGCCCCCCGGCTGAGCCGCGTCGGCGGTACCTCCCCAGGGGGAAAGAGGCGAACCTCTTTCGCGCCTCTGGGAAGGTGATGTTCTCAGTTACCTTCACATTAATGATCGCCTTCTCCTGCTTAAACTTCTCGCACGTTCGAGAGTAGGCGGCATGGGGTCCCTGGCAGTTGGCGCAGGTGAGGGTTGACGATGGACAATTATCGGAAGGATGATCATGCTGAGCGCACTTTGCGCAGGTCAGACGACCACGGCAGGAGTTGGTTCCGTGCCCGAACCGCTGGCACTTAAAGCAGCGGCGCGGGTTTGGAATGTAAGGACGAATGGAGCATCGGATGAACCCTGCGTTGATATGGTCAGGAAGTGAGGAGCAGTTGAAGGTCAGGATAATGTGTTTCGTGGGGATTACCTTATCATCTCTACGCATCGTGATGCGGCGCACGGCTGTGACACCCTGATCCTTTAGACCTTCAAGAATGTCGGCATCTGTCTCATTAAGAAGATCTGCCTCAGAGATCACACCCTGCGAGCTATTCAGGCTGCGGTGGGGTGTGACCCTGATGTCCAGATCGACCATTTTCTTCTGACCAAGAAGTGTGGTTGCCTGCTGTTGGTTTTTTACTTCAACAAGGACTTCACCTGTGCGTTGTTTTTTGGCATTGTAGGTTTTCCCAATTATTCCATCAAGGTATTTTGTAATTAAAAATACTGATTGTGAAGCAAGAGGGCGAGCTGAATCAAGAGATTCGACAACAAGGAAACGAGAGTATTTGTCTGGCTTTGGGAAGCTCATACTTGAAAGTGGAGGGAAAGATACTTCGGTGCGGCCCCTTTTCAGGGACCGATCACGTTTGGAGGGGGGTTTTGAATTTTCCATACAGCATAGAAAAAAGCAGGGGACGGGGGTACTTTCTTCTCAAACCTTACCCTGATAGCCTGAGAGGTCCCGGAGCTCCCTGCCTGGTAAACAGACATTGCCCATCCGCCGGAGCTTGACCTGGGCTCCGACGGCCACCGTTTGAGGCTTCTACCCTTCACCTTTAAACACATCACCACGGTAGGTTACAGTTTATGTTGGGGGCTCGGGGTCCGCGGTATCGCCAGTACCGTCACCAAGACTACTCAAGGTGCCCCGTGCGGGGACGACGACAAGTGAAATTATAAAAGTACGCACACAGTCCTCCCCAATCCTCGCCTTACCAGCTTCACATGGTATTGTCCCTAATAAAAAAAAAAAGTGATCACGATTTCGTTAGTCTTACCGCCGAATGAAACGCCAATAGAGAGCCCTACATCATTTACCACAAATATGTAACGTAAATTCACGCAATTTTGGCCCAATTAAAAGCATGGAGGAGGGGGGGGGGATAGGCCCCTGTAAACATGACCGCCTGGTTCATTTTCAGGATACATCCCAGTCCCTTATATGAGCCCTAGTATGTGATTTATTATGAATGAGCCAAATCTGAAGAATGCTGCAATACATTTGCCCCGTCCATCAATTGATCCCACCAAACAAAAGGAGCACACATACGGCAGAGAGATTGGCGAGAGCAGGGCGCCAAGTTGAGTCGCGACCGGAATCGCAAAAACCGGCACTGCGCTCGCAGTCACTAGGGACACATCAAGTAGATGTGGTGCCGGCTGGCTTCTGTGTGCGCGCTGCATCGGTCGCACGTCATGTCGATGGGATCCAGCGACTTTTGCAGCCACTGTACTCATTGTAAAGTGAAGTGTGCGGCCATGTGGAAGGATGCAAAAAAGGAAGTAATGGGGATATACTGGTAGACAGCCAAAGGAGTCACACGAAGCCAATGTCGCCGCTGAAGCAAGCAAACAGGACCACTCATATGGTTGCAATGCAAAACATGGTTGGCAGGGTGCGACGAGGGGCGCGAAAAAACGCGTGATGCTCACGCATTCCTTATCACCCACCACTGTATCTTAATTACCATTAATTGAAAGGCAGAGGTGAAGTACTGGATTACTCAAATCAAGCGGAACGGTAATCCTCCTCCTTACGCCACACTCTCGAGTTACAATTACGTTTAAACGCCCTTTGCCGTTGCGATACGCTGCGTCTTTGCTATTCTGCTAAACACCGCGTATTCATTGGCGGATTGCGTAGCTCTCTTGCTCAGAAGGTGGGAGTGTCCACCAAATTTATTTACCCATTTGAGCGCTCCAGCAAACTTTCCCTGTTGGAAGGAGGAGGAGTGAAACCTATTTTATGATACGAATAAAGCAGACCTCAGGCCTGTAGCCCTCCGCGCAGGTGCAGGCCCTCTTCCGGAAGTCCCGCACTGATCGAGGCTGCCGCTCGCGCCCGTTCAGCTAGAGCCCTCTGTGACTCCAGCCCCAAACAATTGAGCAGGGTCGCCTCCCATGCCTATCTGGTAGGTGAAGGGTGGGGGGTTTAAGCAGGATTTTCTCTGACATTCCTCCCACAATGTGGAAGGTAGAGTACACCTCCCCGCAGTGTGGACACCGCTCATTGTCACTGCAGAGCACATAAATGTGTTAGTCTGCAGGCTCCGTAGTGTTGCTCGTCGGCTTTGCTCAAACGATTTGCAGGGCTTGGGAAAAGCCGGTGGTTTTCGCACTAGTGGCTTAGAATTTGTACACTGGGAGGGTTTATCTGAAATCGCTACTAACTGCGATTTTTCTACTGGCGTCTCATTTAACATTCTAGAAAAAAGAATTCACTCTGGGGTAGCACAGTCGCCGTTACCTCCATTCGAGGTACGTGCAGACAAAATCAAGCACGCTAAACCCAACTCTTCCGACGTTCCTCCATTAACCACCCCTCGCCTATTACGCAATCGAAATTTTGTGTTCGTCGTAAAACATGGTATGACATGGCGTCGAAGAGGGGAATTTTGATACGTCGAACCATGGAAGGATGTCCGTTGTATCATGCACATTCTTGTACCATCGACATTGAATCATTTAGCTTCTTGAGTGCGATGAATAGACCATCGTAAATATTTCTCTTCTGTGCCACGTAAGTCACATTTTTGGGGGTTTCACCCCACGAAGCGACACCTGGGTTACGCGGCGCACCAAAGTGACGGGCTCCGGATTAATTTGGCCCCCTGGGGATATCTAAGGAGCGTCAAAATATCGACACACGGTCGTTTTCTTTTTTTTAGCCTTCTACAGAAAAAACTCCCGCCGTGACCGGACTGTAACCCACGTCCTTGGGCTCAGCAGCACAACGCCTTGGCCACTGCGCCACTGCGGCGTGTGCCTTCACACAAACAGAAAGAACAGTGCACTACAGCGGTGCTTACTAGCGCTTCCACCGTTGAGATGCTCAGTACGTACTCCAACTACGGGCAACAGTACGGAAACTCACACCAGCTAACGAAGAACACGGGACAGACTTTGGATTTGTAACCGCGAAGAAAATGAGCGAGGGCTTCCAGCTAACCACTAGCCGTACTCGATTGCAGAGATCAAAGGAACAGACGAAGTGTTGGCGCTGCGGAACGAGTTCTCTACTCAGGGTGATGCGAAGAGAAGAATTGATTTTTGTCTGATAGCCGCGGTGGTCAGCCACGCAGTCGGGTAAGCAAATGGGAGGAGGAAAAGCGCCCCGGAGTGTGGGAATTGGACGTCTAAGAGATGCTGGGATGTTCGGAATTAGAAGCCGGAAGACGGCTTCCGCGCAGGCGGAAATGAGGCAGAAAATATTTCCGCTGCGTCGCTAGCTCGTTGATTGCACCATTGCGGTAGAATCCGCCCACGATTGGCTGGAGGAACACGAGGCTTGAGTGTCCTGCTAGGCTAGCATTTACGTCGCTGATAGACTACACGTGTTGTAAGGCAACCCGGATGCGGTTTTCACCCAACCGTGCTACCGCACCGTTCGAGGACTCACTTTTGTGCTGAACGTTTCCTCGCGGAACGGGACACGGCGAAATGGAAAGAAACCACCCCCGGCAGTCGTTGTTGAGAGTTAAACATAAACAACCACAGGAAACAAAAAAACTGAGAAGCCTGGAATTCACAGGATGGTACAACGCCACTATCATCGCCATTATTGCCAGGCAATACAATGTGCGTCAGACAAACTCTTTTTATCATTTTTTGGTGGAATGGGGAGAAGCCTAAGCGATGCGGTGGGCTGCTGTCCCATCTGGCCCTTCTCGGCCCCATGGCAACATCGACCATTAGCCCGGCAAAGTGACAACTCGACTGTTTAGCATACCTCAATCTTTCCTTTCGTACAGGATGCGCACGCGCATTCTGCGCATGCGTGGGACGTGCCGTCTGCAGATAACTGTAAAGGACGGAAGTGGGCTAAAGCATTAGTTAAATGGGGCAAACGATCTTGCTATCCTGCACCTTGATACCCGCCACTGATGTACGCTAACGCCGCAAGCAGACTGCAAAGTGAGGCTATTGATTATTCCTAAAATAGGCAGAGAGAAAAACGGGGGCGTACAATATGCAGACATAGGTAACGAAAGATGGGATTAAAAAACACCGCATCAATTACGGATCATAATCTTCAAACCTGTTTGAAGATTAGTAATCCAACCTAACGGGAAACCCTACGTTCTATCAAACGTCGTGTTTCCTGTTAAGTTGCAAACAAGAGGCGGTCAGACGCGCCCCTGCCAAATAAATTATTGCATGGCTTTTGTTTTTTTTCCACGTCGAAATCCCCATTTGAGGAGTTTTAGGCGCCGAAGCTACAAGTGGGCGATGAAACGTGGCGTATTGGAGGGCTCGGACCTAATTTCAAGCCACCCTGTGATATTTAAACTTGCGCCGATACCTCGACACGCCGATGTTTTTGTATTTCGCCTCCATCAAGATTGGCCCATGTCAGGCTCTTTCAAAAGTCAGCGTGCAAAGCCGTCAGAAAAAAAAATCAATATTCATTTGAAAGCCGCCTCTTCCTTTGTGACGTTGGTCCAACGGCGAACGAGAAAGTCCTAGACGAACAATGGCGGAGCAACGAAGTCGTTGGCTTCAATCAATGACCGCCTCCAGGTGAGACCGAGACTGCTGCGCGTCTAACACCAATGACGCAAGAACGCCGCACAAAAAAAGAATATGGGTGGGAATGTTGCCCAAGAGTGTGCCCGCAGGGCTGGACCCTGTTTCGTGTGTTGCGTAACCAACGCGGAGATTTGAGCTGCGGGGCATCGTATACTCTCTTTATGGCGTGTTTGCGATATGGATGCCCTGTAGGCAATGAGTCCGTCTTTAGCGATGGCTGGCTGAATCGGACGAACAACGGTTGATTGATTGTGCTCGCCGGTAGCGTTTTTCATTGGAGTGCCGGACTGGGCGCGCCACGCAATGAGCCCCGACGTTATATCAAAATTTTAAGTTTTTTTTAAAGTATTCGCTTCTTACCCACCTCAAACAACGTAATGTAACAATTAAGGCTGCCTATCACCCGAACTTTACTTGCACGCCTCTTCACGCTTGATATAATCGACTTCTGGAATAAAATTATTGAAAGGAGATCATTTACTCTAGTGGTAGTCATGTGTCAGTAACAAGTTACAAGAAGAAAAGAAACAGGGCAAATTAGAAATTGCGCAAAGACTAGACCTGGCAGACGGGTTGCCCGTTCCGGCTTTGGACCACTCCAGCTACTTTCGTTTCTTTTCTTTTTTTCATTTCAGAGCCACAATTTGTCCAGTCGTACCAAGACCAGGGGGACTCCCTCCTTTCGGATACTACCCAGTTTCAGTACGCTAATATCATCATAGTTACTCTAAACCACAAGTTACAAGCACACGGATGCGTTTAGCTATATATAGGACTGGTCAAGACAATGTACCTTGGCTGACATAAACAAACACATTAAAGACCTCGCTCTCTCTCTCTCTCTCTCTCTCTCTCTCTCTCTCTCTCTCTCTCTCTCTCTCTCTCTCTCTCTCTCTCTCTCTCTCTCTCTCTCTCTCTCTCTCTCTCTCTCTCTCTCTCTCTTTGAGTAAAAGCAATTGTGTTTAGTTTGTCTCGCTTTTTTGTACGAGCGGCCAGGTCAACATGCTCGTTCAGGACAAAATAAGTTATGCAAGTACACAATTCAGCCCGATCGAATCCAATTCCATCTAATTCCATCCGACTGCGGACGAGCCGCCACGTACCTCGTGTCACGAAAGTGTTGGGCGAGTAGCTTAGGAACGCCCAACACTGAAAAAAACATGTACAGTCATTAACAAATGAAACGAGAACACGAAAATGTGGACCAGAACACGTAAAGTCAAAGAAGTTGAATAGTGTAGATAAAACAACGGCCCACTTGGGGTATATTTGGAAAGACGAATGTTTTAACTTTGTACTGAAATAAAGGCACAGCAGCAATTTTACTTAGCCGGAAAGGAATCGCGCTTTTTCTGTGCTCCCATTCGCATTTTGTTTTCACGTTACATTTGTCCACGACTGTACATAAGAAATATGTCCAAGTCGCTTTATCAGCAGGAAACACTCCTCAAGGCAACCACATACCTAATGAAAATAAAACACGTTAGGAAACGTTACCTGCCTACTGCGCTGTTATCCAGGGTGGGAGCAAAAATACGACGGCACGCTTTTTTTCTCTTAATCCACCTTCGCATTGCCTAGTCCCCCCCGCACAGCGTTCCCTTTTAGACGTGACTCGGGCTCTAAATATACTTGGTCTAGTTAATTCATCATCTTCCAAGGCAAGAGAAGCCGCTATCATGCAGTTCGCTTACGTCCGCTTGGCACTCAAAAGCGTCGTCAACCAGAGTTCTAAACTTTGTCGCAAGAGACCGCACAAAAAAAGCGAAGAAAAGAAGCGTCTGATGCATACATTTCCCGCGAGGTTCCCTGCGCGGTGCAGCTTTCATTTTATTTGCTTATCCATAGATATCACGGAATGCAGCTGTCTTTTGCGCATGCTGCTTTGCGGTGTTTTTAACACTCAAGTTGACAGCCAAAGAAATTCCAAGGCTACACTGTTCCTTCTCCTCTGCTGGTTTCCCAAGTGGCAGAGATAGGCAAAACTGGGTCCAGTGCAAGGTTTATGAATTCTGGCGCCTACATTACTTCTTCTTGAGTTTTCTTTCCAATTTCGATATCTGGTGAATTCCGATTTGTAAGTTTCCTTCCACCTCAGTTTGTTTTTCAAGCGAAGCATGAATTGGCTGACTTCTTCTGCTGGTGGTGCCGTACGCCAGAACCCTCCACCTTCTCACACCGCCCCTTCACACTCCCCACCCGCAGCAGGCGCTCGTCCCCCGCTACTGCAGGCTGCTGGCGCGCCGGATGACACCATACTCCAGGGCAATCGCAGGCGTTTTCTCCGTTCTTAGGAGAAGGTTATTTCGATCCTCGCACGTTTCTCACAGACAATTTAATGCTTGCTGCGCCGTAGGTAGGCCGCCCTTGGTCCACTCCGCCCAAGAGCGCGCAGCCCTGTAAGAACGCAAACGGGAGCGGGCCCGTAAACGCGCGCACTGTGCCGAGCTATTCCTCAGTTTTGGCCAGTAGAAACCCGTCGAGAGGACTACAACGGGCCGCTGAAGGGGTTCGGAGAGCATAAACAAGACTTTTTACTCAATGAACCATGTTTCTTCAAAGTATCCCAAACCTACAATCTTGGCGTGCTGTTGTGATTTTTTTCCCCAAGATCCTTTGAAGTAGCGCTGGCAGGTGACAAAAGTGCTCATGTGCTTCCTAAAAACTATGACTTTGTAAGGAAGACTTTTACACAAAAGACTGTAGAGTGTAGGTACACTAATTTAAACTCTAACATCTACAGTGTCCTAACGCTGGGCGCACTTCTCACAGCTCTGCCCTTACCTCTCGCCTTCTTATTCTCATTTCTTAGTTTTTCCCATTGTCCTTCTTTCCCACGTGACGGATAGCAAACTAGGCCATAGCCTCTTTAACATTCCAGCCTTTTGTTCACCTTTTTTTTTTTTTCATTCCTTCCTAGAGATAAAGCATGCGAGAGCGTTTCAGAAATAACGTCGTCATTTAAGCAGAACCGCGTACAGGTCGTCAAGATTACCAGTATTTCAATGCTAATTTTAAAGCAATAAATAGCGAAGAACTACATCAGACAACGATGCTGACAACTTTCAAATGTCAGGGCGCTGCTTGAGCATTAAAACTCTGCGGTTATAGCGCATCAAAAACATTGACGATCGCCCACTATACCTGTTCTTCAAAAAGCGGAATTCTTTGTGACAACACATTGGCTAGAGGATTAGCGCATTTTTATACATATTCCGTGGCAAACATGTATTATTGAACAATTAACAGAGGTCGACAAAAAAGTGTGGTCGCTTGGCACGCATAGCCCGGATTCACTGTGACGTTACCGTGGTAGCCAGAAAATCTGGCTCCCCAATGGACGCATAACTCTTGCTTCCTTTCCCAACTTTTGAACAAAACGATCCTAAACTATACAATGCACCTATAAAAAAGGCAGATCTGAAAGTTCGTACCACGGTTCCTTTAAAACAAAGCAGGGAGCATAATTTCAGCCAGGGCGTAAAGCTCTGTCATCGCTTTCCTTATTCGTACCAAACGAGAACGGGTCATGTTAAATTATGTTCCGACAGTAATACTTTCAGCGCAGGCTCACCTACATGGCGTTATTTATTTATTTTTCGTCGTTGTAGGGAAATTTCTTCCTCTGTTTGCTGTTGAAACCATCTTACCAAAACCAAAATAAATGGACTCATTAGCCTTTTTCGAGTTGAGTCCCAGTGTTTTGTAAGTAGCTTCCTCTAAAGACGTCGTAATTAAAGCCATTCCTGCCTCGTTGTCGTGGCACGCTGCTGTGCCCATCTCACGCGAAGTTCATCTTGATTACTTCCGTCGGGAACATCGTTCTATGAGCGAACGCACTGGCTCTTGTGCTCTGGCGTCACTCTGGGCTTGCTTTTATAACACCAGCCTATGTGTCGCCCGGGGCTTGACACACGCTCTTGCCTGGATCCTGTTTTGTCTCTGGCAACGTGTCTTGCTTTGCTACGTCCTTTAGACAGCCCAGTATGCGATGAAGTCAGCTGCATTTCTTGCGAGGAGTTAGTCTCTGACATCCCTAGCGACGCCTTTCGAGTTGGTGCTTTCTTCGTATGAACGATAATGAGGAAATTAAGTTGCCTGCGCGCTTTTTACAAGCCGATGTGCAGCCTGTGCGCGGCTTAGCTTCGTGATTTGCTTTTGTTTTCTGGTGTTTTTATTTCCTGAAGAGTTCCCGTCCAGGTGGCGAGGAAACGTCATTTTGTTGAAAAAATTTTGTTGAAAAAATTTGCTGCCACCGATACCAGAGACTTGAAGAGCGTCCATAAATTTCGTGTCAGTGCGGGTTGCAAACGCTTCTTGGTATGGGTATGCAAAGTTACTCTGACATGGCGTGATTCAGATTACTGATTTGGGTATAATTAGGAACTCTTCCACTCGGACGTCGCGTGATTCAGGGTCGCTTAGAGAACTTAAACTGTTCCATACCTGCGCTGGTATTGCAGTACTTGACATGGCGTCTGATTTATAATTTTCCACTCAGTCAAAGAGAACAAACGTTGCAAACAGAGTTTTGATCGTATGTTTACTTTGTTTGCGGAGAAATTATATGATTGATGCCAGAAAGCGTACCAATTTTTGTGTGCTCTCCGAAACTGATCTTTCGCAAACAAACATCGCTCTCCTGCATGTGAGTTGCTGCCTTCCGCCCGAAGGTGTGAAAAGGTTGTCTATATGATCTACAAGGCATCTACGGATGTTCGTATGTGCGTACACGCAGTGTGCGTGTGCGTGCGTGCGTGCACGCGCATGTGGTTCCCACATTACTTTCGAAATGTGAAGTCATGTCTTTTTCTCCCCTTCCATAGGCTACGTTTGCCCTCTCAACATCGCCGTGCACACTATTTACAACACATTGACAGTCGACAGACAGCAGCCGTAGCGGAGGAGGACCTTTTTCCATAATGCACCTAAAGAGGAAGCAGGCATTTCGCTTCGGATAAAGAATCGTATAGCTATTTCCGTAGGGCAACTCTGGAAGCCTCAGCGGTTGAGCACAACGAGCGGAATGACAATGAGCATGCGCTCGCATCCAAGCTATTCATGAGCACATGTATGAACTCTGGCCTGTAATGTAAAAAATGGCCGCCACCCCGCCCTGCGAAAGTGAATGTCCAGCGAAGCTTTTGAAAGCAGTTCACATGCTGATGGGGGAGCGTATGAAATGTTCCTCGTCGTCTCAGCGGGCTTGTGACTTGCACTCGGCTTCTCTGACGGATGGGCCTGACGCAGCGTTCGCCTTCAAATGACTTCAACCCCCTTTTTCGCGAGCAGCTGCAAACATAATCTTTGCCAGGAACACATAGGGGGTCCCATTGCTCACAGGCGCCTTATTATCTATCGTGCGGTTTCAATGCTTGTTTTTTGTTTTGTTTTTAAGAATACTGAACTCTATGCCGTATGCTTGATTGCAAGGAAAGATTTCGCTGGGCTTCTCTGCCGGCAAATGTTGGGTCCTGCCTGGGTTTTTTGTTTACGACACGAAATTTTTCGACCAACAAGAGGATAACAGCTTCGCTGTAATAAAGAGTGCGGAGGCCCTGGGCCACTTCCGCTGAACGTCCGGGCGGTGGCATTTGGCATGCTAGCAGTGCCGGACCTCACACATATAATCTGGTTATCCCTAACCCTTTACACTCCTATGCAGCCATTCCTGTCACACCTCTGCGTACTTGCACTACCAGGCGACTGCTAGGAAACCCAAACAGATCACGGGAGTAAGGCTGGAAGCTGGTCATTCATAGCGCTACAATGGTATAAAAAGTTGGAATACCATTGTAGTTAATACCCCAGGAGTTTTTTTTTTTTTTTCTTCAAACCACGACAGCTTAAAACGATCCTGTTTACGATTCTTCTGCAATGTTTGTAATTAAATTTTGTATGAAAAAATTAGCGAAGCTTGCACTAAGTCGCGCAAAGCTTAAACCACGGCGGTGCTGGAGGATCTCTTTCTATGTAAGCACTAAAGGGCACGCCCCCACGCATTGCATTAAGTTTGAGTTTGTTTATTTACTGGTTCCATCGTCCATTTTCACTGTGGTGGTTGTAGTCATTGTCATATCCATCTGAATCGTCATCTTCCTCATGCATGACTGGCGGAACCGGTTGGTTTTGTGCGCAGACTCACATTTCTCCCCAAGTTGAACGCGTAATACGAATTAGACCCGGTGGCAACCGTCTGCGCGAAATAGGCGTCTGTAGCGCGAGCTGTCTGGTGCTGCCCCCTTGAGGCACGGACGCACGTGAACTGCTTCACTAGTATTTTTTTGCGAGCGCGATGCACAAGCCTGGATAAAGCCATGCGCTCCTCGAGAGGCGCGTGCTTACGTGCGCGGTAAACGGCGGGAGTAACTATTACCGAAGGTTTAGATGACGCCGCACAAATTAAAGTCAACAACAAAGGCTCCACTGTTCAAAAAAGTCGCCAACAGAAAATGCGCGGATATCCAGAACGGTTGGACGGTATACCATTTTATTGTCCTGTCTTCCCTTACTGCTTCATGCGCTGCAGACGCAAGATAAACGCGCTTTGTAAACACTTAATTTGCCTAGCTGGCATATCCGTTCGATAACCAACCTGGTCTAATGAAAGCCGATGCCGGGCCACAATCATTCTTTATTTAAGGAGCCAAATACAAAAAACGGAGTTTTTTTATAGCTAATATGCGTAAAAGATCACAACACTTTTTGTGCCCGCGAGCAAAAACGCTCTTGTTCCCTCGGCATTTCATTTGTGTCCTAGGGACGCCGCACTGAAAATTCCTTTATATTCTAGTAAACACATGAACTCCTGACGAACTGCGTGGCAATGGAGAGCTGCGAAGGAAACCGAGAAGGCAATGGGATCCCTTGGATACTGTGCAAAAAAACGGCCAGTGAATCAAGCAGCAGGATGACAAATCGTACAGGACGTCGTAAAACGTCCAGCGGTTTTAATTTCCCAGACGTCTACAGCGATTGGCTGTGCGCGCCGTTATCGGTGACGTTTTTCAGCGCTGAGGCAATCACGTGATGCAGCTTGAGAAATAAAGTACACCGGAACTTTCCGGCGTCCTGTATGGTTCGGCCCCGTTGTAACACACTACCGGTTGAAGCCCCTCGATTGTGCAGTATGGCGGGGCGACAGCATGCTCTCGTCTCTGATGGAGGAGCTTTAACTCCGGCGATAGTCGTCGGTTGACGCACTGCAATGATTCACATCAGCCAACCACCGTACCTACGTCATGTATAGACAACTTTCGCAAAACATATATCTGAAATCCTTATGTCGTCACCAGACAAGAAGTGGGCTATCCAAATTATATTGGAAATGGTTCAGGTATCCTGCGCTAGAATAGCTCCGTTTGAAGCACCACACTCATTCAAGTCATTCAAATACTCAATAGCGCTCGTGCTTAGGCCACATCTCTGTCTTGCGTTGTAAATGAACCCATCAGTGTACATCACAGTAATCAATCCCAAAGCAAACGTCACTATCTTTCGAAATAATGAACGCAAACGCATTCACCCCCGTCTAACCTCGTGTGGTGTGCAACAGCTTCGGTGCACATCCGTCTACACAAAGCGGAATGGCTCCCCATTTTACCAGCGAAGCTGTCTAAACTTGACTTTCAGCCCTTCCGGGCGTCGCTCGAAAATCGGTGCGGCATAGTGGAAAGAAAACGCTATTCTAAAAATTGTGAGGGGCAGTGGCGAGGAAGCAGGAAGCCGACGAGCAGGTGTGGTGAGTGCGCGTCACGGCGCAGATGTTCGGGTGGGGAGGCGCGCGTCGGGGAATGACAGCGCCTAGTGGTGGCGTACTCTGACATGTAGGCGTTCTCCTATTCGTCGAAGGTGTTCTCCTCGTGTTCTCCTAGTTCTCGGTGTTCTCCTAGTGACCGGACCAGAATCAGTGTCCGATCTACCGATAACGTGGGCAGTCCCAAGAAAGTGCTCTCTCCAGAGGAAGAAACGGAGCGTCGGGGAAGGAAACGGAAGACGATCGCGAGCGTGTCAAGCGGAGTCTAGAAGATGCGGAATTCCGGGCAAGGACTGCCGAAGCCAAAAGATAAGCTTAAGCTAATGAAGACAACCAGCTCCGCTGTTTACTCAGTCTTCCCACCTAAATTGCGAAGATGGCCGATTATTTCACATGTTAGTTGCATGCACTACCGTTTGATTCATTTATTGTAGGGTTCAACGCGCCTACGCTTTACAGGCGATGACGCGCGCCGTTGTGGAGTGCTCAGGAATAATTTTCACCACGTGGGTATCTTTAACGTGCGCCGAAATCTCGACCACACTGGTGTTTTAAGTGCAGAGCACTTCATGGGCTCGCCTTGTCATCTTAGCTCGCTAACGGTCGATGCGACTGCATGAGTCACGCCCCCAGCGAAGATTAACGGACCCAAGTAGAGCCTTCTTTACCGGCGTCAGGGAGTCAGGGAGTCACGGCCCAGGAGCATCCAAAACCACGCGGTTTAAATAGTCATACCCAATTAAATCTCGTGGACCGCTGGCACTATTTATACGTTTCCCCGTTATTTAGCGCAAAGAAAACTGCATGCGGGTACATTTGAGGCAAATTCTGTGTATATAACCGGCAGCCCCCTCGTTCATTTACTTATGACCGCTCGTTGGGTTGGTTTTTACGATAGTAAACGAGAAAATCGGCCCGGCATGATAGAAATGGCGTGCTCGAAATGACGCAGATAGGCTCCAGCCGCCAAATAAAAAAATGATGCGTTCGAAATGATGCAGAACGGCTCCAGCCGCACAAAAAAAGAATTACGCGTTCAAAATGATGCAAAACAGCTCCCGCACACGAAACTAAAGCAAGCGCAAAAAGAACAGAACTCCTGGTGGCGCAGTTTCAGGCAGGGGGCGCGCGAGCACTGCGAAGGCGAAAAATTTGAAATGCACTGGGTGGCAGCACTGAGCGGATAACGGCGCTGCAGCCCATTATGACAAATCACTGCTCTGCACTTACGACAGCTTTCACATTGAGTGTAACGGCTTTAATTTTTGCTTTTCGACTCCACCAGAAAAGCGGCCGCCGCGGCCGGAAATCGAACCGGCGTCCTTGTGCTCAGCAGCATGAAGTACTATTTTCCGCAGAGGGTGTGCCCATGTTGGTTTAAAGTACACTCTTAAAAAAAAAGGTCGGGGCATTCACTAATGGAATACTAACAAGTTGTCCCAGTATACACTAGGCACTTAGTAACTGGAGGTAGTAAATGTAGCACTTGTCAGAACTACTAACCGAAGCAGGCAGTAAGCACCACTACCTCCACTAGTAAAGTCCCAGCGATAACACTCTTCTGTGCTACATGCGTTTACTAACTGGCCATGCACAACCTAGTCATAAGCACGACCTTAATCTAGTGCACACTACTTCCTACACTCAGTTAATTTACTAACCATGCAGCTGTTAGTGGCAGAACCTACGTAAAAAACCGCCGGGTAGTAAGGTTCGTAAGGAGTTAGTAAATACAGCGGTTACTGCCATTTTACGACCTTTTTTTATTAAGAGTATTTGCGCACGTGTCTGCGGATTTTCTCAAGGACGTCGGAATTGTACAGCCAACATTCGCTGCTCGCGGCTCTAAGTAAGATCACACTGTTGTAGGGCAAAAAATAGGGAATGGGACAAACTTCCAGGGTTGGTTCTTTTTTTCAGTGCACTGTTTCCGTCCAAGGCGCAAGGAGTTTGGCGATCATAACTGGTACAAGCAAGAGCCGTTCGGCAACCCTGCAACCACTGCACTCGGTCTTCGGAGACTCCGCCAACTTCTCCTCCAGGTGTCCGCCTTAATTTCCCTTCGCCTTCTTCCTTGTTTCCGCTTCATTTCCACGGCATCTTCCGCACTTCCGGAAAAGCCGGACAGACACCCTGCCAAGAATTCGGAGCTGTGTGATCCTCCCAAGAACTTTCCCAGAGCTAACGATGGCAGCGCGGCATCTACCTCCGGGTCTCTTCGTTCCGGTCTGCCTAACAGGAAACGAACCGGAAGTCAGCGAGCAGTAAACAAATGGGAGAAATACATGGCTGCCACCAAACGCATTTCCGAGCCGTACGTTACGCGAACGTGGGCGTTTTCTTTCTCTTGCCTCTTGTTTCGGAATGACCACCTCGTTTCACTTTTTTGCTTAGATTTTTTTCTTGACCGAATGACTTCCCTTTCCCTGGGTGTCACCAAGTACGGCTGAACTGAGTAGCATACTTAAGGTGTTCTGTTTTTCTCCGGCTTCGAGTTTGTTTTATACTAACTTTTCTTTTGTCCTTGGTCCGGGCGATGCGTTTAGGTCAAACGTTTACTTGGGGAGATTCAGACTGATTTGAGTGAAAGGGCATGAAATGCAACACCAGACAGGGCCTATTTCTACACGAACCACCTTTTCTCTTGGAGGCAAGGGTTAGCCAGGCACGTAATGTAAACAGCCTCAACCACAATTAAATAAAAAAGTGGGAGGTGATTCATTTTATTGTGCTTCTTGATGAACAGCGCGAAATAGGTCACAATGCCACAAACCCAATGTTGACAAAAATGTTCCATGTGGCGTTTATTCTGTTTGACTTTATAAGTAATATTAAAAACCCGGACTGTCTAAGATGTGAAAAAAGTTGGCTCTTTAACCGAAGCAATGTTAAGACAAATGGGTTAAACCATTTTAAAAGCGCTTGCTGCCCGCCGTGCACTTCGACTACTTTCACTCACGCGGTCATATTACGGCGCAATCCTGAAGTGCCCATCTCTGCAAAAAATACCGACCTTGCTGCTGTAGTTTTTGACGGGTACAGAAAATACCCTTAGCTGTAAAGAGTTAAAAGAAATAGAAATAGAGTAAATAGAGTACATCAACAAATAAAGCAAATAAATAAATAGAGTAAATAAATCGAAACAGAGTACAAGAGTTTTGGATTGGATTGGAAAAGACTTTAATGACAAAGATGCTGCAGTAGGCGTGACCTATTTATGGCTCCGCCTCGACGCGGCCTAACGTTGCATCTCCTTTCGCAGCCCTACTGAGCACTAGTTCCTTTTCGAGAGAGAGAGAGAGAGATAAAACTTTATTGGATCCATGCCATTCAGGTGGCGTTTGTAGCCGGTGGCATCCACCACTCACCGGCGACTGCCACAGCCCTATGGATTAACTGGACCTGAAGGTCCAGATCGGAGCTGCGGAGCTGCGGAGCGCGGCCTCCCAGTGCTCCTCAGAGGTGATAAGTGGGAATGTATTTTGTGGGCATGCCCATATGATGTGAGAAAGGGTGGCGTTATCTCCGCACAGGCAACAGGCCGCGGTTGGATAGAGAGTTGGGTGTATGTGTGTCAGACGAGCTGGATTGGGGAAGGTATTTGTTTGTCATCATCATCATCATCATCATCATCATAATCATCATCACCAGCCTATCTACGCCCACTGTAGGGCAAAGGCCTCTCCCATTATTCTCCAATTGCCTCGGTCCTGTGCCAACTGTGACCAATTTATCCCCGCAAACTTCTTTATCTCATCTGCCCATCTAACTTTCTGCCGCCCCCAGCAACGCTTGCCTTCTCTAGGGATCCACTCTGTTACCCTTAATGACCAGCGATTATCTTGCCTTCGCATTACATGTCCTGCCCACGTCCATTTCTTCTTCTTAATTTCTACTAATATGTCTTTAACACCAGTTTGCTCCCTGACCCACTCCGCTCTCTTCCTGTCCCTTAATGTTACACCTATCATTTTCCGCTCCATTGCCCGCTGAGTTATTCTCAATTTAAGTTGAACATTTGTTTGTAGTAAACGCCAAATGTGCTCTTTGTGGTTATCCAATTCCTGGTCCGCCGGTGGGTAGATCCGGCGGGAGAGGCGGTAGTGTATTGTGATGTCATGAAATGTGACCATGCGATCCCTCGCAGACCGCGCCCCGTGATAGGGATAGAGTTTAGGCCCTGCCCGGATCGTGAGCCCTCGGGCGAGTTCGTGGGCCGTCTCATTCCCCTCGAGGCCGGAGTGCGCGGGTGCCCAGTCAGGCATATTTTCTCGTCTGGGGATTTCGATCGAAATTTTTCCAGAATTTTGAGTGCCACTCCTGATAGTCTGCCCGTGGCAAAATTTTGGATTGCAGTCTTTAATCGGAAATGATTGTCTGGGTGGTTGGATTTTGTATGATGGCTAAGGCTATGGCCGCCTCTTCCGCCGTTTCTGGGCGGTTGGCTCGTATGGTCGCCGAGTTTAGTAGTTTTTTGGAGAAGTCTGTTGTAGCAACACTCTAAACATTTTTTTCCACCCATATACTCCCTAGAGGTTCTTTTTCGCCTGTCCTCTAGTGATCCTCCTTGTAGGAGTTTTTTTACTACATGGAACCGGGAGGTTTTGTTTACCTCCTCAAAACAGGGTGTTTTTAGGTGATAGAAAAGGAGGTAGTTAGGGAGTGTTAAGAAATGTTAGGGAGAATTTAAGGAGATCAAAATGGAGTATTCTTTACCTTCCTCAAGGCGTTTTTAAGTGATGTTTATGGACTTTTTAGGCGGTTGAATAGGAGCCTATTATGGCTCCCTTGGGAAGTACTTATGTTTATTTTAGGGGCGTTTTGAGGAGGTTCAAGGAAGCATTTACTTCTTTTGCATGGAGTTTTTACGTTTTGTAGGCCTCGCGAGGGGAGTTTTTAGGAGGTTCAAGGAAGCAATATATTTCTTTGAATGGAGTTTTGCAAAGTTGGGGCGGTTTTGTAGGCCTTCCGAAAGGAGTTTTTTCAAGGCCACAAGGGAGAGTTTCTAGTTCCCTGCGGGAGTACTGATTGCACAGGCACTGTTTTTCTCGGTTTCAGGTTATTTCAAACGAACTTTCGCATACAAGTTTACATGGTACATGGTGTACACAAGGAGGCTCCGAAATAAAACTTAGGGCGACACCTCCTATAAGAAAGCAAAAATGGTAAATTGCCAAAAACACGCCAGTTAGGAATGGAAGACAGCAATAGAATGCTAGTTGAACAAACCGTAAATTAATATTACTACAAGAACTGGAAATACGCGAAAAACAAAGATAGGCGCAAACACAACCACATGGTAAGTGAATCATTATTATAATAATAGCGGATCGAGAACGCGTCATTACTTATCAGAACTTATCAGAACGCATCAGCACTCAGTACACAAATTGAAAAAAATGGTGCAGTGGTTTACAGAACAACAAAAAATTTTCAGTTGGTGGTGACAATGAGCGATCTGTGTGCTAGTTGAACAAAACTGTAGAAATAATATTACTACAAGAACTGGAAATACGCGAAAAAACATATAGGCACAAACACAACGGCATGGTAAAGTGACATCATTATATAATACTAGAGGCTTGAGAACGCGTGAGTACTTATCAGTACGCATCAGTACTCAGTACACAAAGTGAAAAAAATGGTTGCAGTGGTTTAAAACAACAAAAATTTTTTTCTATTGGTGGTGAAATGAGCGAGAGCTGTGTAACGATTTGATATTGAAAGGTAACGAGCATTTTGTAGATGGTAAAGGCACAAGAGATAAATGATGTAGGAGACAGACAGCAATGAGATGGCTATGGATAAATGAGTAATATAAAGAACGAGAAATATGCTGCGGAAAATACCAGTGCGTTTTGATAAAGACACAAATGCGCCAAGAAAAGTGACCCAGTCTGAGGGGTTAATTGCAAGGATATAGAACAGAATGGGTGGTATCGCGACAGCTTCTTCAGAGTGAGAAGAAAAAAGCCATGTAATTCATGTTTTTCCGATAATTTTGAGTTGATTCATTTGGCACCAGTTGCCAACATTATTTAGATAATTGTTTCAAGTTATATTAGTTGGTTAATATTATTGCTTCACTAAAAGATAGCTGTATTATCAGCATACAGAAGGGCCCATCAAATATCCCCTGTTCAGTAAAAAAAAAGAAAACGTCAGAAACATAATACGAAATTCTTTAAACTACTATCCAATGATTACAGGATTGAAAACAAATAAAATATTGGTGAGGGATATTGATGCGATAAAAGTTAATTAGTTCTAAATCCTTCACACGTGGTTTGGTGCTGGCAAGGTCCAAAAAGGCATGTTCCACAAACGTTAGAGCTCTGTGTGCCTTCTTGGGATATTGAATGTTGAAAACCCAGAACGATGCAAACAGACTACACAGTCCTCCCAGTAAAGATGATGCAGTCAAGACACTCTGGCCATCGATGCGGAGGCTAATTTCCCCGTTCGCGGAATGCAGGCAGGGAGTCAAAGGAACATCTACCTGAAAAAGCAAAAAAGAAAAAAAAATGCCCCACACGTAAAATTCAAAACAGACACTATGGTTAAATGAACTTAATAATTCGGTACAGTAATAAAATTGTTATGCCAGGTTCCCTGCGAAGATTCAGTACTTAAATTAGGAATGCAAAGGCTTCATAAAACCAAGTGCCAGTACATTAACCATCGTGGCTTTTGCAGCAATAAAAAAGATATTACTTCCGCACAATATACTCGAGCACAACTTTAAATGACAGTGAAGTTAAAATGCAAGTCTCTCTAGGTTGATAGATTAGCTCACGGAGAACACTATTATACCCCTCTTACACCTGGCATTTTTTTAAAATAAGGTTGAAACTAGCAAAAACACGTTTTCACCGGAAGGGCTTAAGTGGCCTGACGCGCACAACTTCTTTCTTGGCTGCCGCTGGATGGTGCTACTCGTCCATACTTGGGGTGGCAGTACCGCTTTCCAAGGGAGCATGCGAGCTACGCATGAGAAAATCGTTCGACGCCAAAACTTGCGGGGCCTCAAAAGGCCAATGTTTTTCTTCAGTGAAGCGTAAATACTGATCACAGGTCCAATGGAGAAACATTTTGCTTAGTGGTCTCGAACGGCAAATGACAGGGGAGTTTGGGGAAGCATGAGCGATTTGACCGGAACTGACCAAAGTGCTTGGTACGTGGTAATGTTGTATTCAGTTGCTTATATACTGCTATTAATCACCGGTGCTTCACTTGCTTCCGGTTTATCCTGATGCAAACAGCGACTGCAGTCGTGTTTGCGTCACGTTTGATGAGCAGTTGAACAGCGATTTCTCAGCATCTTGGCACTAAATTAATGCTGAAATGGCTATGCGGAGGTCCGACTTCCGTTTGAAATCAACTTGCTGGTTGTCTTCAATGACCCTTTAACAACAAGTTACCCTTATGCCTCATCACTGCAACCGATTGTTCCTCCGTGTGGTGCAGTGACAACAAGCTATGAAAGAAAATCCCGCCATCTCCACGAAGTGAATGATGATGAGAGGGGCGAATCTAAAATGCTTATCAGCAGACAATGTGACGCACTGTGATTATTTTCAACGTGAAACGAACCGTTTCTGTGATTTGTAGGACTGATTCTGCTATTAATTACTGCAGTGACAACAAGCTATGAAAGAAAATCCCGCCATCTCCACGAAGTGAATGATGATGAGAGGGGCGAATCTAAATGCTTATCAGCAGACAATGTGACGCATTAAGTGCAAGCTGCTTTCATAGTGTGTGCATTGGACGTTAGGATATGGCCCCCTGGCAGAATGATGCGCTGCGCGAGATTTTGCCGTACCTAAAAGGACAGGCAACTCATTTTTACGGAGTATAGGATCTGTAAAAGGGTTGCGAGTTGGGCGAGTTGGTAATTATGCATTGCGAAAAATAAACTGCGCGCAAATTAACGAGGACAAGAACACATGAAGACGGCACAAGCGCACACTCGTAACTAGTTTATTATTGCACAATTCAAAGCTTTATATACCCAAGCGCCCAATTGCCGCACCCCCAATGCGTCACAGTTCTCGGCGCACTCAGCCGAAAATACTAAAAAACCGTAACAACAAAACCACAAAACGAACTTTGAGGCGCACGAAAGGCGAAAAATCAGCAAAGATAACCGCATCATACATGGATTAAGACCCCCCTCCCACCCCCAACACGCATTCCCAGAAGAAGCACCGAAATAGCGCTCAATGTGCGTCTAAATATGCGACTTCTCGATTAAGCAGGGCGATAGAGGGATGACTGATACGTTCGGAACCAGCTTTTCTGATGTGGCTGGCTTCTACAATTTCTCGCGTTTGCTGGTTCTTATGTCGCAAAAGGATGGCTGTGCGCTCAAACACAGGGACACAATCAGGTCTGCATGCGCGGTAATGAGAAGATAAGTGGCTCAGGTCACGTTGAAAAATGAAAAAAAAAAAAATATACGGTACTTTTAGACGTCGTACGCTCGAGTTTGTGACAACGTACCCGTGTGCGGCTCTGTCCTGAAGTTCGGAGAAATGCAGGCGGGTTGTGTTATATTTCTCGTCTTGCATTACGCTTTCTTTTATATATTAGCGCCCTCTTTCCCGATCTCTCTACCTT
Organism: Haemaphysalis longicornis; assembly: GCA_013339765.2. Classification (NCBI taxonomy): domain Eukaryota; kingdom Metazoa; phylum Arthropoda; class Arachnida; order Ixodida; family Ixodidae; genus Haemaphysalis; species Haemaphysalis longicornis. The sequence continues at coordinate 53,135,268 of CM023449.1, read as the reverse complement.
CCTTCCCGCTTCCGTCTGACTGCGCTGATTTTCGCCAGCACGAAGTAACCGTCACGTTGCTTTGAAACGACGCCGCGCGCGACAAACGATTTTATCTCGAATGCCCTGTTACAAACCGGCCTACAAAAGAATGCGAACGCATACCCCAAAACCCACAAACAAGTAAAATAATACGAGTGTGCGCTTTTTTCTTTGCCCGTGCGTGTACGAGCTGTGAGCGGCACGGGTACCCGGGTACTTCGCTGTTAACCCTATCCAAACGTTTGACAAACGCATCGACTGATGAAAGACCACTTACCAGCGAGCTGTCCACACCTGTCGCCGTATCCAAATGCTGTTTGCGGCCGTTCCTCGTGTGACAGGGGCACATGAAAATCTTTCCACCAAATGGCACTACTAGTCCTTCACAAATACGAAAAAACGACGGCCCAAGGCGAGGCTTGAAGCTCCGGCCGCGCCGAGTCACCGGCCGCGCTGCGTTGATAGCACGGAGGTTGTTTACATCCGGGCAGCCAGTCGTGCCGCCAGGGCAAGTTGAGTCGCTGCAGTCGGGTGCGTTGGCGCGCTGGCACGAGAATTTAAATCGTCTATGTATGCGCAAGCAAGCGAAGCAGATGAACATTGCAATTGTTTGCAACGGCGAGAACTGCCTCTTCGTTAGCAGCAGAGTTTGACAACACCTATCGCCAAAATAAACAGATTGAGACAACACGGCCGCGCTCTCTGCCTGTGATCGCGCTGGTTGAAGCATCTATACGGGTATACGTACGGTATTGGTTTTGTAGCGGCGTGCAACCGTCGCGTCCTGCTCACTCGTTCTAATTAGCATTAGGCCACGGTTGAAGTGCTGGTGCACGGAGACAACAGAAGACTAACATGGCGACCGCCCGCTTGAGATGATTACCTCAGATAGGGCGTTTATTGTGGACGTGGTAGTATACAAGGAACGGAACGCCATCTCACAAATGGTGTTAAGTAGTTCTAAATCCTCCCTTTTGCTACCCGGATGGGCAACGGTACTACCATGGAGGTTCGTCCACTTCTTTAGATCATGCCTAGGGAGTACATTTTTTGCTATAGGTACTTTTCAGGGCACATTACTTGATTAAAACTCCATTTCCGGCTAGTTTGCGTTTACAGTGAACCGCATATGCGTCGTCGTGTCTGTACTCTGCTGCGTCCACATAGATGGTGTTTGGGTTATTCCGGTGTAATTTATGGAGTGCTTCTGTTCCTTTTCGAAGCCCGTGCCTTTCAAGCGCGGTGAAGATCTGCTGGATGGCCCATTCTTGATCCATCTTGCTGGCTGACTCGATGACTCCTTGAAGTTTCGCTAAATACTTTCAAAACTGTTACTGTCCGGTTCGGCGGCACAGTCCCACATAACGTCCACCGGTTTTCCGGTACCATCTTGCACACACTAGACAAGGCCTCGGGGTATTCGTCCGGGAACATCCGATGTAACGCTGCCGGTGATGTGACCAACGCGGTCTTGAGTCTTCTTAGCCAGACCGCTTCCTCGCGACCCAGCGACCGATGTAGCGGCGGGTACGGCCGTCTCGAAAGCCGCATGTCTTGAGTGTTTCGCCATAGAATCTCGCTCGGTCCTTGGTCTCCGACCAGCATTCGCACTCGGGACGACTCATTGATTTCGCGTGGGTTGTTAAAGGAGCCATGAAGAGAAAATACAACTTCGTTTAATTTGAAAGAACTAGGATTCAGTATCTCCCTCAGCTCCATTACAGCCACAAAAGATGTTTTTTAACGAAGAAAAAGCAAGAAGTGTTTAAAAACTTTCAAATTTTGCGCCACAGAGACGTGTTATGAGCAAGAATACATCGTACGGGCCAACAATAAAACATTAATTTTCAGTGCGTTAATGCACGTTAGCATTCAAGTATGCGGTCAAATGGAACTATGAGGCCCCATTACAGACGTCCAGTCATGTGTCGTCGAGACAGGTGAGTTAGGCGGCCGCCAATCGCACAAACAAGTTCCGTGACGTCATAGAAAAGTTGCGGGAGATTGCTAGTGGGTCGCGACTGCTTCAGACGTTTTCTTTCATATCTCCGTTATTTGTCGAAGATTGCGATGATATATGTATCATTGTTATCGGGACTAAGCAGTCTTTTAATAAACCCAACTTTTTTTGTCTTCATGGCTCCTTTAACCGGGTCTTGAAAGCAGAGGCCAAATACTTAACTACCGCGCTATCTCCTCACGTTGAGAGCAGTGTAATGAAAGTAAGAGTAGTGCAAGTTGCGTACCACGTGAGCGTGAGGGCACGTGAGTAGAACAGGGGTGCCCCAGCCACGCAGAACTCTGATTCTGGGGAAGCTACGACACGTGTTACCAGTTTTGCTTGGTGAACCACTTCACGCCAAGAGACACAGAAACAAAAAATAACCAGGTACACGCAATTCCATGAATCGCTTAAGAACAATTTCTGTCAAGAGAGCAGTTGGGACCACGTGACATGAGACAAATGTAGCGAAACATAGCGGCAAACTGCTATAAAACCTGAGGGAAAACATTTGACGAGTACTCAAACGCAAGAACAACGCGTAGATAGGTCTATTTTGCATTGTGTGAAGCATACACTGAGGGGCGAAGCATCCAGTGTATAAGTGTATTCTTGGCGCTGTGGTATTTTTGCCAGCGGAGATGAAACCGTTGGGCGTACAGGTTTACAGCTTGCTGTAAAAGTATCTTTCCTTTGAAGCACGAAGCTCTCTAGCACGAGGCGTAAACGATTGTCCCGGTGTTTTCTTAGTTCACGTTACATTCTAGCGCGAGGCGTAAACAAGTTCCCGGCGTTTTAGCACTGTGACTACGTGAGACGACGATTGCGACTATGACGACAGGAGTTGTCAACAGCCCCAACCCGTGACTGCCTTCGCCCCTAAAACGAAGGAAGATACAAGAACTAGACGAGCAATAAAGGAGTCGGTCAAAATAATTCCCACCAAAATTCGAAGTAACGAAAGCGAAGGGAGAGACGTAAACACCGTGGAGCAATAAAAAAAGGCTTTGATAAGCGCTGCCGACTTTGACCATCAAAACACGTAAATTTCTTGCCATACTTGGAACGCGCGGTTGGTATCGTTTCGATACGCTGGCTCAAAAAGACATGGTGGGAAGCTGCCTTCTCGGAGTGGAACACGCCGTGAGCACACTGGGAGGTACCGTTGAGATGCTTTTTTTGTACTATGTTCTGCGTTTTTTTTTTTTTGCACGGGTTCATTTTATAAGATTAGAAAGCGCCAGTATTTTCAGCGCTTTTGTAAGCACGAGTGCGCACGGGGACACCAGGTGACGAAGTGTGACACAGACGGAAGTCTAAAATAGCGGTCCCGCATACTCTATTTGCTCTTAGCATTCCGTGCATATCTCTACCGAGAATCTTGGAACAATGCAAAATAGGTCTTTCTACGCGTTGTTATTGAGTTTGAGTATTCGTCACATGTTTTATCTTTAGTTTGTTGGCAGTTTGCCACTGTGTTTCGCTACATTGGTCTCATTCCACGCGGTCCCAACTACACTCTTGAGAAGGATTGTTCTTAGGCGATTCGTGGAATTGCGTTGCCTCTCATTATCACAAAATAATTGCCTCTAGCTTCTGCTCAAGTGACCTTCACTTCAGCTAATCTTCTTAGCGGCTAATCCTGGTCGTTTGGAGCTGAACTGCATCGCCTTTCTCGTTCCTGACTTTCCCACCCCTCGTTCCCGTCATTATGAACTCGTGACCGCTAGAGCGAAATACGACTTTCGTACAACCAAAAAAATTGTGAGGCGCCAAACTGCTTGTCTTTATTTTAAATGTAATTTAGAGATAACCCGCCTTTTAAAATTACTTTCACGCCCGACTCTACCCTCCCCAGATAATAATCATATTTTGCACGCCAGAACTAGTTTATTCCCAATACAAGCTCAGCGTCTGCTTGCGTCCTTTTTGTGTTGCTCTTTCACACCTTCCTTCTTTCTCATTTTTCTCTTGAAGAGAATGGCATGTGCATTTGCAGTGGCATTTATGTCTATAAAAAGCATATCTGCGAAAGTATCCATGCTAAATGTTCCTTGGATATGCGTCTTTTGATTTTTTTTTATTCGATTGTGGGGTGTAACGCGCCGACGCAACGCAGGCGATGAGGCGCGCCGTAGTGGAGGGCTCCGGATTAATTTTGACCACCTGGGGATCTTTATCGTGCGCCGAAATCTCGTACACACGGGCGTTTTTGCTTTTTCGCCTCCATCAGAAAAGCGGCCGCCGCGGCCGGGAATCGAACTTGCGACCTCGTGCTCAGCAGCGCAACGCCTTAGCCACTGAGCCACCGCGGCGGGTCTTGGATATGCGTCAGCATTGTGTGTGGGTGTGCATGTGTGCGCGTGTGGGTGCGTGGGTGTGCAAGTGTGTGAATGTTTGTGCGTGTGTGCGCATGTGCGTTCCTGCGCATGCGGGTGTCAATGCCCTTCCGGTCATTCACACAGACGCGAAATAGACCACGTGTTTGGCAAGCATTTTTAGAGCGAAAGCTCTCACAATCCTTTAACTTCTTAAAAGCTCTAAAAATGTAGGATACATATTTCAAGGTCACTCATCTCGTCGCAATAGACCTTCAGCCACCGGTCTCTGCTGCGCCCTTCTTTTCCCTTTGCTGGCTGCTGGCGTACCTTGTGACTGACTATAGCGAGGGTAAGACGGCTGCTTCGCCTGCGCTCCTTGACCGCTCTGAACCGGCTGGGCCGTCTATGCGGGCCAATCGGCGCAAGCAAAAGAATGGATCCAATCACCCAGCAGACATAGCTAGACGGCCGGCTGCACAATCTCAAGCAAAGGCAAACTATCACTAAACGCTGTATTCGTAGTCTTTTCTTTCGCTCATGTTAACTACTTTTAGAAGTATTAAACGGGAGCACGTTTTATTGGCCGGCCACTGAGCTAGCGCCTGCCCATTGCTGAAACAAACGCGGCTGAGACTTTTTACAGACACTTGTTCAGCCTCCTACCACCACACTGGCGCCTCTCCAGACAGGAAGCTACAACTTGGCGACGTCTCAAGACGAATACCTACCCACATCCCACCCGCCTCCACCTCGTCTTCCGCAGCCAACAACCTTCCCTCTGCGCTTACTGTCCCCAGCCTGGCACACTCTACAGCATCATATGGGAGTGCCAACGAACTCGAGACTTGCCCCCCCTTCCCAACCCCACCTTCGAGCAGTGGAGGGCTTCCCTGGCCAGCACGGAACCGGATATCCAGCTTAAACTGGTGACCCGAGCACGGACGGCCAGACGAAGTCAAGGCACCCGTACTAGGGACGTCTTTCATGGGGCGAGGCCTCCACGTCAGCCTCTGCTTGATAAATAAAAATATTTATTCTCTCTCTCTCTCGCTACGTGTCAGATAGAACATCCTGAAGACTTCGCCATCGCCCCCTGGTCACAACAACAGAGTGGGTGAAGCAAGTTCGGACGGATTAACTCTTTCGTTGCGACTTGGTAATTTGCGAGATTTTATGCGCACGGTGTTCTACCCCAAAACATAGGCGGCTCCAGCGCTGGGTGGTAACAAGCAGCTCAGTGCACCCGAATAGGCCACTACGGAAGAGCGACAAACGTGTGGTCTAATTTTCAAACCATGGCTCTAATTTTCAAACCATGGTTTAGCGGCTGAATCTTCTTTTTTATTATATAAATTTTAATTAGTTATTGTAAATAGATGTGTACGCAAGCGTGCATACTTATAAATGACCTTATAGCCTTCGCTACCATGCCTTAACGGGATTTTCAGAACCTGTACAAATGGTAAAATGATGTCCTGTGCCCTGTGATTTCAGCTCAAGGCTTTCCTTTGAAAGTAAAGTGGCGGCAAGGTTTTCCGACATACTTGGATGCAAACAATAAAGAAATCAACGTACAAGCTATAAAAAGTCAACTCAGGTGAATATCGTTCAGGCGCTATTAGAAGTTTGGAAAAGTCCAACGATTTCACCACTCATTTCGCACATCTTATTCTGTGGAAGGTTCATGGTTAGCGCTCGATTTTCTTCCATCCTCTCCACTTTCGCGTACTCAAGCACGGGGAACAAGGCATAAACTGATGGAAAGCACGTTCCGCGCATCCTCCTGGGTGAGTGAACCAAAGCGAATATTTGCGGGCGCATCCCCGTACAAATATTACAACAGAGAAAAAATATGAGTGAGGAGCCCACCTAAGTGCTAAGTTTTCAAGGAAGGCCCTACACATTTGGTGCTGTGTGCACTTCCCAAAAAGTTTTGCAGAACAGTTGAGAGAACTGTTTGTTTCGCTTTCTGTCTGGATGAACTGTCAGAAGAATAAGGATGCCTCGTAATCATCGATCTAAGGCAGGAGTTTGGGTCTCGCGTCATGGCAGTGTGAAGCTGACATACGTAACGTGATTTCAGTATAAAATTCAGAGGGCGTTCTCTAAAAAAACAGAAAAAAATAAAAAAAAAAACGGAATCACGACGACGGCTGAAGATTTATTTCACGAACGGGCCTTGTAAATGTCAAAATACTCGCTTTTATCCTGCCAGAGAGAGAGAGAGAGAGAGAGAGAGAGAGAGAGAGAGAGAGAGAGAACAACATTATTTAGCGGCACAAAATTGCGGCGACTACGTGCCGGATGGGGTGGTTCCCTCTTCACGGGACCCATATGCTTCCGCGGCTGCCTGGCCCCTGGAGATCAGGACGAGCTGGTCTTCCAAGGCGGGGCTGGTTAGCAAGGTCTCCCATCGCTCGTTAAGGGGTGTGGGAAGGGTGGTGGAGTGTTGGGTAAGGGGTGGGGGGATTGTCTCGGTGAAATCGCTCTCCGATGACGTGCCGGAGCGTGCGCAATTGCCCAGAGAAGCTACCCTCTTTCTCGTATATCTCGGGGTACATTCTGCTTTGGAGATAGGGGTGCGGAAAGGATCCTGCTTGTATTTGCCTACCCCGAACGCATGTGCATTTTCTGGGGAAACATTCATGTTACGCATTTTAAATGGGCAATATGGAACGAATAGCAATCAACCTCCCCTCCTCCACCCTAAAAAGCTGAAAAATCAGTCTGGAATTTCCCTCCCGCACATTTTTCCTCACTGCCTGCAAGGTAGGAAAGGGAAAATGAGACAGATGGCGTTCTCTAAAAAGTAATGCATTTCCCCATAGACCAGTTGGTCGACCGAAAAGCTCTGATAAAATCCCTGTACACACGGCGCGTGCGTCAAACCGGTCCTCCAATATGTCAAAACGGTTACTTGGAAATAAGAAAAAAGGAACTGTTATGGATAACTCAATATACACATCGATCATGAAGAAGGAGTGCAATAGTACATTTTTATCTCATAAACCACGTATAGGTACGCATTTAAATTTTTGTAGATGCGTTTACTTAGTAAGCAAAAAATCGTCGCATGGGTTCCTTTGTTTGCGACTTGGGTCTTTGAAGGTTTACGATTGATTGGACGCACTTTCAGCGAAGGTTGGGCGCACATTTACCAAACGTTTTGACGCACTTTTGGCTCGTATTTTAGCTGAGAAAGCTTTTGCGTTTCTTTCAACCTTTTTTAGGGAGGGCTGGCAAAATTTTCCTTGGGGTGTACATACAGAAGAAGAAGAAAAAAGAAAGGAAAGGCCGGGAGGTCAACCAGGTGTAGAGCCCGGTTTGCTACCCTGCACAGGGGAAATGAGGCTCAGGGAATAAAAAGGGGGGGGGGGGAGAAGAGGAACAGATAGGAGTGGGAAAGCGCGCACTCTAGTCCCTTTTCGCGCACTATAGTCTTTCAAGCAAGTTATAGTTATGGTCTTTCAAGCAAGTATAGTCTCCCAAGAATGTCTGCGTCTCCATTTATGCCGACGACATTTGCCTCTGGGCTTCGGGGGTCAACCGACCACAGCTACGGGCACGACTTCAAAAGGCGGCCAATGTAGCGCGATCTTACCTGCGGCAACAAGGTCTGAGTATCTCGGGTGACAGGTGTACATACAGTGTACGCGGTATGCTGCATAAGGTGTACGTCTGTGTCTAATCCCTCACACACCACGTCCGTTTGTCGTAATATGTAGCACACTTGAAGGTAATCTTGCGCGTTGCTGATATACAATACATCCAAGCAACATATATTCTTAAACACTTTAAGCCGGCGTACACTGCCGACGGGTAGTTATGACAAAAAAAAAGTCTAAACGGCTTGTGAAGAAAAGGAAACGCAGCCACCTTAAACTGGAAAATCATGTTGGGCTCGAACTACTCAGGAAAACCGTTTCCTATACAAGCAGCTTTATTGAAGGCAGGCTCACGCGACGCACGCCTATTGTATTACTCTTCAAAGCCTCGTACAGTACGGTTTCGGCCGCTGCAATTAAACCCCCAGGGTGTACCTTCGGAAAAGGCTTGAGGCTGTTGTCGGCGCGGCACTGCCATATATGCATCATGATTCGGGACACTGGCCTAGGTGTTTTCGTTTGCGAACAGTGCGCCTCACAGAAGATGTGTGGCCGCCTTCATTGTTTGATTGTTTGTTTATTTGTTTGTTTGGTTCTCTGCAGCGAAAGCGCTAGAAACTGGGTGGAAAACTTCGACGCATTCGTGTAATTGTGCGAAAATCCAGAGCCATCTCCACTAAAGTGAAACCTGGGGAGGGGTGAAGCATGCAGTGTATAGGTGTATTATTGGCGCCTTCGCCAACGGAGACAAAACCGTTGGGGGTACAGGTTTACAGCTTTGCTGTAAAAGTCTCTTGTCTTTGAAGCATGAAGCTCTCCGGCGCGAGGCGGAAACGAGTGTCCCGGTGTTCGAGTACCGTGACTACCTGAGACGAACGACGATTACAATGACGACGACGGAAAGAGACGCCAACAGCACCAGCCTTTAGAAGACACAAGACAGCTGCTCCCTGGCTTGAGATATAATTAAGAAACAGTCTTTCCACTTTTGAAAGCGCCTCCACAACCGGCGTACAGTCCTTTGCGCAACCCCCGCAACCACCGTAACCAGGTGTTGCCTTCGTTGCTCCGTGCAGCGAAATCTCCTACACTATGCCAGTGGTGTGTGCCAGAAGGCCGAGAATGCCGAGGTAAATACCGGATCGAAGCAGAAAAGACTGACCATAAGTATTCCACTCTTTGCTCCTCTGCTGCAAAGATAGTCCCTATTAGCGGCTTTCGTGGGGCAGCAAAGGAAGAATAACTGATTGGCAGCGCCATCAGGCCAGTAAGCGGGGATTCTCGGCTGATTAGCCCATTCCGAGTGACCATCCTCATCCATCGTTCCTTTCTAGCCGTGGCTGAAGCCCGAGAGACAACAACTGGCAACAACATCGCTGGCTTTCGCCTTCAGGCAAGACTTAAGTGCCTGATGAATTTTTCCGTTAACACTGAAAATAATATAATTGTTACTTGATGCATCACATAAGTCGCAGCATTGCGTCCGCTCTGGAAATCTTTTTTACGATTTCACGTCAAGGCATTAATTTCAGAAAACGCCTCCCTCTGTGTAAACTGGTCGCATCAAAACAAAATTTCCCCGTGGAAGCTCTGCTTATTTCAACTTTTATCCTGGTTAAAAATAAAAACCTGTTTTTGGGAGTTTTTTATATTTTTCAACCACGCACTTCTCTACGCCAGGCATGGATTGAACTCAAGCTTAAACAGCTACTCACAAGGCGGCAGTCCGTCCTCCTCCGACAGATACAGAAAAACACATTACCCACTGAACATATCACAGATCGCTTTCGACATTTACCCGGCACCCCTACTTGCTCGTTCTGCGGAGGTTACCCAAACATATTCCACACAATATGGGCCTGTGATCGACATCCAAAGTTGACCCCATCCCGAATCCAACTCTAGCATCCTGGGAGGCAAGTCTGGCTGACCCCAGCGCTGCGACACAGCTCCTGCTGACGTTCAGAGCGGAGGAAGCCATGGTCACGGCTTCCCAAGACGGCGCCCTGGACTAAGGGTGCTCAGGAAAATAAAGTTAACTTCCTTCCTTCCTTCGCATTTGAAACGTGACGGCTGAAAAAAACCGCCCACATCCCGCAACAATCCACGTCAAGCCACCAAGTCATCTGGTAAAAAAGACACAAGAAGAACAAAAAATGAAATATTTTATACAAACAAAGCCAAAAACTTTGAAGGTCAGTTCTGTTTCATAATTTATACTCTCCCTTCTACCGCACACCCTGGGGAACCGCAAAACCCGATAACCATAGAAAAGAGAAGAAACGAAAAAGCGTGCAGCTGGCAAACAGGACACCGCAGAAACAAACAAAAAACTGTAGTTTAGGTCGTGCAGAAGATCCCCGTTCAATTTCATTGTGTCGGCATTTTCGTTCTTCCTTTTTTATGGCCTAACTGCCGGAATAGGGAAACAAACAGGCTGAGCGTTCTATCAGCCCTCTCACTCGCTAGACACTCCCCTTGCGTGCACAAGCGTTTAGAGATCGGGCCACCTGTCAGCAGCAGGCAGTCCCTTCGCGGGTCTGAATCTCTGTACAGCAGGGCGCAAAACAAGTTTCGAAATGTACGGGGCCGAAGCGGCATTCGGGCAAGCTAGTAGGCTCGTCCCCCAATTTTCGATGAGGTTCTGGAAGGCCGCAAAGCGTAGTGCAACGGCGCACAAGAATGCCGAATTCATTTATATTCTGGGCCGACCGGTATACTAATGCGTAAGACAAGTGCACCATCGGGCCAAAAAAAGAAAGAAAAAAGAACGGGTGTCGTTGTTGTTCTAGTTCTCCATTACGGGAAAAGGGCGCTGCCGTGAAGAGTAAAAACACACGTTTGAGTTCCTATGGGTTTTGAACGCGGTTCTTTACAGTAGAAGCCGAGTGCAGAACTACCCGTTGCCAGCGGTGATACTAGAGTTGGCCGAGTGCGCGTGGCGGCGACGTCATATCGCATGACAGGTGATCATGACGGCACGTGAGTACAACGGGTGCATCCCAGCCAAAAATAAATTCAATTCAGGCGAAGCTGTACCGTAAAGTGTGGGCAGTCTGCCTTTCGAAACGATTCGCGCCAAAATGCAAAAGAAACCGAAGAAACACCGTCCTATACACGGCGTTTAACACCGTGTAGAGCAGTAACGAAATGTTTGTTAAGTAGCGCCGTGCTTTAGTTTTCAAAGTCCTTTGCAGACTTAAGTGTTGCGAGTAATTTTCCGTTGTAGATGCCTAAATTAATGTTGGTTTCCGACGACAGTTACGTTTCCAGTTCAGTCATGTTTTGCGTGTTCCTGTCGTGGGAATTGCTGGGTGGTAGGTACCGTACGAGAGTAGGCTGCCGTCGCAGCCATTGGTATGATTGTTGTGCGTGGGTATGTTGACATCACAGCCGATGGAATCTTTGCTGTAGTCGTAGCCACGCCGACAACGTTGACGACAAATTTTCCCAGAACCTACCATATTTGGCAGTTTCTTTAAAACCCGCCTATTTATGTTAGTATAAATATAAACTCACACCATTCCTCCGGTCATGCACTCGCGCCATTCGAGAATAATGAAGCCGAAAAAACTCACCATAAAAAAAAATAAAAAAATAAGGATACAGTCCGCGTCTATAACCCTCAGGCAAACCTTTCCATACAGAAAATTTCTGCTAGCAAGGCTTGTACAGAGGCCATGCTAATACAGTCAAGTCCACTTACTGATTGATTGTGGGGTTTAACGCGCTGACGCAACGCAGGCGATGAGACGCGCCGTAGTGGATCGAGGGCTCCGGATTAATTTTGACCACCTGGGGATCTCTAACGTGCGCTGAAATCTCGTACAAACGGGCGTTTTTGCTTTTCGCCTCCATCAGAAAAGCGGCCGCCGCGGCCGGGAATCGAACCCGCGATCTCGGGCTCAGCAGCGTAACGCCTTAGCCACTGAGCCACCACAGCGGGCTCGAGTCCAGTTATAAGGATACCGTTTATAACAATATGTCGGATATAACGATGACCATTTATGGCACCATCCGCTTTTGTATGCTTTCCATGGGAAAATAAACCGCTTATTACAATGCTCCAGTGCCGCGATATCGGATATAACGATTGAATCCGGTTACAGCAAGCACCACAAATGCGAGCTGCCACCGGCTGTCCACGCCAACCACGCCGACACCATGCGCCGCAATGCGCCTCGCATCCCGTCTACCGCTCAGAAAACTAGTCAACTGCACTGCTTACGAGGAAGCGGAGGGGGAGGGGAACAGTTCTCCATCCAAACACCCCTCCGGATTCCGCCGCTTTGGCTCCGTCCCCGTGCCTGCTGCTTTGAACTTGAGTGGGTGCCTCTTCAACTACCTCCGTTTTTCGGCGGATGAGACGTCAGGGCGGATGATTTCGAAACGTCTGAGTGCCTCACCGAAGAGGCGATCGTTGCGCGAATACGTGCTGCGGACAGCGGTGGCAGTGACAACTCTGACGAAGCGGTTGCACAACCTACTCGGGTAGCATCTTCACAGGAGGCCCAACGCATGATAGTCTTACAGGGAATTCGTTTCCACCAAAGACCCTTTGCTCAGCTAGGTGAAGCACCTATGGATGCTCTTGAAAAGATGTGCGCCAGCTTCATGTGCAGCAAACAAAGCTGACCGAGTATGGCTTCTTTTCCACAAATAAGTAGTAGTACAACCTTGCTTGCCTGTAAATAAAATGTTTTGAGCTATTCTCTTTCTTTTTATTTAGCAACGCGCAGACAACAATCATCGGTTATAACGATGGGATTTCCTTGGCACTTGGATATTGTTATAAGTGGACTAGACTGTACGTGTATTTGAGCATTCCAAAGAGGTCTTTAGTGCATCCAGCCTGCTGTCGCTTAAATATATATCGGCAGGAAACATGCACTTCGGAGGCCATTTTAGAGGGTGTTAACGAAAAATGATTGTTTTTAGCAGTACGCTGCGCGCACCTAAAAAAGGCGAAGGTGGTATAAATGCTTCTGAAGCCCTTTACTACGCCATGGCCCAAATATGAGGCGTTGTTGAGTGCGTTAAACGTTCAATTGAATTTAAAATATGGCGTTCGTGGGTTCTAGCCCGTATATTTAATCTCATTTATTGAACTGAATTTGCAGTGGCTGTGCTCCTAAAGGCAGACAGAAAATAACACACAGTTTCGCGTGAAGATGTGAAGACGGCCACATGAAGACCGCACAGAAATTTGCCATTCTATAGTGGTATGTGTGCTACCGTAATTTCAGGCCGAGGTTAAGCCGACCGTTTTTTCTTCCCCCTCCCCCTCCTTTCTTTTTCCCGCGATACCTGCAGACAAAAATAGAACTCCCGCGCTATTACTGGTGACGCCGCGAACTAGGTGTCACGGCTGTTCTTATAATTCAGAATTTTTAAAAAGTGTGAGCGTATGCGTGCGTGTGCGTGGGTATGCGTGTGTTTGTGTGCGTACAGGTGTGTGTTTCTTAGAACCCACAAAATTTATAAATAATAGTGACTGCAAAACGTACTCTCTTCTTTATGGATTTTATGTGAACTTATCTTTAAAGGCCTTCGTGTTCTATGCGGCGTAATTGAAACCGTGCATGTGGTCCTGTTCATTAGCTTAAATGGGAAACATTTATAGCTAGCGTTTACGATGGGCTGCAACCAAGAAAAAACGCAACTTATTGCAACATCCTCCTAACAGCATGCCATCCGCCAAGCCATAACTCTGTATAAAACCCGCAAGGCCAATATTGTTTATTGTCTTCCCCATAAACATAACGCACGTCATACGCAGATACGACCGCTATTGGCTAAGATGACAGACTACAAAAAAAAAAAAAAACTACTCCATCGTCGGTGTATCTCGATTACTGCCGTAAATCATAGCTAAACTGCGTGAAGAGACTTCATTCTATGCGTTCCTTCGAAGGTCTCCATAACTTTTCACAGCACTAAGTTTGCCTGAGTGGCCAGTAAAACGGCCAGTAAAGTCATAGCGCCCGGCAATCACCAGTCGCGGGGAAATTCCTAGCCTCTCCCTTGCAAGTGGTGTCAGCAACCCTGCTCCCACAACTTTTATTAGGCCGTCCGTCGCGGTGGATATTGAGTTCCCCCGGCTGGTCAGTCCACAAGGAAGAAAGTAGCAAGTTCGCCGAGTGTAGGCATAGTCTGAGCAGTCCCGACTGTATGGGTCGTATTATGAGTCAGATTGGTTATGCGCATACGCAAAAAAACAGCTTTTACGTCAACATTCTTAATGCGACAGAGCTGGTAACCTTAGCCAAACAAAAATAAGGAGTATTGTTCTTGCACCCATTTACTTTGCAGAAGTTACAGATGAACAAACGATACTTTCTCAAATGATAAGGGAAGCATAGGCTTTGGCTAGTACTACAATAGGTACATCGTCAAAAGTTGTAAACTTGATTCGCCGTTTTTTTTATTAGTTATTATTTTCTCTGAAGACACCTGTATTGTAGAGGTCAGAATTAAACTACTCCTCCTCAGCGTTTTCGTCATGAACACAGACATAATGGCGCCTCCGTTGCGACAACCTTTCCTGATCTTTCTTATCGAGTTTACAGAGTGCACGTAACGCGCCCGCTCATAGTTTCTTCCAGACGATGGACGTTTTTTAAATGCCTCAAATCTTCGTTATAACAAAATTCTTGGAACGAAAAACTGGCTTCTTTATAACCAATACTTGGTTAAAAGCCCGTAATTTATTAAGTGATCTCTAAAAACTGCAGTAGGAAGTATGAACCAATTCGTAACAAGCAATATTCTGAATAAAGCGATTCCGTTATAGCAATGATTTTAGTATTATCAGCGCTGGAGCTAGGAAGAGTGACTGGTAGACTCCCTAAGGTCGCCACGGTGCCCACGTGTATATTATGAAGGCCCCCCGTATGTCACTACACGCTCACACGTACCCCACTCAAGAGATTCAAGCGTGCAGATGGCGGCCGCAATGTTCGCCAAACAAGTGCTAAACAGATGGAGTGTTAACCAGTCCAGAGAAGCCAGGGGTAAATATAACCACTGGTGTTGCAGCATGGGGCTCTCACCTGGCAAGCTCAAATGTATCCTCAAAACTCAGACCTGCCAGCCAACGCTATACTTTCAACCCCTTCGGTAAACAGCGAAAGCCAGTTTACAAAAGAAAACTAAGGAAACAATCTCGAGAACCCTCGGCTGGTGACGGCACGTGTTTGCCCGGGTGGCTATTCCCGTTTCACGAGTCCACAAATCACGTCGACCTCTTCTTCAACTGGTTCCGCTCTGGAGCACTGAGGGGGATTGAGTGGGGAAAGAGGGGCAGGGCGCCGGCTTTAGCATGCGCGCAATGACGAACGTAACTTCGTAGGTTGAGGTCACTAGGCGCTGCGCCAGAGGGAAATACATGCTCCGTGAAGGTCAAACGCGACACCAAGCTCACTCACAAGCCGGGAC
>CM023449.1:52839517-53119782 GCA_013339765.2 Haemaphysalis longicornis | reverse complement strand
TGTATAAAACACACCAAAACATGGAAAATAATGCAGATGTATTTATTGTTTTTTTATATGGTAGTGGCCGTTAGTAGGGCTTTCTAATTACTCAATGAATCTTGAAAAGACTACAGCTTTATTCTTGCACGCAAGCATGCCGCCGTCCGCTCTCTTCCCTTAGAAGACCATGTACTGACAGCGGACGGGAAACATATAACGTTAAGAACTTCAATGTGAACTAACCATTGAGGACAAGTAAATGAAACTCTGTAATGGTAAAGTCATCTCTCAATTACATCTCCCATACACAGAACTTGAATAAAATACCGGTGGCTTTGTTACAGTGTCCGGCGTTCCCAAGCCATTTACTATACGCTCCACAGTAGCCTGGATTTCAAGCTTACTCCTACGCTCAAACTGCAGTACGCGCCGATAACGCAGGCGCCAGAAATCATTAATCACGTACCAAGGGGAACAGAGTGCGGGGTTAAACTTAATAAGGCGATGCTAACAGTAGGCAACACGATATACGCAGACAGGCGGAAATACACCGAGGCGCGCTCTCATGCGCACGACAAACAAACACAACTATCGAACGCCTCAATTTCCGCAATACGATGGACGGTGAGCAACATTTACGACTAAAGAAGTTCAAAGGATGGAGGTGTGAAATGCAAACCCAGAAGGCAAAGAAAATGTTTCCGGGAACTGCTTCGCTCGGTGCAACTGAGCGCCCTTAAGCTGCGTTTATTTAAACGAATTGATTAGACTCAACAAAGAATCCCCTCTGGCACTAAAAGTTCGCCTTGAGAGGCGTTTGTTTCAGGCAAATGGAAATTATATTTCATTCTAGGACGGTTTGTCCCTTGGGTCTATTTATCTGAAACATCTACAAGTTCAGTAAACAGTATCACCCTACTTTAATGGGTAAAGAAACAGCCTCGATTCCGCAACTAAAAGCAAAAATTGTGTGTCAAGGATGCCTCGGCGCACACGAAATATGATGTCATCGGATCGCTGCCGAGCGGAGCAGAACCAAGCTAATTAACCCAGCGTGTTCTAACATTTGTTTCAGAGCGGGAGTTCAGAAATAGTTGCTCAAGAGCCGGCTTGTAAACTAAACTTTTGTGACGTCCGCAAAAAGTACCTTGCACTGCCAAACTTCACAAACTAACAGCGAAGCTCCAAATGCCCAGGGTTACGTGCATTTTTCCTGTGCGCGAGTAAAAACGCCATGCGGCTAAACCAACTTTATCGCGAAGGTTCGGCAGAAAAAGGCTGTTTCTCTTGTTTTAGGTGCAGAACACTTCAGGGGATCGCCTTGTCGTCGTAGCTCGCTCGCTGGACCCACGTAGAGCGACAGGGCGTCCAGTGGTAAGGTGTCGTTCGAGGCGTGCCCCAGAGGCTTCGAAAGCCAAGCGGTTTATATAGTCAAAAGTGTCCGAAACTCGTGAATCGCTGGCGCTTGTCCTACATCTCCCCGTTGTTTACCGCAATGAAAAGTGCACGCACATTTGAGGCAAAATATATGCAATCAACCAGTAGCACCCGCGTTCATTTAGTTGGGAACGCTCGTTGGGTTGGTTTTTTCAATAGTAAGCGAAAAAAAGTGGCAGGGCAACGCCGGCACGACGTGGAGGAAAAGCAAGCACAAAAAGAACAGGACTCCCTCTGGCGCAATTTCAGGCAGAGGACGCGCGAGCACTGCGAAAACGGGAAATTTGAATTGCATTCGGTGGTAGCAGTGAGCGGATAACGGCGCCACAGCCCATTATGGCGAGTCACTGCTCTGCACTTCCCACAGCTTTCACATTGAGTGGAACGGCTTTAATTTTTTTATGAAAGCTTTTTCCAAAACGTGTTGTATGACAATTTGCCGCTAAGGTATCACAACAGCGAGTTGGTTCACATTGTTTGGTGCCCGAAGTCATCAAGTGATGGACTTTAACCCACCGAAGCTGCCCCTGGGCTGTGACGCACTGTAGTGTAAATCTCCAAATTAATTTGGGGGTCGAAACGTGCGTCGAAATCTCGACAGACGCGCGTTCTCGCTTTTCGCCTGAATTTGGAAAGCATCCACCGTTGGCCGGGCTCAAACCCGGGTCCTTGGGTTCACAGTGAAGTTGTAAAGACAAAATACACACCGTCCGCTGCCAATATAAATACATCCACGGAAGGAGTATGGTCGCAGAAAGTGCGTCTAACTCTTGCTTCACCAAACCCCGCCAACCAAAATTCCAAAAGTATTGGCAGGTAAGACGATTTTATCATAACACCGAGTTTCATTTGCCGTTGTTAATAAGGCTAAAATAAATGAGCTAGCATGTACGCTCAAAATTCTGTTATGCCTCTGTGTCATGAGCTTAACAAGTTTGCTGTTCATCCACTTTTACACTGTGGAATGGCAGGAAGACTTGGTAACTATTCTACTTTGCATTCACATTTGTTCACTTAACCGTGGAAGTCGTCAACGGGACAGACGAGCCCTTCATTGAACCCGCAACGAACAACGATAAGTCTTTTATTCGGCCGAAGTACTCAAAAATAAATCAATAAAAATGATTTCGGTCGTTCTTTTAATTTGACATCAGCAGAAATATTCGGGATGACCCATAACGTCGCAAATAAGCACATTTACGTCATGCAGTTACCCCGAAGGCGAGGAGTGATTTTTGGCTCGAAAAAGAATCGACCCTCATGTTAGCGTGCACCGAGTGTATGTTCGCTGAGCACAGAGATGACGTCGCCGTATAACGATCAGGCGGGAGGGAACGCGACGTACGAGGCGCGTTTGTAGGTGCAGTGTAACACTCAGGGTGAAAGATGATGTTAGCAGGACCTCAACAGTACGATATGACGCCAGACGCATCAGCGAAACCTGCATAAATGAGAAAAAAGGCAAAAATGATGTCGCACATCGTTCAACGTATGACAAGGCATTGTATTTTGTTCTTAATTTGAATAACAGTGGACAGCCTCATTCATAGAGTTTTCGATGCTTTCATAGAGTTCCCACAGATATTAACCATATCGTAAATGAGCCAGATACAGAAACCGAAACTGAGTTGGAAAAAGCTGCCGTGACAAGAAAAACTAGGCAACTTTCCGCTAAAAAAGAGGTGGCTAGAAAATAGTTGAGATAACGCCCTGAAAACTTGTACACAGAATCGTAGTTCGTATCGAAAATGAGTCAGATCCTGCTGTTTCACGAATCAAAATGAGCCAAATGCATTTGCCCAATGGGAGTTTGCTTTTGGCGTGAGTGTTCAGACTGTTTTGTGGGTGCTTCTGGTAGTTTGTGTTTGCGTTTCGATGGTGGATTAGTGTGAATTTAGACGACTATTATGAGACCGGCGAAAGGACTGTCCCCACATTTCACGACAATGCCAAAGAAGAAGTGTACGAAATAAACAGAGATGTGAAACAATGATTTCATTTCGTCTGCCCCGTTTCAACGATATAACGCTGGTTATATTTATTTTTCTTACTCCCACATTTACCATTCCAGTACTTAACTAAATAGCCACCGCTGACAAGTTACAAGCCCTGGCAACCACCCCCCCTCACGCCTTCCCCCCGCTCTTGAGAGTTCGAACCACTGCATCAAGGTAAAAAATAAGATATGAACAGCCTTATAGTGCAGCGTTTTGGTAATTTATGGCAAAGCAATGAAGCGCTTGCTTACTTGATAGTGGCTTGAAGCGTGCCCAAGATAATTATCCTAGGGAAAAATTTGAACAGAGCAGCTAATAGTGTCAATAGGACTCACTGGCTCTTCATGTATAGTTATAGTGTTCTTGAGGCCCTGTTGCATATTTTAATGCCTCTTCCATCAAAACTCAACCGTCCAATGCTTGAAAGAAAATTTAAATGAAGTTTTTATAAGAATGCAGCCTCAACTTGAGTATGTCAATTCAATATGAGCCAAATCCAAACTTATCACCCCATTACTGCTCAAATTCACAAAAGAATTTTTAATTACTTGTGGCCATAAACTTCCCCTAGCTGACATATAAAATATTTCACATAATAGTTTTGACGGCGCGGCGTTTAGGTCCGGTAACAACTTCCGCTTGTTTCTCAAACCCGCGTTAGATGAATCTGGCTCATTTCGCAAAAAAAAAAAAAAAAAAAAAAAAACGCCTCATACACATTTCGAGCCAGCACAAAACAGGAGAGGTCCATGCACGAAGAGACCACAGAAATATTTGCCGCCACGGTGGGCCGAAAAACCATCGCTGAAAGCAGTTCGTCACAGGTTGCAAACCAACCCTTGCTTGAGACGGGCTGCACTGTTTCGGTGACCTTGAGGCCGTGCTGCGAAGCCTGTCTACCCGCGTGACACGCTTGCCCGATGCCGCCGGCGACAACGACGACCACACACGTTCGCGATCTGTCGGAGGCCCCTTACAACGAACTATGAACAGCTGTTCAATGTAAAATTGACACAGTCGTTCGGATGTTGGAAACGCTTTTCGGCTTTAAAAAAACGACGCAACAGTAGGAAGGTACGATTAAACTAGTCCAAATTGTAGTTTGCACTGCTGTTTTTGACTTTGATATAAACATCAAACTACTAAAACTGCTGTTACAACTCTGTGAATTTTGCATGAGCCCTTAGATTGAAATAGCAAAATTTATACGTGAGAAAATACACAGCTCGTGGAAGTTTAAATTAGTGTTAAGTAATATTATGCGAAATTCAACAAAGAAGGAGATGAAAAATCAGAAATAGTGCTCGCTGTTCCAAGAACGACACGTCGGGGCCATTAAAGAAACGCTCAATCTGACGACATTGGCCCGTGTGCAATGTTTTTTTCGTGGTCTTTTTTTTTTCTTAGTTGTCCCATCAAGGTAACCACAGAATCCTATTCAAAAATGAAATAAATAGTACAAGTAGTCCCAGACTTGCCATTCTTATTTATATTCTAACTGATGTAACTCACATCGAAAGAAAAGGAAGGAAGGAAGGAAGAATGTAGAAGAAAGGCAGGAAAGTCAACCCGGCTAGAGCCTAGTTTGCTATCCTGCACGTGGGAAAGGGGAAATGGGCAAAAAAGAGAGAGGAAAAAAAAAGAGGAAAAGTTGGACCAGACACGTATGCCCAGCACTGAGGCACTGACAGTGATTGACAATGGAGGCGTTAAGTCTATAGCCTATGCGAATGCCCACGCTACTCGCCTGCAAGTAAGAAGCTGTCATCAGCACTGAGGAACTTAGACTCTCGGCGGCCATTTTCGGGGGAGAAGATTCTGTGCCACTGGCCTTCTCAGTCATCCGCTCAGAAGGCGACTAAGGAACTATTACGTTTTCTACGGGCATCGAAAGAAAAGTAATCCAGAAAAGTCGGAACAGTCGGAAAAGTCGCAAAAGTCGAAACGCTTTAAGTGATCTCCGCGTTTTTTTTTCTCTGTGTGACACGTGTTAGAAAGAGAAGAGAAAAAAAATTCACCGTTACGCGATTCACGCCGCATATTCCTGTCAATCTTTTGCCTCGTTTTGCCTCCCGTGCAATTTTGTTATCATTCAAAATTCAACGTCTGTGTTTTACAGCTGTTTTGGTTTCCTTTTTGTCGTTGTCTCTCTTGTGTTTTCACAAGTCACTTTGTTCTCTCTCTCTCTCTCTCTTGGCGCTATATAGGAAGCTAAGCAAAGGAATGTCAGTAAAAGGACGAAGATGTTCGGACAATAGAAAACAAAGCCCCGCAGATGCCAAAACAAATCACAGCTAAAGTCAGCGCTTACGAGCACTACTGGCCTAGGCAAGAAACGAAACAGAGGCACGAAGACAGCATCTAAAGAACACACGTCTAAAGGCTCTAAAAACCCACATCTAAAAACATCTAAAGGCTCTAAAGGCACACGTCTGTAGAGCGCGGCAGAACTAACTTTACGCCAGGGACTTTTGGGCGGAACAAAAAGCAGAAATCAATTGACGTAAAATTATGTGGTAAAAATAGAGGCGCCGTTTACAAAAGAAAGGCAGCCGCTTATAGGAGAACAGCGAAGGAAACAAGCGTTTACACGCTAAGGTCTGCTGCGGCGGGGAAGGGGGGGGAGGGGGGGGGGGGCGACCGCTGACATCCGAAATAGAAGTTGTGAAAGCAGCTGTCAATGGTCGCATTCTGCCGCTGCGGACTTGTAGTGGCCCCCGCCCATTCTATAGTACTCCCGCCGAAACAGTTTTGCTGCCTCGCTGCGGAAATCGGCGTTTGTTAAAATAGATAACGCGTATTCACAGCCGCAGTTTTGTTAGTGGGCCGAGCACGTAGGCGGGCACGCATTTGTATTCTTATTTATACGACATAACAACCACACACCCTCTAAATTAAGCGTAGTTGAACCCATTCTGTGACCAGCGTACCTAGAAACTGTACACCCTGTACTAGAGAAGGAGATTGAAAGGCATTGCGGCACGTAGCATAGGCTGAATTTGTTATTTTTTAATAAGAGCCTAATCCATCCTCTCTGTCTTTCCGTCCTTCCCGTCGGTATGTATGTATGTAGGGTATGTATGTATTAGTTTATGTATGTATGTATGTTGTATGTATGTATGTATGTAATGTATGTATGTATGTATGTATGTATGTATGTATGTATGTATGTATGTAGGAGTATGTATGTATGTATGTATTATGTATGTATGTATGTATGTCTGTATGTATGTATGTATGTATGGTTGTATGTATGATTAGTGTAGTTGTATGTATGTTAGGTTGTATGTCTGTATGTATGTATTGTATGGTATGTATGTATGTATGTATGTATGTATGTATGTATGTATGTATGTATGTATGTATGTATGTATGTATGTATGTATGTATGTCTGTATGTATGTATGTATGTATGTATGTATGTATGTATGTATGTATGTATGTATGTATGTATGTATGTATGTATGTATGTAATGGTGTATGTATGTATGTATGTATGTATGTATGTATGTATGTATGTATGTATGTATGTATGTATGTATGTATGTATGTATGTATGTATGTATGTATGTATGTATGTATGTATGTATGTATGTATGTATGTATGTATGTATGTATGTATGTATGTATGTATGTATGTATGTATGTATGTATGTATGTATGTATGTATGTATGTATGTATGTATGTATGTTGTATGTATGTATGTATGTATGTATGTATGTATGTATGTATGTATGTATGTATGTATGTATGTATGTATGTATGTATGTATGTATGTATGTATGTATGTATGTATGTATGTATGTATGTATGTATGTATGTATGTATGTATGTATGTATGTATGTGTATGTATGTATGTATGTATGTATGTATGTATGTATGTATGTATGTATGTGTATGTATGTATGTATGCGTGTATGTATGTATGTATGCGTGTATGCATGCATGCATGTATGTATGTATGTATGTATGTATGTATGTATGTATGTATGTATGTATGTATGTATGTATGTATGCATGTATGTATGCATGTATGTATGTATGTATGTAAAAATGAATGTCCACGCACACAAAATATGTGAATACAAAATTGGTGAATAATTGTTAAAATAATGCCTCATTTTTCAGGAAACTTCCATTAAAAGGAGACTAAGTGAGGTAAAAAAACTAAGTTTTGCAGTGGGTAAGTTTCGAACAAGGATACTACGGAATGCCAGACAGTCACGAAACACCTGTATCAGCCCATCTTGATGATTCCATGCGACCAAGCGTAAGTCTACTAAAAGGGCTGTGGGTGCCAACTTTATAACGTTACCTAGAAGCATGTATTTAGCTCAAAGGGCCAAATTTGCGCAAGGTAGTTACAGAAGTAGCAATTACACCGGTTGCGAAGTACGTTCCCGTTAATTGCGTGTATCCTGACCTTTTTTGAACGAATGATACCCTTCGGTTGTGGATCTTATTTGCAACACCAAGAGAGAAAAAAAAATAAGTGAAAGCAAAGCCCGCATAATCAAACATTGGGCTCTCGCATGCTCGGCGGCAAACAACGGCGACTCTGTTGACGGAAGCGGGACGCATTGGCCCCGCATTCTCGGAGAAGCAACGCTCCCCTACCGGTGAATAGCGAGGCGAAAGTATACAAACAGCGCCATGTTGTGCCGCACCCATACTGTGGAGGCTAGCACTCCGAACAATCGCTGTGCGTCAAGTCGTTCGACGAGCGCAGGAAAACGGGTGAGCGATAATAGAAATCCCGCAGAAGTTCTTGGAACTGTCTGCTAAGGCGTAAGCATTCGTTCTGGCGGCTCTGTCAAGCAAAGAGCTCCTTTAAAGAAAGCTTCACTCCTAAACACAAATGCATTGCCGAGAAAACATTTTTTTGCAGGGCAATGTGAACGGTCATATCAAAGTATGAAGGTAGAACGCATCCCTATAAAACATTATTTGAATACAGTTTCTAGAAAGTCGGCTTTCCTGTTATACATAAGTGCATTGCCAAAGCATTCTGTAACGATTTGTTTTTATTACGCTTTGGCCCTATCGGTCGTAAAAGCACCGAAAATATAAATTTGCGCTATTATAACAATTACGTGGGTGTACTTTCCCAGTTATGAATTTATTTTGCAGGTATAAACCGTAAAACTAAGCTAACGGTCGCCCCAGTGATGCGTAAGATTGGCCTCGGTCCAACGTTTTTAATTTTGTTTAATCATTCCTATCGATACTGAACGCACCAGTCATCTGCACTGAATTAGATAAGAGCCGGCAACCTGAAGTGACCTCTGCTTAAGGAAGGGGAAGCATTCGTTGTTTGTATTGTTCAGGAACTCTTCTCGCGTTGAAGCTCCGCGTTATTACTAACCCAGCAACTGCATTGCGGCAACTTTGTCGCGCACACAGTGCAGTATCCAAGCAAGACTGACACAGAAGCGCAGCTCTTCCACCTCCCCCCCCCCCCCTCCCGGCACGCACGCACGCACGCACGCACGCACTCATGCAAAAAATGCAACAAAGGAAGAAGGTGCGCTATCTTCGTGAGGTCCCTTTCATCGATTTTTCTTGTAGCCGCATTTCACAACAGCGCAGGCTTCTAACGCATTCCTCCGCGCCCCACGAAGGTAGATTCGGAACGACAGGAGCCGGGAAGCACAGAGTGCTCAAGCGCGTCGCCAATTCGCCGCAGCGTGACTTGGAATTCTGTGGCAGCTTATTTACTAAGAGGAAAGGGGTGCATACCGATGCCCTCGTAGTCCACCGCACTGGGTAGCAAATACTGAAAAACGCCTTCGCTACTTCACCACGCGCATTAAGGCCTGGGGCTCTGTAGCCTCAGCCACTACATTGACCGACGAGGAGAATGGGACAGAGGTGTAATTTGATAACATGCGACCCACGAATAGTAGCCCCAGTACTCGTATTGCTCTCTAAGCATTCTCCTTCTTATATGTGTTGGTTATCTTCTGTAGTTCGACCGGGACGTGTCGGTCCGCCTCGTTCTAGTTTTGCTGACTGGTTAGGTAGGAGAGGACTTGCATTTAAGCTGTTCCGTGTTGAGATGAAGCGAAATGCCGGCAAAGTTTCATTCCTTGAAACGTCAGTGGTGAGAGCTTTCTCGGAGGTATCGGTTACGGAATGTCTCCTATCGTGAGTAGCGTTGTCGTCGCTGTTCAGACGTCATTCATTCATTCATTCATTCATTCATTCATTCATTCATTCATTCATTCATTCATTCATTCAGGAGCAGCTACAAACATCTACTGCTTTCGTGTTGGAATGCGCACCTGCGGCACTTACGGCGGAAGGGTCAGAAGTAACTCAACCATACGACCTGTAGGGCGAAGTAGGCCAAGTCCGGTGGAGCCTTTGTTGATTTTGTGCCAATTGCCGGCACTGTTGTTATCGACCACGCTGCAAACAGTAATGGCGGTACGTCCGACCGAATGGTACGTCGATAGTTCAGTGATACCAATTCTTGGACACGACTAAAGGGAGGATGAGACGGGAAGAAAGGCGAATGGAAATGCCGAGAGGTTAACCAGGTGTATAGCCACGTTTTCTGTCCCTCACTGTGGATGTGTGTTCAGAGAGTAAAAAGACAGGGAGTTTAGGAAAGAAGAAAAAATTAAAACCGTTCCGCTCAATGTAAAAGCTGTCGGAAGTGCAGAGCAGCGACTCGCCGTAACTGGCTGCGGTGCCATTATCCGCTCACTCTTAACACCCATCACGCTCTTCGCCGCCCTGTCTCATTCCTCTCCTGGTAAATTCCACGGAGGTTTGTCCGGCGCATTTCAAATTTCCCGCCTTCACAGTGCTCGCGCGCCCCCTGCCTGAACCTGCGCCAGCGCGAGTTATGTTCTTTTTGTGCTTGATTTTCCGCCCCCACATGCCGGCGTTGCACAGCCACTTTTTTTCGCTTAAAGAGCGTTCCTAACTAAATGAACGCTGGCGCTGCCGGTTAATTACGCATATTTTGCCTGAAATGTACCTACAGCTTTATTTGCGCTAAACAACGGGGAGATGTATGACAAGCGCCAGCGGTTCACGAGTTTCGAGCGCTTTAGACTACATAAACGGCTTGGCTTTGAAAGCCTCTGTGGGACGCCGCGATGACAGCCGCTACGACGGAACGACTTCTGGCTCGACTTGGGTCCAGCGAGCGAGCTACGACGACGACAAGGCGAGCCGCTAAAGTGCTGTTCATTTAAAAAGCAAGTGAGGAGTAGCGTGAAAAGCCACACGCGGATACTTTCTTCAGCTAGTGACACAGTGGTGAAGAGGCACCTAGCTTCACAACTCGTCTCTATGTTCGAGGTAAACTCGGGGAGTCCGGGCAAACTCAAACGTTCTTGGGCCTGCATAGCCCGTGGGTGTTTGATGTTCCTTGTGGTGAGGGCACCTCGGGAAGGCAGGCTGTGGCGTAGTTTACCACCTTGTAGCTGCGTAGAATTCCTTGTAGACTCGTACCAATGAACACACTGGCAACCTTAAGCAGTGCCTAAAACTTCCATGAGATGTGCGCAAAAGACTGCAGCCTTTCTTTTTCCAGTTGCGGGGATGAGACGTCCACGACCTTGACCTGTGGACGATAACTGCCAAACTTTTATCGCACACCACTGTATGCAATGGTGCAGCCTGCAATATTTAGTGCACAGCAGTACATGTCACATCTTGTTCATTCCATCGAACTGCGATTTGCAGGTGAGTGCACCGAAATGCATTCTACAGCTGCTGTACCGATTTTTAACTGACAGTTTCAGCCTCGTCAAGAATGTTTTGGTGGCTTCTTCCGGAGGACCAGACGTAGATTTCCCGAGTATTCCGCGAGCTCTTGATTGCTGCAGGTAGTAGGTGCAGGAGGCCAACAAGGCAGCAATTGAAAAGAGTGGGGCGAAGAATACCACCTTGTGGAACACTGTGATACGGAATGACAGGTGTTGTCTCCGCCTGGGTTAGTCGAATACGTCACTCTGTTTTGAGGATAGGCACGAAGGCGCGCATAGATCTGCCACGCAGATTACCTTTTCCAGACAAATTACGGTTTGGCCGACGTTTTCAAATTCACCATAATGTCGAGAAATGCACCTATGGTAATAGCGTACGTCATTCAATGCCACCTGCCGATGACATCTTCCGCTAGCGTTGTAGGAAACACCAGGTGCCCTACGTTCTGGCCAAAAACGTTTTAACAATGTTTGAGTTCTGAGGAAGCTACCTGTAATCACTCCTTTTTAGAAATTTGACGTGGTATCGCAAGAATCAGTCCGGAGAGTAGGCTTTTTACATACCCCGTCACAGATCCCCGTCTCACCTTTTTTTGTACATGCAAAGACTGCTCTTTCAATTTCCGCTTTGTAAGCGGGATAGCTGAGTCATACTAGGTTGCCCACGAACACCGACGCTGGCAGCGATTAAAGCACTCAGCTGCTACGCAGTGTTCATTTCGGGTCCCTACTGCAACGGTCGTACATTCAACGACGTTGCGACACATAACGGCATTTGGGCAATCACCCGGCTTCCCTAATTAAATCGAAAGCTCCCGCAATGGAACCGTCCAAGTTGTGTGGCTGCGGTGTGCTAGTGATTCCTTTTCGGTTTTTGTGCAACGCTGCGGTCGACCACACCCAGCGAAAGGCAGTCAGCGGGAGTAGAGATCGGCCCGCACACCGAAGCGAACGTAATTTTCCGAAGGCTCGTTAACGCGACCGACGAGCGAACGCCGCAACAACGGTAAACTTCCGTCTTTTGAACTGCCGTCTCTTGTCGTGCGTAGCAAAAAGGCTACAAAGTACAACTTCCACCCGGTCTCGATGCTGATGGCGCTTCCATGAAGCCGGTATTTATAGGCACACAACTTAAGGGTCGATGCGCAGTGCCGACTCCCCATCGGCGGAGGACAGGAGGTGCTTACTTATCCCTTTTTCTCTTCCTTTGCATGCATTTTTTACTTATGGAGACTCCGGTGGCCTTTTTTAAACCTTCTGCACCGTCGAGATTGTTGTCTGAGCTCAGGGAGTAAATATACGGGGGTCGTTGGAGAAAAAGAGGTAGCAACTCTCTTGGGGCATACCAGGCTTCCCCAGGGATCAGGAATTATTGACTGAAAAAAACAGACGCGAATGCAAGGCCCGACTGAGGCGGATCGTCTTCTGTCGTGCGTCGTTTCTCTCGACAATGCCCTGTTATTTATAACGAGCAGAAGTGCAGAGGGATAAAACGCTGTGTCTTGGAACAATATCGAAGCGATGCAGGGACATGTTCGTTACGAGTGGGTGGCTTGTTTTCTGGACTTCCTGCGTTGTTCATCGATTGTGTAGCCTTGTTAGCACCAATCCTCAGCGTTTTCTACCATCAGGAGGAAGTTTTTTTTTTTTTTCATTTTGTGAGTGAGTTATGCGTAGCTCGGTGCGAATAGAGCAACGCTACAAGAGATGGGGACAGCCAGGAAGGCTTAACAAATTCGACGCAAAGGACAGATTCCAAAGAATCATATATAGGCATAGAAACACACTTTTTGGTAACACACATGCTGCTGCTGCTGCTGAGGACTGTGATCAATATTATATATAATTTATCTGAAGTGCGGAGAAAAAACTTCTATCCATAATTAAGCACCGCCAACAGACCCATAGTCTAGGGACCAGTTCTGGCTCATCCGTAGTCCCTCGCCTTCCTTCTTTTAGCTGCAGACGTTTACATATAGATCTCACTTCCCTGCACAAAGTTGTTCATGGTTGTTCTTTCCCGCACCTGCTTAGCTATTTGGAGCTCAGTGTGGCACACAAGGCCACTCATCGTCCGCATCGTTCGTTCTGGACCACTGCACGCAAATGTTATCACTCTCCTATCCGCAAACTGCAGAACTTGAACAACCACTTTTTGAAGACTTTAACGTATCTCAAAGTTCCTTCTCAATTTACCGCACTTACCTAACTGTTCAATTCAGTACGCTAGGCTTCTTTGATGTGCTCATTATGATTTTGTGTAGAACCATTTTTTCAATTTTACTTTGCCTATAGTTTTGCTCAATTGGTTGCTAGTTGAATGTTTTGGAAACTATTTCTAGGATTTCTTAGTCTGTTCATTTCTCTGGATGAAACTGCGATTGTTTTTATTTGTTTTTCTTGAGGTTTTTCTATCGTACTCCATTGCCGTGGTTGTTGTGAAATCTCGGCAAGATGAGCGATTACAAAAGCATCGTTCGTTGCGCATAGCTCATTGCTTTATTGCTGCAGTGCAACTAAATGGTATTATATTAATTGGTTATATGCTGTTCTTTTACATGGACTATATTTCGTTTCGGTCGGTGTCCCTCTTCGCCTATTTTCACCTGTAGCGTCGCGTGTTTTCCCCTCACTTCATTTACATCCCTGCAATTTTGTGTGTTTTTACATCAACGAATGCATCCCAGAACCGACCTACGTCAATGATGTGGTAGCGTGGTGAACGAGCATCCTCCAACGGAGTAGTCTCCGTTTCGACGTTGCTGAGCCAAGAGCAAAACTGAACTTGTTTAATGCATGGCGACAAGAGAGCAGCGTATATACATGAGCAGCGCCCTGGCGTGCTTGTAGCCAGATAGTCGAACAGGCAGAGCAACTCTTTCAGTCGAGTCCGGGGTGCGAACTCGCCGAAGGGTGAGAATTTAGAATATGAAGTCCCAATGGTCCACAGGCTTCCAGGTGGTACGGACGGACGGACGGACGGACAGACAGACAGACAGACAGACAGACAGACAGACAGACAGACAGACAGACAGACAGACAGACAGACAGACAGACAGACAGACAGACAGACAGACAGACAGACAGACAGACAGACAGACAGACAGACAGACAGACCCAGATTTTCGAGCCCGGATTCATCTACCCGTTCGAACTATCGCATTTACTGTGCAATACCTTAATGACCATTGTGTCGAAATTTCGGCGCACGTTCAAGATCCCCCAGGTGGTCTAAATTATTCCGTTGCAATTCACTACGGTGCAACTCATTCCCCGAGTGTAACTTGGCATGCGAAACGCCCAAATGTTGTTAGAAAAAGAAAACGGCCACGAGCCACTTTGCAGTGAACGTACAAAGACAATCTGAATAATTACATCCGACCCACAGCAACACACTTTGAACATCGTCAGACACTGCGAAAAACCCACGGACTGCTTTCTCATTTAACCGAATTACAAAATTATAGCTCAGCGGGCGAACGTGCACAACTTTAACACTAGAAAATATTTCTTCGTGGCGAGCAGCACCCATGGCGAGTATGTACGTTCATTTTCTCAATGGTGGCCACAGTAGGTGCGCATTGACGATATGGCTCTCGCTGGTACCGAATGGGGCAAGTTGCAAATAGCCTGATTATACATTCCTGCCAGCCCGTTTGTGGATTTATTCCAACTTCAGCCGAAAAGCAGAGACCCTCTGTCATTCTGTCGTTCTCCGACTGTCGTTCTCCATTCAGGCTAAGAAGTACGCAATGCAAGCAGCAATCAAAAGGAAAATGAATGTCACCGCTACGCATCATATACACTGTCAATATTTTCCTAGCAACCAGTACGCCGCTGCCGGAAGATCGTCGTACACAGCAAAGCCACTAAACAGATCTACTGCTCTTGTCATTATCTCTTCCCCTCCCACGAGCCCGCCAGAAATCAATGATACTGGGAACACGGAGAACGAACAGGAAGACAATTACGGACGAGATAAATCAATACTCATTACACGTGGTATACACCGCATGAGCTCATCAGCCATGAGACCGCTCACAATAGCGGAGAAGCGGCGGCACGTTAGGAGTACTCGGCAGAAACGATTTCGTTGCCAGACATTTAGCATATTTTGCTGACGTCACCCGCTGGTATTGTTTAGCTGCGGTCTGGCGACGATTCAGCATTGTGCTCTGATGAACTAAGTGACGACAGTGAGATGACAGCGAGATGGGATTGGTATAATGACGCGCGTTTGAAATGGTTATAATCGATGCATCGAGCACTGAGCATTACGTCATGCCCAATGCTCTGTAGTTCGAAACTGTTCCATTAGGAGAAAATAATCGGTGCTGCGTTTTAATGCGAAGCTATTATGCGCCTAATTCTTCGAAAAGCCGGTGTTGTCGTTTTCCGGTAGGAAAAATGGCCACCGGAGTAAAAAGTAAAAGAAAACAAACGAAAGGAAAATGAAAGAAAACTGAGTAAAACAAAACGCGGACAAATGTTAACAACGCAACAAAATGCGTACGTGAAATAATTGTGATAAACGAAACCAATAAGTTTCAATAGAAAACTGAAAGTTCGTAGAGAAAAGAATCCTTGTCTGCACGTTAGAAGCGGAGTGCGAAACCGCAACTCGAACTCAGCACGTTACCTGCACCGGAACAAGGGTTATGACGTGCTGACGTCGGGGCGCTGTCAAAACAGCACACGACGAAAAGGCACGCGACAGAAGAGCACCGACATAACAGCACGGCGTCAAAAGGGCACCCCACAAAACAGCACGCGACAAAACAGCACGGCGTCAAAAGCGCACGCGACGGAACAGCACGTTGACTAAACAGCACAGCGTCAAAACAGCACAGCGACAGAACGGCACAATTTTATGGAACGCCTAAATGGGCAAATATTTTGATTTTAACATGGATAAAAACACTTTAGTGGGCGCAAACTGCTCTCTCTGAGGTTCTCTTCACGTTTCGTTACTCTTTCTCGGGAAAAATACTACGGCTTTAATTATTACAGCATGTGGGATATCTGAAATGAAAGAAGCAAAAAGCCAGGGACGACATTTGGTAAAACTTTTGTTCCTTTTTAGGTAGCCCTACAATTTTTATGATAATAATAATAATAATATTAATAATAATAATAATAAGAAGAATTTATTTCCGAATTTGCCGCTGACAGTTCTCCAAGACTGGTAGGCCCGGATCATTTCGTCCACAGGCTTTCACATCTCTCCCAAAGTGGACCGCGTTAGCACGCGCTAAAACCGGTGACCGAGTCTAAAGTCAACGCCTGCGCTACGAACCCAAAGGAAATACTGTTCGCCCGGAATGCGATCAGAGCAAAATCGGTAATAAGAACCGCAGGGTAGTCTTGGTATGTCTGCTTTGCGCCGCAGAAACATTTTGCAATTTTTTGATACGAGCTTTTTATTTTAGCGCCGTCTATGAAGCGACCGCCGAAACCTCCGCGCTGGGCTGTTAAGTGCGCTGTTCTTTGCGTGCGTCTGCTCGGAATCCGTGCATTACCGAGTGAACCGTAGTGGTTTGGCGTTAAGTTAGCGGTTGCAGTGCTTGTGTGTGTGTGTTCTGTTTTGTTTTTCATCATCTGCGGACGGATTTTAGGTCCTGATTTGCTGCCACAGCGGGAAATTCCGACCGCGGCTGTTGAGACCAGCAGCAGTAGCAGTGTGGTGGTGGTGCCGGTAGTGCTCCGCAGTTCCGCGATGAAAACGTACCGGTATGGCACCGACTGACATATAAATCAATATCGGGGAGTAAATACGTGTTTTCAATGCCACCGTGCTTGTTATGTTCACCGATTAGTCATGTTTACGGAAGCGCGGACGTCGAATGCGGAGCGCGCATAGCATATGTGGGTCACGGTGATCCGTGCTCGCGATGGACTTTCGACGAGGCGATTGCTACGCTGTTGGCATTGCAATGCAATATAATCTTTCTTAACTAGACTTATGACGGTTACTGACGAAACGAAATTACCCGGGCGGAAAAATAACGCGACCGCACAACCAGTCAAATTACTATTCGAAGGTTGAGCAAAAGGGTTGACGTTCGGGCGAGTTAATATTGGTTGATCATGATCGTGATCATGATTGACCTAACTCTGCGCAGCGCATGTGGCCTGTCGCTCGGAGCCCACCTTTGTGAAACCGCTGCTTTCACCACAAATGCTTTACGCGACCAGCAGTAACTGTTTTGTAATTGTAATACTTTAGATTCCGTGGCAACGCAAAAGATTAAAAGCTTTTCCTTTGACCGCGTTGTGAACAGGTTGAGCTATTTTCCAAATGCAGCGTTCACGCGTACCTCGAGCTGCGTTTCCACATTTGGCTGCCTGCTTATCCTGCTATCGACCAGCAGTGTGCGATGGAGAAAGTTATCCTTTCAAATCGTTTGGCAGTGTAAGGCGTTGGCCTGAAAAAAAGTAAACAAAACGCCGTGATTTTAAAGGTAAGATTAGATGAAAAGGGTATTGTTTAATGCCAGTCGGCTGTAATGACCAAACAATATATGGTATTTTAAATTGACTACAAGGAACCAGAAGTTATTGTAGTGTTGTATTGTATCGGCGCTCGTGAAAGATCCCCAAGTGGTCAAAATTAACCCGCAGCCCTCCACTACTGCGCGCCTCATCACCCATGAAGCGTCGGGGCGTTAAACACCATAATGAATGAATGAATGAATGAATGAATGAATGAATGAATGAATGAATGAATGAATGAATGAATGAATGAATGAATGAATGAATGAATCAATCAATCAATCAATCAACCAATCAATGCTGTATTGTAAAGGATAAAGTTGCTTCTAACATTTCAGGGGGTTCCGTTCCCTGTCGCAGCTTTGCGTGTGATAAATGGATTTTGATCCGTCTGCTTGCCGTCCAAGTGCACCCAACAAACCCTGGAGTTGGTCGTGGTACAAAGTCGTTGCGATTTATCAACGGAATCCACAGATATCTCAACTCTGTGTGCGTTGGGAAGCGATGCCGCAAAAACACGCCGCAACCGCACTGCATTTTCTCCAGGCAGTGTCGTGCACATGCGTTCCGTTCCCTGTCGCAGCTTTGCGTGTGATAAATGGATTTTGATCCGTCTGCTTGCCGTCCAAGTGCACCCAACAAACCCTGGAGTTGGTCGTTGGTACAAAGTCGTTGCGATTTATCAACGGAATCCACAGATATCTCAACTATGTGTGCGTTGGGAAGCGATGCCGCAAAAACACGCCGCAACCGCACTGCATTTTTCTCCAGGCAGTGTCGTGCACATGCGTGCTGTCAGCGACTGTTTCTCGCTTTCTCTGGTTGTTCAATAACCCACCACCGCGCAGTGCTGACCAGGCGACGTTTGCGCCTTGAACGGCATCGCAGCATTGGCTAAAACAGTTGAAAGTTCCGCAAAAACTAAGCACGCGGTGCGAAATACTCCTGAACTACGCAGTGGAGCACACCCCGCCGAGCGATGTTAGAAGCCCAGCGCGCTCAGGCAACGCTGGTCGGCCGCCGAGAGAACTGGTTTGAGAGTATTTTCCTCCTTTCCCGGCTGCTTATGGAATACCGCCGCGAGATCGACATGTAGGTGGCGACAGCGTCGCGCTGCTAGTGTGGATGCTCCGCTGAGCGGCCCGTAAGAATGCACACTGTAGGCGCGCTTCGTGCCTTTTTCCCGCCGTATGTGCGCACGAAAGGTGCATACAAGAGTGGTATGCTGTAGCTCGGTTCCTCAACGTTCAATGTATAACATGGAAGCGGCAGTCAGTTTTCATTACTAAGCCAAGAAAAGCGACGACTCATCGGGAATATCAGAATGGCCGTAATTGTGACAATGAACTTGTGCGCTGTGGCTCGTAGCAAGCTCGATCTTTCCAGACTATGGCTTTGAGCCTTCAATAAAAGCAGAAATAGAAACAAATCAGGAAGCCTCGATCTCTGAAATTCAGTTTACAACGGCAATCTCAATCGCTTTCACTGGTAGCATGACGCATTCTTGCATTTGTGGGATTCCCTGAAATGGTAACACTACTTCCCTGCCCCGAAATTCTTTCTAAGAGCTTACGATATTTTTTGTGTGTTCAAAAGGCAACATGAAATTACTGAATTTTGATCAGCGCAGAGATATAAATGTAACCGCTCTAACGGGTCTTTTAAATGAAATTTTAGTGACTCTGAAGGAAGGTTTGATGAATAACGGTTTCGGATCACTTATTTACAGCTTTCGTCGCAAGTGAACTTGCGAATTGAATTGTCAACGCACGCAATACAATCAACATCTCATGTTTAGCTAGGTTTTCGCAAAGTGACAAGCAGGTTTACAGTGTGCAAACCAAGCTTTTGGGACCTCACAGTGAGCACAAATTTTCTGTTACGGCTGCTCTGTTGACCATTTGCGTTCCTTTTAAAATCTAACAGGTGCCTGCAACAGCGAGATGTGTTTGCATTCTTGCGTATTAGGTCGCTTACGAACCCAAAGATGGCAATAAATGAAGTTGCGCTGTTGCAGATGTAATAAAACATTTCCTTTTTATTTCTCGTTGCGAATCAGCGCAACGGGTTCCCGGTAACTACTTTGTTTTGTAAACTGAATATCGCCTTTGTCTTGGCATTTAATTCTCGAGGATTGGTTAAAAAATGAAATTCTGTGCATTTTTTTTTCGGGAAGTTGGGGGGGGGGTCCTCCCAACGTTGCAAGAGCAGCGAGAAGAGAACG
The DNA here is from genome assembly GCA_013339765.2 of Haemaphysalis longicornis. Taxonomy (NCBI): domain Eukaryota; kingdom Metazoa; phylum Arthropoda; class Arachnida; order Ixodida; family Ixodidae; genus Haemaphysalis; species Haemaphysalis longicornis. The sequence goes on along the minus strand of CM023449.1, from coordinate 53,099,924 downwards.
CATGTAACGCGAAAAGCCAAACTATGGTTATCAGTATTACTTACAATCGAAACTACACAGGCGTCGTGTTCTGTAGCGGTGAAAAAGTAGTACGTATTTTCAAAACTGATTAACCCCCCTTTGGACAGTGATTGTCTAGGAATTGTGGCTCGCCTTTTTCAAAATTGTATTGAATGTAAGCATTGTGGGAAAAAAAAAAAACAGCGAGTCATGGCACACACACCTCACACATGTGGACAACAACGTGCATTATATTACGCGTTTTCTCCTCTTTCTTTAAACTTAGGTCCACCTTACGAGGTTAAGACGTGACCATATTAGGCATTTGGTTATGCTGAGTGAGACACGTTTCTGGACAAGGTGATTCATGTAGGATTTGAAAATGATATATATGAAAATGACACACGAAATGCCACATGACAGACGCAAACTCACAACTGCTTAATTTTACCTAAAAATCCCCCTAAATACTCTTGCGCATTCATAGAAACATATTTTAAATAATACGTAAAATTAGCAACTCGATACAGTCGAATAAATGTTTATTCCTCCTCCTCAGTATAAACAACGACTGTCCAAAAATGGTATTTATTTTAGAAAAGGTAAGGGAAGGACACGATCACACAGGCGCTTGCGGGTGTAAAAACGTGTCCGGTAATGTATGGGCGATAGCGCACGGGTCGTGTGCAGTGTAAATGTTTTTGTTTCTTTCTTATTTCTATAAGGACACAGCGCAATTTTACAAGGGTGTGGGATTTGCACGCGTTTGCACAGGTCTTGTCGCTTCTTACCCGTTTCGCGTACTACCTTTAAATAATCTCCACGCCACCTTAAAAAAGCACCCCTCGACGTTTCCGATACGGCAGCCGACTGCACTCAACAATAAGAAAAGTGCAATGTGTGGAAGCAATGTTTATACACGTTTCACACTCAAGCGGTGACCCGGGCAAAGATGTTTCGTGGAATTAAACCAGCGCATTAACCCGCAACGGCCGCTGATTATTGCGTTTCTAGAGGAAATGCGCAAGCAGAGGTAACTATGTCATTGCTTGCTGCCAAACGAGCACACATTGGTTGTTTTGTCGTGTGCAGCACGCGTCTTGCGCCGCACGCAACGTGAAAAAGCAGACGACGCGAGAGCGCCATCCACACTAGGAGCGGTTCGTCCCGCCGCCGCCGCCAGGGGCCGACTGTGTTCCCGCTCGGGGCGAATAGCAGGGGAGCAACTCATTGTACGTCTCCGCGTGCGCATTGTACGCTCTGCGTTCCACAGCAGCCACTGCCCCTTTGTTCGTCTTGGCGGCAACAAAAGCCGACCCAACCCTCATTTTCGCTGAGGAGAGGGAGGAGGTCGAGGGGAAACGAGAGGGGGCAGTTGCTAACATGCGCATTGAGTGGAGGGATTTTGAACACGAGCCAGTTTATTTTGAGAGCGGGACTTGGAAACAGGCAAAACGCGTTCGGGTTGTTTCGTGGTCCACCCGTTCTTGCATCAATCGTTGCATCAATCGTTGGCTTTTCATTGTACCATGACAAGTGACAGTCTTTGATTCTCGCAATTTCTGGGAAAGTAAAGCCGTGAGAAAGATGCACACGAACATGTTTATGTATTAGCGAATGAACTGCACATGTTTCTGCACAAATGCGGTTCCCAGCAAGAGTTTGTTGTTTATGGTGGGTGACCTGTTTTTATGAGCTCACCTGCTGCCGTCAGCAATTGTTAGGCTCCCGCAACACGCCGGCAAATTGAACAAAGCATGTTAGCCAGCAGTCTTCTAAGCCTTGCAGCAAGATAATAGGCGTCATAGATAATAGCTATATGTCATATTTTCGGGGAAAATCAAAAGTATCGAAGCTGCAAGCTGCAAAAGTATCAAGGTCCAAAACCTTTGTGCCGCTTCGCTTGATTCTAACAGCAGATATCGAAGCATTTCAGATGAAGAGCACAGTATCGCAGCTTAGGTAACGCAATAAACCATTCATCGGGTAAAGTTCGTTTTTTTTTAAATAGCGAGAAATCGGCGAGCGTGATCGCTAGTACAGCTTTATGTTGTCTGATATTCAGTGGTGCCGGCCCACTTCCATTTTCGATACATCATGTAACCTAAATAATATTGTGCCTGTAAAAGCGCTCACTGCACAGCCTGAATCGTGATACTCGCTTCTCAAGCGTTAATAAACGAAAGGATACAAGCAATGGAAGCACGGGAGAACATACTCGTACGACGACAAATTCGCATGCAGCATTTATTTCAAATAATTTCAGCCTTAGCAAATATATTATGTACGGACCGATGCAAATACATTGTGCACAAATACAAACATGTAAAGACAAATAAACTGACTCCCTCCCTGCTTCCCTTATACAGGCGCTCATGCATAGGTGAAGTAGTGGTGGGACATTTTTTTCCTACTTTGAAGTTGGGACATGTTTTCCGGCACCATTTGTTCCGGGACTATCAGTTCCGGGGCCAGTAGCTCCGGGACCATTTGTGCCGGGACCATATCGCCCGCACATCGTGCGTATGGTCTTCTGCTTAGCAGTTACACAGGAAAAAAACAAACACGCCTCAAGTTTAACGTACACTGCGATGACGTACACTGCAAACACCCCACGAGATTAGCGTTGCACATCCTATAGCAGTTTTTTTCGCAGTAAGGCGGGTGTTCGCGAACCACTTCCGTGCGGCGGGAGCCATGCACAGCGGATTGCGTATAACGCGGCTCTTTTTACGCCGCACCAGGCACCCTGAAACAAATTTAACGTTCTCTCGCATTTAGCAACATATGCCTGCGTTTATCTTTAATAAAGTAATTGTTTCTAGTAGAGGGCCTTTTGGGCCTCTATTGGTGCTGGCGCGCATGTTGGTATGAAGGCCGGATCACAGTCTGGTACGCCATGATGATTAAGATGATAATTATGATGATGATGATTAGAAGCCCTCCATCTGTATCGGGACGTCCGTTGCCACCAACCAACTTGCCTGTCTTATTCTACTCATTAAACCTACCCTCTATTACCCTAACGGGTTAGCCCTCCGCCTACCGGTTTTAAACTCGCTTCTGCTATTGCCGTTTTCCGCAGCGCCACCTGTAGGGGCTGGAAAGAGCGGATAGCGTTGAGCCGCCGAGCCAAAGAAAGCGAGTTAGATGCCCGCAATGGTGGTTGCATTTCAAATGAAGGAGAAGAGCGAACACGCCGAAGTGTCGCCGTTTAAATGCACGCGAAGAAGTGTGAAGTCCCTCACTGCGGAGCATCCCATATTCCAAATTTAGCGTTCTGGTTGTGAAGCCTAAAAAAGCTGAAAGAAATGAAAGCTTTTGTGCGCTTCTTTTATTGAGTCCGCACTGCGAATACAAAAAAAAAACGGCATCAAGGCAAGAAAAGACCTTAACCCGGTACCGAGGCATGCTATGCAGCGGCCGTGATCTTTCGGCTCCCACAAGATCTTCTCTTGCTGCTGTTTTCTTTTTCTGCTGTTTTATCGAAAGTGTAAAAAAAGAACAAGTGCCAGTTGCAATAGGCATGCCTCAGGTTATCATGAGCCGCTGCAACCCAAATCACCTGGAATATGATGGAAGCGAAAAAGCCGAAGTGTAATCCTTAAGCGCTACTATTCTGACGAATAATTTGCTTCTTACTGAAGTCCTACACCCCTTAATTCTAATTTATACATGGGGGTTTAATTTGTTTAACAGCACAGAGGAGCTCTTAGTGGGTAAGAAATATTTCCGCAACAATATTGCGCGTCAAAGCAGCGTCCGCGAATATGAGCTACTGTGGATCGCGGCTCATTGGTGACCCGGCAGCTCACATTCTTCACTTTAGTGAAAAAGACCGTCACTATACATCGAAGTTTTCAAAAGAATGGCGTCAATGAGCAAATGAATAATTCAAACAGCATTTATAAGAAAAGTAATTAAATAATAGAGGATCCAGGAACAATCCTCAGTAAATTAATACAGAAAAAAATGTTCACGAAATATGCAGATTCATGGCTCTGCGTTAAATTACCACGAAAAGGGCACAGATGCCGTCTTCATAAAAATAGATCCCTGAATTCACGACCAAAAACCAATCAATACAACGGGATCGAGGAACCACCTTTAATAGGAAATTACTGGAGTAGTCGTTTCATAGAAATAATTGCACATATAACCATGCGTGAAAAAGAAAGTAATACGAACAAGTAAAATCTGTAATTGATATCAACGGCTCACTATGTTGTGTTGCTCAGCCTATCACAGGCACACCTAAATCTCTTCCTGTACCGAAATCGCCCTCCACTGGAATATGCGGGTGCCTAAATGTCCATGTACTGATATGTTCCTGCACAGATAAGTCTTGTAAAAATAAGTTCAAATGAATGTGCTATTCTATTCCTTACTTGCCGCAATGTTTGGATTCCGTTCCGGCGAGTGCACTATGCCAGACTACCTAGCAACGCCACCGTACCCAACTTTTACAGTGCTCATCTCTTGCAGTGTGCTGTTTTGTCGCGTGCTGTTTCGTCGCCGTGCTGTTTTGTCGCCGTGCTCTTCTGTCGCGTGCTGTTTTGACGCCGTGCTGTTTTGGCGCCGTGCTCTTCTGTCGTGTGCGGTTTTGTCGCTGTGCGCTCTTGTCGCTGTGCTGTTTTGACGCGTGCTGTTTTGACGCGTGCCCTTTTGACGCCGCGCTGTTATGTCGGTGCTATTCTGTCGCGTGCCGTTTCGTCGCGTGCTGTTCTGTCGGTATACCGCTGACGTCATACCGAGTGTCCCGCGAACGTGAGGGTACCCCAGTACAACAAGTTCACCCCGGACAGGCACAAATTTGGTTCCCACATTCACATTAAAACAGAGCAAACTGTCTTCCGCTTCTCGGTATTATTGCAGCTCACGAGTGAGCGAGTGTAATGGATTCTACAGCGTCTACTTCAGCGGTACTATGTCAGGTGCCTTGGCACGTAAGCAGGCTTTAGGCTCCTAGGCCTGGTTGAGACTGTCGTCGCAACTGCCGTAATGTCTTTAAATAATGACTTCATTTCCCGTCTCAGCCAATCGAACTGCGTGAAACGCAGTTTTTTTTTTTACGTCTATGGCGCACTATACGGCTGTTACGTCGGTAGTCTGAACGGTATTGGTGAATTTTTATGCAGAGAGACATACACAAAGAGATAGTGAGAAAAATGGTTGCGGCTCAGCTCAGCTAAGCTTGTATATGCAATGCGAAAGCTTGGCTTAGTCTGGTGGAGTCTTGGTTTCGCTTAACTAACCTTGGTTTCGCTGCATGGTCGACCACGTCTTAAAGCTATTCCGTCCCGTGCAACGCTCACAGAAAGAGGCCCGGTGAACGCGGCGAACGCGGCATTCATTCACGGCGAATGCGCCGTTCCTCTTTGCCCGGCGCGAGGCGAGTCACGTAGCCCGAGACGACCCAACAGCGCATGCAAAGGAGGCTGCGTGGGTTGTAGGCTGCCGATCAGATGATCGGCCGCAGCGGCGGCAGTGGCCGCTGATCGTGCCGCGCAGAGCGACTGAAAACGTGGCCTTGTGCGCAGCACCGACATCGGGCCCGGTGGATCATGCGATGCGCTTCGAGGGGTGTGTTGCCGGAGGTACGTCTCCGGTCAAAAGGTTAACTTGCGCATCCTCCACCAAACCGCTGGACGAAAGTAGTAAAGCTTTGCTTTTAAAACCTTTATTCTAGATCCACATTGAGGGGAGGATGTAAATCCTTGTTCTCGTGTGCATCCCAGGAGCTCGTAAGCCCCAGCGGAAGACTTGGCCAGCTGCAAGAAATTGTGATGCACACAGAATCGCACAAAAGATCAGAGCGCGAGGTGCGGGGCGTGAGCCAGAGATCACGCGCAAGGAAAGAGCGGGGTCAGAGAACGGTCGGAGGAGGGCTTTGAAAAATAAAGCCGTTCTGCTCATTGGGAAAACTCACCGAAGTGCACTGAAGCGATTCGCCATAATGGTCTGTGGCGCCGTTTTCCGCGCACTCTTACTACCCATCACGCTCTTCGCCGCCCTGTCTCATTCCTCTCCTGATGAATTCAACGGAGGTTTGTCCAACGCATTTCGATTTCCCGCCTTCGAAGTGCTCGCGCGCCCCTGCTTGAAAGTGTTCCAGCGGGAGTTCTGTTTTCTTTTTTTTTGTGCTTCCTTTTCCTCCCGCTCGTGCCGGCGTTGCCCTGCTACTTTTTTGTAGCGTAGGTTGAGCAGGTTGAGCACTGGCCGAGGTTGGGCAGTTCAGCGTGGACCTTGAAGGGCCGTACTGCGTAAGGGCGAGGAGCAGTGGATTGGATTGGTTGGATTGGATTTAATTTAGATTGGATTGGATTGGATTAAATTGGTTCGTATTGGATTGCATTGTAAATTCGATCCAAATGGAGTACGGGTGTGTAGAGAATTGGGTCTGCACATTCGCCGGTCTGCGCTTTCAAGAGGAGTGACGTCATAGCCGTGGCAGACGCACTGGCGCGGGTGCGTGCCCAGCTGTGCGCCTCCTTTGCGTAGTAGCCAAGTCTGACGCTGTGCCGGAGCCGCTTGATAACCGTTTCGCGTGGCTCCTGGAGAGCAGTGCTGCGCATGCGCGAGGAGCAGTGACTGTACCGGACTGGACCGGACTGGATTGGATTAGACTGGACTGGACTGGACTGGACTGGACTGGCTTGGATTCGATTGGATTGGATTGGATTGGATTGGAAATCGTTTTAAAAGCAGTAAGCATGATAATCAACCAATCGTAGACAACCAGGAAACCTAAGAATAACCAGCTGAACCTTAGTTCACGCTACGTATTTCCTGGCATAGCCAAGTTAGGCCCCTGCTATTTTTTTTTTTCTCTTACGTAAAAATCAACCCAACGAGCATTCCTAACTAAATGAACGAGGGCGCTGGTGGTTAATTACGTATATTATGCCTCAAATGTACCTGCAGTTTTCTTTGCGCTAAACAACAGGGAGATGTATTCCAAGCGCCAGCGGTTCACGAGTTTCGAATGGTTCTGAATATTTAAACCACTTGGTATTCGAAGCATCTGCGGGAAGCCTTTATTTTCTTTTTTTTCTCACTCGTTTCATTTTTAACCTGACGTAGCATGTCAGGCTCTTCGCTGGACAAACCTCGTCAGTACCATTAAACTACATCCTCTCTTTACGTCTGCAGTTCTTCTTTGCTGCAACTTTAGTATGTGGCCTGAAAAAACAGACGAGTCAAAAGGACAGGCGCGAGTCCGTGATGTGAATTCGGTGTTGCACGCCTCGTTGCCGGTAACTACAATATAAATACCCCGGCGGAGCAAGCATTTTCCTGGCCGCTGGGATTGACTAAGTACCGTTGCTCGTTTATCCTCGCTTTCTCCAGTGTGCGGCTTATTTGGTTTCCCTTGTGACTAGGCACTCCTGAGAAGGGGTTTCTCAACTGCTGCTCTTGTGACGTGTGCATTCTGGTCTCGTATGCGGCATCGTTTCTTTCAAGTCACGCACAAACAAGTATTTTCGGAAAATGCGCACCTCATGTTGAAATAAACCCACCTTTTCTGTCCAGGACAACTGAGCACGCGCGCTGTATATCAATCATCAAGAGTATGTCGCCGCTATTGGGATATAAACACTTTTATTGAAAGTACGGCTGCCAAACCCAATATGCTTAATGGAGGCAGCAGCACAGTGATTTGCTGTAAGGATACGTCAACGGTGTTCTCTTCGTGGGAACGAAAAGAAAACTGGCAGTGTGTCACAGGATAGAGAGGCTTTATTATTACGCCACGCTCATTCATCTGTCAAAGCGTGCGTACGGTGAGAGAAAAGCAGTTGCAAAGAGCCAGCAAAATCTGTCATGTAGTGTGCTATTTGGTAAGCTTGTTCAAGGTCATGGCCACCACTCGACAGTCGTTAAACATTCCGGCGGCGCCACCCGTCATACTTTCTCTTAACGACATTTTCCTCGCCTTAAAGCGATCCTTTCCTTGCTTGCTTGGTTACTGTTGCGACAGTGATCGCATAATTTTGCTGCCGCTATCAAGGTCAGATGGACGCAGCGAGAACGCTGCGTTTTTTTCCACGAGCGACCACCATGAATCAGTGAAATTCACTGGACTTCGCGGACCCCCGCCTCTGCTCCAGGATCCTCTACTACAGCGCCTCCCAATCCCAGTGGACTTAACTTTTTAGACCGTGGTTCAGAGTATCCTTCACGCAAGCCTACTCCTCCCTCATCGGGGTGGGCAGCATTGCCCGCTGTAACATCTTTGTGGCTGAAGAGGGAGCGCGGGATGTACTTTGTCATTGCCGCCAAATTTCTCCGGAGATAAATGTTCTGGACGCAGAACTCAGCCGATTGGACGATCGGTGTTTCGCGGTACCTTGAGACATCGGTCCCAGCTATCAACTCCACAGAAGGCGACCAAACTCTTCGTCCGTTTTCTTATAACGATACGGGCTTACACGAACCAGCCAAGCGACCACAAAGTGCACGTGCGTTTCCGCTCCTGCATTTTATTTTAGCACGCCATATCTTTAGTCCCCGGTATCCCCCTCTCCCCAATCCGGTTAGCAAGCCGTGAACATTCCGGCCTTTTCGTTCGCTTTTTTTTTCCTTTTCTTTACCACAAGTGCAGACGAAAGTTCGGTGGTTTTACTTGTTTACACATCTCCAGGTTTCCGTCTCGAGGGAACAGTATTAAACCGCACGCATGCCATTGGCTGCACATTGCACAGGAGGAAATACCTAAGAGCATGCCGAACAACCTGTTGCCGTAATGGAACAGGGCACAGCTACCGGCACAAGAGCACCTCGACCTAATGTCTCGCCAAAGATGAAGGAACGTTGCATTTTTGTGGGTAGCGGAGAAACAGCTGCCACCGCTCATTGTTTGCCAGTAGCTTCTAATCCACCTCTATCGGGCCGTATGTCGATGTGAAGACGGAGTAACCAAGAGAAGCCAAGTGAGCCATAAAAGCGGCAGTAAGACCGGAATAAACTCGAAATGAGTTAGTTGCGAGCCACCACTGTAGCGAGCCAGCACCTAAGCATCACAAGACCTGAACGCCACGACTAAATCAGCAGCTGTTCTTGCAGTTCAATCATGGCTCGAAGTAAGAACATGTAGACAGTCTAAGAAAATGATGCTCACATTTGTGCAAATGACAAAACAGAGAGAGAAAGCGACACAAAAGACGAAACTTTACGTGGCAACCCAAAAGCCAGTGTCATCTCGCCCACAACAGTCTGATATCACGTCTTCGTCTAAACGCGGGATTCCCAGAGGCCTCACAGCATCTTCCCAGAGAGCCGCCGTGTGGCGAAAATGTTCGCTAAGAAAAAAGAGAGGACACACATGGCCTCCCTCGCTTCCTTCCGCCGGAGACGCCTATTGAGCGTCGGCAATTCTCGCCGAACCAAGGAACGAAGTAGCGACACCGGGTGGCTACTTCCTGCTTCCCGTCGGCAAACAAACAGCGGAGATGACGACTTCCCCTGGGACGGAGAAGAGCAAGAGCAATCCGGAGGAGGGGAGGGGTACTTCGACAAAATACCGACGACTCTCGCGCGACATCTGTGTGGATGCCTCGCGTTCCGCCGGGCCATCGTGTAATTCTCTCCAAACCATGATTTCGTGTACAGCAAAAAAAAAAAAAAAAGACAAGTACACAGGGAGGCAACGTTTTTTTTTTTTTTTTTACGCGAAGTCATAGACTTCCGTTTCGGATGTCATGGATTTCATGGATGTCGTGGATGTCATAGATGATCGGATGTCTGGATGTCATAGATGTCTCTCATGCATGTCTGTTTTTTTTTTTTTTGCGCTGCACGAAGTCATCGATTACCGATACCAACTAGCCCAAACCCCAAATTTCTGTGGACGCCGTGCAGACTAACGCCTAGACGTGGTGCCAATGCCTCTCCATGCCTACGGTACACTCAATAGAGCGACACTCTGTGCAAGATGCAGGACAACCTTGGCAGTGTTCGTAGATATCCACGAGGCCTCTAATCTTTGTGTTTCAAATATGTTGACTCTTGGCTAACGCAGAACAACATCGCAAGCGGCGTCCCGGGAAAACGATAGGACAGAACGCACCGAAGCAAACACCCACGACGCAACCGAACCAGTGCAGCCGGAGTCGACCAATCATACATGGCAGCGTACAATGTAGTACGAGTGCTACACGAGGGGACACGCACTGGTACAGAAAGGACCGGCGTCCCACTCTCCTGTGTCACTCGAGGCGTATTCCGTTCCAAGATAGGCACGAGCCACACACTTTGAGTGAGCGGCACAACGTCAATTACGCCGTGCCTCGTGTTTGAAAAATTACTTCTGCTGGGAACGAACGTTAGCACTGCTGGGGCTCAAATCCAAACTCTTTGCGTTAAAACCAGGGACTCTACCCTCAGGATATTGAAGCCAAAAGGCGTATTTTTGTAAGTGCAGAGCTCTTTAGGGCCGCGCCTTGTCGTCCTAGCTCGCTCGCTGGACCCCAGTGGAGCAACAGGGCGTCCCGTGGTAACGCTGTCACTCGCGGCGTACCCCAGAGGCTTCGAAAGCTAAGCGGTTTATATAGTCATAAACCTTCGAAACTCGTGAACCGCTGGCGCTTGCCCTACATCTCCCCGTTGTTTAGCGCAAAGAAAACGGCAGGTACATGTGAGGCAAAATATGTGTAATTAACCAGCAGCGCCCGCGTTACTTTAGTTAGGAACACCCGCTGGGCTGGTTTTAAATGCAGAGCATTTCAGTAACTCACGATGTCACCCGCGTTGACGTCCGTCGTAGTCCGCACCGTCGTTGTCCGCACCCCTCCCCCTACACTATATAAAAAAAATACTATCCGGCGCCTGGTTTCGATCCCTCGACCCTGCGGGCGGAACGCAATGGTGCTCTACCCACTGCGCCACAAAGCCGACACAGAATGGGAGGCTACGAACGCGCCTTATATCCTTGACTCATTCAAACTACGCCAAGAAGCTGCTGATACAACGCATTCACTACCACCAACTCCCCAAACACTAAACGTTAACGCAATACACCCACCCCCTATGCGACGCATTTACTCGAGTCCCCCTCGCGGGGAGATGGGCCCAATTTTTTTACGATAGCAAGCGAAACAAAGTGGCAGTGCCACGCCGGCACGTGCGGGAAGAAAGCATAAAGAGAACAGAACTCCCGCTGGAGCAATTTCAGGCCCGATGCGCGCGAGCACTCTAAAGGCGGAAAATTTGAAACGCGTTGGGTGGTAGCAGTGAACGGTAACGGCGCTAGAGCGCATTATGGAGAATTACTCCTCTTCCCTTACGACAGCTTTCACATTTCAAATTTTCAACGGCTTCAAATTTTAGCACTTTCGTTAGGGAGATGATAGCAAGTAACATACGAATAAAATATTTTACAGGTACAGGTAACCCCCATCTCGCGGAAGAAAGCAAGAGAGCGGTGGTGGTGATCCCACAGCCACCGCTGAAGATTGGAGGGTCTCCCAGCGGTGGAGGCCTGCTCCTGGAACGTCTCGACTTCTGGCTGGTTCTAGCGAAGGGCACGTCGTAGATAATTCGCATCAGCTTCTTAGGCAGGAGCCGTGCAGACGGAGCAGGTATCATCGAACGCGGCATGGTAGCGTGGTGTCCGCGCCCGGGTCACACCAGACGAGAGGGTCACTTCAACGCGAAGTCTGCGCAACAAGGCCGCCTCCCAGCGAGCAATTCTACTGGGGAGTTCTGTTCCACACGGTAGGATGAGCTCTCGTGTAGTGCGACGCGGATCATCCTTTTGTTGGAGAAAGCTTCCTTGTTGATTTCTTGACGGCAATGCAGGATCCGAGAAACGAATGTAGGGTGGGGAGCTCTATCCGCTCCTAAGTGAGCGGGAAGCGTGTTCCGCCGAACCCGAAACCGCAGGAGAGGGCCAGGGTACGTGTCTAGTAGGGTGTGTACGTCCCTTTGGATAGTCAATTTGTTGGCTAATCGGCGTAAATCCCGTTGAGCCGCCGTGGAGCCCGTACAGAGATGTAGAATGGAACCCTGTGGGGCGCACATGGGGGGGCCGGCGTTAGTGCATGTAGGCCATCCCGAATGGCTGTGTGCTCGTGCAGCATAGACGCCAAGGTCCGGATTGTTCAGTCGACGCAAGTTGGGCCAAAGGAACACAAACGGTGTTCCAAGCGAACCCGCACGTGGCGTTGGATGCATGCAGGAATTGTCTGGCATGTACCTATCTGGCAATGGAGTGTCCCGTAAACGAGTTAGTGGGCTTGGCTGTCGGAACGACCACGCATGTGTAGTTGCAGTTAAAAAAAATTAAAACTCGCGATGGCGTCATCGGTCAAGGCTTTTTAAACAAATGGAAAGACGTCTGCAATACCCGTCTGCACGTAGAATAAATGGCGAGTCATATATGGTCTTCTTGATAGTAGGGACTAAAGCAGTAATAACAGTGAGGTTATTTCTCCGAATTGTTTTACTACAGGAGGAGAAGGCAGGCGGCGTGGCTGCCTGTAACGTCTAGAAGGTGTCACTATTGCTAACCAGACGAGGAACGACGCATGCGCAGTGGCCAGGCAGGAGGTAGGATACTATCGCAAACGAAGGAAATGGAGGAGGTTGCACAGGAGGGGGCAATGCGTCGGCTGGCCAAACAGGACGCTTTCGCTAGAGCCGCGCTAGCAAGATAATGCGACAACGAAGGTGCGGCCGTGTAGGCGCTACGTTGTGCCACCCGCTCGTAAAGTGGAAGCCAGCTGGCGAAGACCGTAACGGAACGGCAGTTGACCGCGCCGACAGGTTATAGCACGTGGGAAACGTCGCGCCATGACCTGGTGAGAAAGCCGTGGAGAGTGGGCGTCGAAGTTTAAAAGGGGAGGAAAGACGGAGGGAGGAGGAGATAGGGAGGCAAGGAGAGAGAGAGGAAGGTGAGTGAGAGGGGTATACACCGAATACACCGGAACAACGAAAAATCGACAGCGCTAATGTTGTTTGGAAACGTTATCCCAGGTATCTCCACGCAACGCCTACTATACCTTCCAGCGGGCGACGCCGATAAGCACGGAACTCGTCCTTCGAAGAGCACCTGCTCTGTTTTGTGACTTGCATTGAATCTAAAATTTGAAATAGCCAAGTTGGCGCTGCAGCGGTGCGAATCAAGGGCATCAAGGGGGTTTTGAGGAGCTCATTTGTCATCAGAAGGGCCGAACACTTTGGCGACCACGGGGACGTCCTAACAGACTACTGCGAAGGTATGCGGACTCTCGGAGGCAATGCCAAACTTTTTTATACACTACAGTGTTAAACTTTCTGTTCAACCTTCATTTTCTTCATGTACCGCCACATGAAATTAACGTAAATAATTTTACCGGCGCATGTAATTATCGGGAAATAATTGATAATATGCTATCAATTTATGCTTCAAAATTATTCGTCATAATTTTACCTTTCGGCATCACGCATGTGTGTTTACACGATGTGTTGGCAAGTTTCTTGACCTTGTTAGCACTTGATATAGGTCACCAAGAAGCAACCGATACAACACATTGCCAGCACGTTTTACGGATTGCGTGCTAGCAGTCTTTTCACTGGCCGTTCGATGTTAGCATCAAAACTTCGAGACCTCGGCCCTTTGTCGTGTGAGCGTTGTCGGTGACTTCAAATCAGCCGGCGTTCGGGCAGCTTTATTACTGCGCCGAAATAGTGGGCTTGCCAATCCCCGCCTGGTGTATAAAGCGATAAACAAAACTTCGTATGAAGCACACAGCTAAAGAAACATCGTATCATCCAGTCTATGCCGCCATAAATATTCCATGCCACTCTATCTCGGCGTCCCGTCTGAAGCGTAATCAAGAATTATCTGTTGCGTCGCCCCCAATACACATGCAGACCCCGGACGTTCGCTTTCCTCACTGTCTAGACGCCTGCAGAACGTTAAGCTAATTTTCACCACTGTACGCGAGTTTGTTGCTCGCTTCTGACCGTTGGAGACCCGAAAGAAGACCGTTTCTGGCATTTTGGTGATGCACACCCACGGCCTTTCTCTTCATTTCGAGGGAAATGTCCTCTGACCGCCACCTATGGACAAGTCCCGTCGAAGCACTGCGCATAAATCATTCCGTTTTCCTCAGAAATGCGCTTTCTAAATCGATACGTTACCCACTATGCCAACGACCGCCTTTGCTGCCGTTCCTGCAGCGCTAGCCGGGCGAAACAGCATGTCGGTAAGCATATGGACAGGGCAGAACTACCCTGCGACAAATCAGTGTGCCACAGTCCGTTAAGCGCTGGTAGCACGCGGAGGGGAGCTGTTCAAAATTTTGCTGCCTTAAACTGCATTTCCATTTTGTTGGCACTCTAGCTTAGTGAGAGACGTCCCTTGTGAGCCCCTCCGCTTAATTCGAAAGCGATAGCTCTACCGGGAACACGTTCGCTGGGAAGAGCGATGTTGACCCTGGTTGTGTAAAACGAATGTTGGATGCTCATCCAATAAATGACAGTTCCTATTTCCTTTAGAAAGCACTCGAAGGGCATAGAATTGACCGTGTAACTGGGAAATTAAGCCATCAGAGTTCCTGTAGCCTTGTGTTCGGAGTCGTCATTCACTGCCTTCCCCCCCGCCCACTCCGCCTCCCTTCCGAAATGGAGTGGCCCAGATAAAAAACGAAACTTCCCAAACGGGTCTGATGTTCTGTCTCGCTTTGTACTTCGTTCAGTGATGCCCGGATGTTCATCGTACTCCTGGATTTTAGACCGAGCTCCAACGAATTACTACCACAGTTCGGGAATCTTTGAAAGGAACCATCAAGAGTATATGCCTCATTCACTGTAAAACTAAAGCCACGTTTACACCGCTTCGTGTCTACTTCGAAGTGAAGCAATCTTTCCTACCTCACCCATACTGTCTGTTCGTTCTTTCGAGTACAGCTTCGGAACTGGATCGGAGAGTACTAAAGAAAGGGACTTATAGAACAAATAAAAATTCTTTGGGAAATCTCATCCGGCGTCTCAAACATAACTTGGCGAACGTCCCAACAAGAGCTTTTAGGCCTAACGACAATTCAATAGACCGACTGCCAGTTCTCGTCGTTTATACATCCCCACGGCAACTGCCGTTTTATATACAGTAAAAGAACAATTCCTAGAGGTTCATTTGTTTTGCTTGCTCAAGTAACGTGGGCCTCCATTGCGACACAAAAGAACCTTAGACTGGCGCGAACCACTCAACTGCAATCGAAGTAATGTGGTTGGTTCTACAAAGTAACAAAATTACCAGAGAAAACTTGTGGATGCTTGCATATAGTCGCAACGGGTGCTACGCAGACAAAACGTTTCCTTTACAAATTGCGGTCATCCAAGACATGTTGGCCTGTGTTTTGCATGACAGGAACGCAAATACAAATAAAAATCAACCAAAGTACAAATGCAAATATACAAGAAAGAAGTAAGCCGGTCTCCACCTGCTAACACCGCGCTGAGCTCGACACAAAACCAAGAATCAGAAAATGTACAGGCTAGCAACTTCGTGATAAAGACGAACAGCTCAGACGAAAGGACGAGAAAATAGACGAACTGTTAGAACAAGTTCGTAGACTCACAGATAATCACCGTAATGACGCCACATACAACATGAAGAGACATAGACTCACGGATGACAACCAGACTATCGTGTCACTGACAACACGGAGAGACAGGAAGGAACCAAAAGATCGCAGAAACCGGAGAATGACGCATTGGTTACTCAGAAATAGCTCCAACGTCTGATAACAAGAGTTCAGCATATGCAGCAGCATCTGTACATACACCAGTACAATAGGCAAGCGCGAATAGAAACAATAAACCAACAATAATCGCCACAAACCATCTATATTTCCGGCGCCAGGAAACAACTAAATAGCAGCAAACACAAAGAAAAAGGTACAACTTTCGCGGCGGCATATTACCCGCCCAGTCATACGTTCTTCCTTCGGCTCCGGCATGACCAACATAAGGTGCGATCACGCACTGCGTGCTCTTTCACTGAACACGCAGTTTCCACGGCTCACGGCTACTACAGAACAGGAAGGATTTCGGCTACCTCGTAGCTCGTAGACGTGTTACTGCAAAGTGAAGAAAGCAAATCCGGAAAACCGCTAAGCATACAATTGTCATGCCAGGCCCAAGTTTGGAGCTGTGGTCTTCCCATAACCTCCCATAGCGACATGGATTCACAGGTGCAGTTTCCTTATTAAGAAACTCTATGGCAGGTACGGTGTTTTCTGACACTTCCACAGCTGATAGTATAGGGTGCAGCGGGTGCTCGACAATAGTTGAAGTTCCGTAGAATAGATGGCATGGGCAAGGGTGCGATGCGGCTGTGTGTTAGTCCGGCGCCGTCTGAAGGTGGTTGCTTCATTTCTTGTGAGTTGGTAGTGTGGATAAGAGAGAATGCGCTGTTTGTGTCCGTAGTCCGCCAAGATGTCCGTGTAGCGCAGGCGAGGTTGTGGTTTACTATAAAAAAGGTGATGACTGTGCGTGTTTTGTCACAACGCAATGAAGAACTGTCCCCACTATGACGAAGTTTTCGTTAGAGAAAACTTACCTTTTGTTATACAAGGTACATCGTTAATAGCAACGATGATTTGATTTCAATGCACTGCAGTTTGTACCTTGAAACAGGTTTGTATGAAGCGAGAATTGGCACAAACCGATTTTATTACAATGGGTATTTACTGTATACATCATATTTCGGGAAGTTACAGCCTGCATAGATTGTAAACGCGTCACAGGAAGTTGATGCTTTGAAGTTGTTTCAAGACGTTATTTGAGATAGTTATTTTCAGAATTTAGGATTTCGAATACCCGGCTAACAAAAAAGAAAGATTCAAAATAAAGTATGGGCAACTGGGTTTTCGAAAGGCGATTGTAACTAAAAATGTCGGTATTTAAAGTGAACAGAGCTTAAGGCTGATTTACTTATGCCTCGAGTTTGTCATCAGGTGAAGCCGCAAAGTTCGTACAAGTGGCGTGGCCAGAATATTTTTCGTGGGATGTTATTTACCGCTGGCAAAAAAAAACCTAAAAGAAAACATGGCCTGCGGGAAAACATCATTTCATTTTCACTTCATTTTCTAAATTGGTTTTTCATGTGAATATACCAACGCATCGAAGTTGAACGAAAAGAAAATCATAAATGCGGACTCTCTCTCTCTATCTCTCTCTCTCTCTCTCTCTCTCTCTCTCTCTCTCTCTCTCTCTCTCTCTCTCTCTCCCTCTCTCTCTCTCTCTCGCTCTCTCGCTCTCTCTCTCTCCCCCCCCCCCCCGGCTACGCCCCTGGTTCTCACTACTTGTCCACATACAGTAACATTTCTTCAAGGTAACGTCTTTTTAGCTTTATTTACTTTTCATTCAATCCCATTGCCACCTACAAGAATGAATTCAAAGGCTTACGGCGCTTGTCGCGGACGCCGTCCACGGCGAACGCTGCAAAAGCTGCAGTCTGCGCTACACTGTCAACCTCCCTTATCCTCACACTGTTCCTCCCGTAGAGACAATCGTTACCTCAGACGGTGCGTGACGTTTTGTGTCCCGATTTAAACCACGAAGGTAGGTAAAGCTGTAGACTGGGCTAGTTGGTAATCCATAGTGAACAAATGTAGCGCAGCGGAAACACAAGAGACGGGTAGAATAACACAGACGAGCGCTCACTTCCAACTGATTCTTTATTCACAAGACGGCAAATATATATGCTTTGCCTTAGCAGAAACAAAAAAGACGTAGGAAACAAAAACAAAACAACAACAACAAAAAATACTGACAAAGAAAGATCAAGTACACCCAACACGCGCCAAACATCTTCACAATCACAGTGGCCTGTCGCGTAAAGCATCACATTGCAGAAAATGTAATCCACGGTCAGATAACGCAACCGATGGTTTGCTAACACAGTCGTTTTTTTTCCCGCGCCATCTGAGCTGCCTCACTGATTAGCGCGCTTGCTTGTCCTTGATGATCTCAACAACTGTGGTGCTAGAGAACTGCGCAGTGCAATCCCTACACGTGCTGACATGCTGTGCCAAAAAACCTTCCTTTCCATTGCGCACCTTATTGGCATGCTCGCGTAGACGCTCATTGAGACATCCTGCCAGTCTGTCCCACGTAGCTCGCGCCGAGCGCCAAAGGAATTCTATAAACTACATTTGACCATTCTACGAACTGTGTGCTGTGTTTGACAGTGCATTGGACCCCACGTCGCTTAACGGGACAGGTGCTGCTGTCCAACTGGGACAACTTATCGGGAGCGCGGAAAAACAACTTTCACATTAACACGTTGTCCCATTTTCTTAAGGCGATGGGACCACGGAGTGCATATACGGAATCACAGCCACTCTCTCACGTGTTTCCGCTATAGCTTGACCTTGTGTGCCGCGGTCAGTACCTCTTAAGAAAATGGGACAACGTGTTAATGTGAAAGTTGTTTTCCGCGCTCCCGATAAGTTGTCCCAGTTGGCCAGCAGCACCTGTCCCGTTAAGCGACGTGGGGTCCAATGCACTGTCAAACACAGCACACAGTTCGTAGAATGTGTTCAAAATGTAGTTTATAGAATTCCTTTGGCGCTCGGCGCGAGCTACGTGGGACAGACTGGCAGATGTCTCAATGAGCGTCTACGCGAGCATGCCAATAAGGTGCGCAATGGAAAGGAAGGTTTTTTGGCACAGCATGTCAGCACGTGTAGGGATTGCACTGCGCAGTTCTCTAGCACCACAGTTGTTGAGATCATCAAGGACAAGCAAGCGCGCTTAATCAGTGAGGCAGCTCAGATGGCGCGGGAAAAAAAACGACTGTGTTAGCAAACCATCGGTTGCGTTATCTGACCGTGGATTACATTTTCTGCAATGTGATGCTTTACGCGACAGGCCACTGTGATTGTGAAGATGTTTGGCGCGTGTTGGGTGTACTTGATCTTTCTTTTTCAGTATTTATTTTGTTGTTGTTTTGTTTTCGTTTCCTACGTCTTTTTTGTTTCTGCTAAGGCTAAGCATATATATTTGCCGTCTTGTGAATAAAGAATCAGTTGGCAGTGAGCGCTCGTCCATGTGTATTCTATCCGTCTCTTGTGTTTCCGCTGCGCTACATTTGTTCACAAAGGTAGGCTTCGCCTCACATGTGTGATCCTCTATGAGGCCGTGCATGCCCTCTCGACAGTTAGCGGTAAACCCGCAAGGAGGAAGCGCGCACGAAAGGGCGGGACTGGGAGAGGGCGCCTTTGTCGGCGACAGACACCGCGCCCTTCAAGGCCGCATCTTCTCCGGGAAGGATGTAACGCATACCGTTATTATCGTACGCTCATTTTCCTGCCGGGGTGCGTATCCGCCCTGTGTGCATTCCCCGCCCCAGCCGCCTTACGTCGGCGCGCGCTGGCTCAGGCGTTCCGCCACTGCCACGAGACTACAGGACGCAGACTCGTGTAAGCGTACACGAGGAGTACGCGTATCTGACGAATGAACGGCGCAGGACACAGAAACATCCATTAGGCCGCGAGCCAAACTTGCCGCGATTACTCGCCAGTCGTCGAACAACGCATCCCTTTCAGACAAAGAAGCAAAGACGGAGGGCCCCAGAAGCCCTTGCACGCACCACAGCCCGCTCTCATTTTTGTAGTATCTATTAGGGCGAACCACGTGATTGCCCACAGCATACCAAAAACAGACAACATAGGGACATCTGACCAATCATTGTTCCCTATTCACTTTCCGAGAACGGAATGAAACGAAGCCAAACAAAAAAACGTGTCGCGAAACAACGAAACGAATTATTTTTTTTACCATAATGGAAATGGATAGGGCTCAATTGTTTACAGCGCCCATCAAGGATATGGAGCTGGAAACTGTTTTATGCCGAAAACGAGAATTAGCGATAAATGTTTTCGCTTCACGGCTTTAACGAAGCTGAAATGGGCCCGCGGTAACAGAAATACTGTATGAAATGGAGAGTAAACTGCTGCAATGCAACTGCATTTTTCGTTATTCTAATCACATTAAACCATAGCAGACTGATAATATACGCACGTAATGTGTGCACGTAAACACGCACGCACATGCAAGCGCACATGTACTCAAATGACTCCTAAACAAAAACATTGCATGTGGGCGACATAACGTACAGAGAAAATGCTGACTATACGCTCACCCACGACTTCCGGGTTTATTTCTGATGGCAAATAAACTGGAGGTTAAATGCTCCAAATTTGCTTATTATGAGTGAATTTTTCTCTTATCGGCCGGACGTGTTCGCCATAAAGCGATATCTTTAGAATTCCATCGAGGAAATTTTGTGTTTGTCAACAAAAAAAATATTGTGTGAGAAAAACTACGAGTGTTCTACGAGTGCGCGCGTGCTGTGTGTGCGTGTGCGTGTGTGTGTGTGTGTGTGTGTGTGTGCGCGTGCGCGTGCGCGTGCGCGTGCGCATGTGCGTGTGCGTGTGCGTGTGCGTGTGCGTGCGTGCACGCGTGCACGCGTGCGTGCGTGCGTGTGTGTGTGTGGTGTGTGTGTGTGTGTGTGTGTGTGTGTGTGTGTGGTGTGTGTGTGTGTGTGTGTGTGTGTGTGTGTGTGTGTGAGTCAGCGAGTCAGCGAGTCAGTGAGTGAGTGAGTGAGTGAGTGAGTGAGTGAGTGAGTGAGTGAGTGAGTGAGTGAGTGAGTGAGTGAGTGAGTGAGTGAGTGAGTGAGTTAGCCAACTTGCAGAACTCGCCTTGAAAGCCGTGCCGGCAACTGCTGCGCCCGATTCACACATTTTCAAACTTCGTGATCAATCAATAAAGTCACAAAGGTTTGCGCCCTTCAAAAAGTTCAAGGCAAGGTGTAAGACGTCTTGACTACGGATCCAAATACCTTTTTGGGAATAGTATGTCGTCGAAAGAGGAATGCCGGATGCTTCTTCAGCGAGGTTTTTTTTTTTTTTTTAATAAAGCTGAACACTCAATCGTGTGCACTGGGCAGTCCATGAAAGAATTTCTGACGTCACCAGGCACACCACACGTTGGACACAGGGGTGATGAGGTCAGATTCCGTTTATAAAGCCAAGGCGGTGTTTATCCCGAATTTTTCCGGATGCAGAACACACGCCTGACCTCTCTTCGTTTCTTCAGTAACACATGGATGGTACTGTGAACTCCAAAGGGACCTAAAATACTGAACATCGGTGCAACTGATCCCATGTACCGATCACCTGCGTGGTTACGTGCAAAGCCAGGGTAAACACTAATCGTTGTCGTCTTTATCACTTCGAAGAGAGCAAATCTACATTCATCTAACCGTAATTGCAGTTCTTAAGCTCTAAACGGGAACTCATCATCTTGAAATTAGGCAGTGAACAAAGTATACAAACTTCCTTCCGAGCAAAAAGCAGTGTGCAGTAAGCATCAAGCATCGGCACATATATCATCACCACAACGCCCTGCTTCTTCCCATTTGCCAGTTACCACCACCACAGACGTCACCGCAAATACGCCATACGCGACAAAAAGTCGACGACTTTCGGAAGTAACCTTTTCAAAAGCTTCAAAGAACCACCGAGAAGTGAGCAGCGCGCTCAAAGGTAGTGCCCCGGAAGGTTTCTTGTCGTTTTTGTCACGTGATTTTTCGGTGTGTGTTTGAGAGTCCTTCAGTTTCTTCGCAGTCCCCCGCGCTGTTGCTGCCCTGTTTATAGCTGTCGCGACGTTGCCGTTCCACCGGAATACCAATGGAGCTCAGTGCGCGCCATTGGTCAACGGTGGAGCGCGCCCATTGAACCGTCGCGCCCGGCACTGTCCACAGCGAACAGAAATGCTAATGCGGCCACGTCAACGCCCGACAGAGCGCGATAAAAGCCGAGGGGATATTTAAAGCCTCAATCGCCGCGTTGGCCGAATGTGTGTCAATGCCGGGCAGCCGTTTGTACTCTGGGCTATTTTATGGGTTTCCTCGCCTCCGGGTTGGATTTGAAACGGTCTACCCTGTTCGCTCTGAGTGTGGTGAATCCTGCGAACAGCAATGCCAGATTGCGGTGCAAACGTGATTCTTTTGTATTGAGGGATTTAGACAGGCAGGACCACATGCGTATAGGTTCATCTTGCCGGACGTAACAACGCTCGCAATACGCTTTCACGCCTCACTCAATTTCCGTACACAGCGACGTGACGCCCGTTCGCACGTGTAATCCCCAACTCTTTTCGGCCATTGGTGGCCACAGCAGCTGGATCTTCGAAATGTCGTAAAGACGAGGAAGCACAGCCGTCCGCGTAGGCGTGTAACGATGCTGCATTGCGCAGGGATGCACAGGGTGCACAAATATGACCGACGGCCGTCGCTCATACCTTCGTGCCTGCGAAGCCATCGTGGACGACCTCGTAGACATGACACCTCTCGCATGTTGTTACATGCCACCAAATGCAAAAACGAGTCACCAACATAGACGCACTGTACGGAAATGGGGATACAATTAAGGTGCGGTAAGGTTTCTGCATCCCTGCGACTCAACCAATTTCGGGTTAGACGTAAGTTACTCCTAACGTTTTATTTTTATGAACGCTTTTTTACAGTAGCATCCATATAGCAGGTAGGTTTTCCTTTCCTGTTAGCAATGACCAATGAAAAACAACACCCTCCCTCTTTCTCTCTCTCTCTCTCTGTCTCTCTCTCACTGGGAAGCGGTGGGTGCCGCATGCATACCTGCTGAATAAGCGTCGTCTCCACAAAGCACAGCCCGCATATCTTTGGCGACATCCCTCCATGACGCCCATTACTTATGAATTGGTTACGCCAGTGTAGCCAGGAAAGAAAAAAAAGAATACGTTGCAATTACACTAAAACTACACCGACTGCTGCCGCAATATGACGCGTGCGCCCGCTAGAAAACCCGGAAAAGCGGCTGCTAAAACTGAAATAAAACAAGGAAAGAAAGAAGAAAAATCAATAACGAGTCTGTATTAATCGCTGCTCAAATCACCTACGCGGCATGACTTCCTGGGGCAGCTCGGCGGGCGACTGCGACTGCGACGAACGTGGTTTACATAACGCCTCCTAGGTAAGAAGGCCAGGCTACTCATCAACCCTCCTCTTCCCCCAACCTCACCACCGTTTCTTTTTTACGTAACGTGACTGTCAGGTTTTATAGCTCTGCACTTCCGTCTTCCTTCTTAATATGGATCGTTGAGAAGTTCTCAAGCCTGACATTTCACCGACTGTATTGACGCATTACGCGGGCCTTATGTCAATCTTTGAGGCGTTGGTTATGCTCATCTTCCAGGCAAGAAAGACATAAGGAAGGTGAGGTTTAGAAGAGGAGATACCAAGGCGTCGGACTGGGCTAGTTGGTACATGTTTGAATGGAATAAAAACAAGCGGTAAAAACCAGTGCCTTGTTCTTTCAGTTGTTAGTGCTAGCTTGTCGCGTCGTTTTCTTCTATGCGCTGTGTTTCTCGTCTCGCCGGGGCTCCGCCGCCGGCCCGGCGAGACGCACACTGCGGCAGCGAGTATTCCCAGCCGGTGTCAGGTCACTAATCGTCCCGGAGCACGCTACCGCCAGGACGGCGACAACGACAAGCATCGACAGTGCAGGCAAAACGTGCTGCTCCTTCGACGTCCTGTGCTCCGACGACGCCTAGTCGCCGTAGAAGTGGACACGAAACAGTGCGCCGCCTCGGGAGACTTTGATGGAGCGGCCCGGCTGTTGCGTATTGTGTAGCCGCGCGACACCCGAGCAAGTCGAAGGCGGCTCTTTAAGAGGAGGATCAGCCGGGCTGCCGGTGCGTGGTACGGATGTCCCCGGTTCCAAAAAAAAAAAAAAAAAAAAGAAAAGAAAACACACACCTCTTCCTTTAACGACTTCGCGCATATGCTGCCATGGTGACGGCAACTAAACATAAGCTATATGTTCATCACATAGTGACATTACCGACAATTTTGGCTTGTACGCGGCGTTGTCAAATGAAGTGTGCAGACGGTGCGGGGCGGCAAAAAATCAGAAGGAATAGGAATGATGGCGACAAAGTGCCGATACTTTGCACAGCAAAAGAAGCGACATGCAGCCGATGCCGTTCGTAAAATGAGCAGACGTGAGTACTACTGGGACGGAGTCAAACATACGATTGCTACGGTGTACTATTATGAGCAATATGAAAGGGAACACAGGAACGCGTGGCAAACAGCCTCGAAACAGACTCGGAGCGATACGAGGATGGCGCTGTGAAAACCAAAGGGGAAAAGGAGGGCGCTCTTCCACTAACTGTTGGCACTCCCACCACGCTGGCATTTCTACAAAGCAGCAGCTTACGTCATTTTGCCGATAATATGGTATCGTCCGACAACTGATAAGACGAACGGCGGGAATGGGAACAGTTGTTAGAACAGCGTCCCCCTTTCCACTTAGTTTCCGACGGCGGCCGCTGCGTATCACTTACAGCTGGGTCTGAGGGTGTTTTCGGCGCGTTCCTGTGTTCCCTTTCATATTGCTCGTAATAGTACGTGCAGACTTCTAAAGCCGGAGCAAGGCATAAGCATCCGGCCCCAGCGTCAAGTTCCGGAGGGAGACAAGCAAGATGATATCGCACTCTTTGAGATGGATATTCCATTAGATATGTTGTTTCTGAACCAATCTTTCAACAACTCATCGCACAGCCTGCATACCCGATTCATTCGGCATCGGTATTTAACAATCAACTTCCTGCAGTGCGTCCACTCCGACGGAGCCCGGCCGACCTATATATTCTGGAGGAAAACCGGTCGTACGCACGGCGTATCCGACATTGCCCAAACGGTGCCCCGCGCAGTTTGGCGCCTTCCCCCGTCCCCACCGGGCAGCCGTGATCGTATAGTGGTTAGTACCTTGCGTTGTGGCCGCAATAACCCAGGTTCGAGTCCTGGTCACGGCAGTTTTTTTTTTCCTTTCTTAAAGAGCCACCGCTATTTTTAATGGGAGGACCGCGCAAAAGACTCATACAAGCTCGACGTTTCGTTATTAGGGGCGTATTGTTGTTGCGTCGGTTCACCTCGTCCTTGAGTGCTTGTATTTTTTTTTCTTGTGATGTTCTTTTCCGTTCTCGTTGGTTTTTTTTTAGCGGTGTTTCTGCTGCTTTTGTTAGTTCCGGTTTTTGTTTTTTGTTTTGCCCCATTTTGCATCTCCTTTTGACATCTTTTGTTTATGTTATGATCTTCTCTCCCTTTCGTCGACGCTGGTTTCGTTTTAGTAAAAACTAATCCAATGCGTATGTTGAATGAAAAGAATGCGGGCGTTCGGTGTTCGCCCTACGTTGTTAGCAAGTCATGGCGACAAGCCGCAAAACGGCGGCAAAGGCATACTCAGAGTGCATGACAGTGGCACAAGTTTCGCGCATGCATACCTCCCCGATTAAATATGTTAATCCACCAATTCTCTATTCTTATTCGTTATACGAGGTTATTGGTTGAAGGCGACATAAATAACAAAAAAGTTAATGTTACTAACTAAATCGAAAATTAATAAAACGTTTCCCTTACTTTTCTCGGTATCGTCCGTGCGCGCGACGACGTTTTAAGATGAAATAGAAAATGTCAGTCGGGTAATACACCGTTTTCACAAGATTAAGACGATAGCAAATAAATATAAAAAAAACGCTCCGAAGCAACCAATAAAAAAAACTAAAACGCAACAACCATGTAAATACCCGCATCTGCACAGAAATGCATAATCCGCCCCGTTAGCACATTTATTTGTTTAATAGAGAAAATGAAGATTATCGGTTAAAGGAATTTTAAAAAAATACAATCGAATATCATTATTTCAAACCTGCCTAATTCTAACTTCTGGTTTATTCGAAGTGATTATGCGGTCCTGGCAAAGTTATGCGTACACAAATAGCTTTTGTTTATTCGACCTCGTTTATTCGAACAAACTTTCGGTCCCCTTCAAGTTGAAATTAACAGGATTGGACTGAACAAAACAAAAAAATTCTAGAACTAAACTGGCGAAAACAAAAAAGGCAATCTTATTGTCAGTAGCAGGAATTTTAAAAAATACAAAACGAAAAAAGATTAAAACTAAACTAACGAAACCAAAAAGGCAATCTTATCACCGCACTGACCCAATTAGGACAAAAATAAAAAAACAGGCACAGAAAAAACAAATTGAAAGAGTAAAAAAACAATCGTAAAAGACACCAATCATGTAGCGTCCTGCATCAGCACGAAAATGCCTAATTGGTGAAATAAACACATTGAATCTTTGAGAAGTATCAATGTAAATTATTGGTAAAAAGAACAAAAACAAAAGTGGAACCAAACGAAACGCACAGCACCTCAATACAGCCCATATAGCTAGATAGCCAGACTAGAGCCGAACTCTTCTCCTTTTCAATAAACATTTACTCTCTTTCTAGAGCTAAAACGACGAAGAATCCAATGAATAGAAGGTGATTAGAGTCACTGGGTTCTCAGAATTGAGAGAGCACAATAGTATCTACACAAACACCTCCACAGACAACAAAAATATTCCATTCAGACGTGCGCAGTCTGCAATCGGCTGGAGCAGCCTATATCTCAAGGGCATGCTCTTTTGTATCAAACACGCCTTAAAAGTCTGTAAGCTGAGTGGGTTGGTGCGGTGACATCTCTGCAGGAACGCGAAAAGTACAGGAACGGATTCGGACACCGTAACCGCGCTTTCAGAACTCATATGAACACACTCAGCCACGTCGTCGATTGATTTGATTGTACGGTTGAACGCGCCGACGCAACGCAGGCGATGAGGCGCGCTGTAGTGGAGGGCTTCGGATTAATTTTTACCGCCTGGGGGTCCTTGTACACACTGACGTTTTCGCTTTTCGACTCCTTCAGAAAAGCGGGGGGAATCGAATCCGCGACCTCGTGCTCAGCAGCGCAACACCTTAGCCACTGAGCAGCCACGTCGTCGGAGCGACAGCCATTGTCCCAGTACTGCAGTTACGTCTGTGGCTAAATTCCCCCCATTCGCAACAACACAAATTTGCCGCCTGTAACATAACATAAAATTGTATTCGAGAAAGGAAGGGGCTGTGATTCGAGCCTCTGCCCAGGCGACAGCTTGGCAGAGGGTCGCATCATTTATCTCGTCGCACAATTCGGATCAATTTAAAGCATTTGCACTCATCGGTAATCCGCCGTCTTACTAGGATGGGATCGTACGGTATTTGCTTTGTCACCATTTAAATGGTAATCCACCGTTTTTGAATAATGAGTAACTAAGAATCACTACGCTGCACAGCAAAGGGGCGATTCGATACGGTTCCTTTGGCGTTCCATTCACAACAGCACCATTCAATTCACAATTATGGGGGCGAAGAACAATAAGAGCCAAGCGTATAGGATTTCCGTTCACCATAAAAATACTCCGTGATTGTAAATTAGTGCGTAGCCCTCCGCTATGCGCACCGCTCACAGCCCCGGCGCAGCACTAGCGCGCGAACTGTAAACTCGAACTTTGCGGCCACCTAATAACCCTTCTCCACCCATGTTTGTAGAGCTTGTTAACTTCTTTGCGCTGGGAAAAACCACTCTATCAAACGGGTCTGCTAGCTACATTATAATGGGCGCAGTCGACAGCATGACTTAACTACGCATGAGCGGGGCAGTACAGAACATGTCCGGGTGGTATGAAATTAGGGAAAAGACAGTTGCGTGGAGAAAAAACTGGTGCAGCTTGCACCAGTGGTGCAAGGTTGGATAAACAGCAGAGCTGGAGTGCAGCTAGCATGGTGGTGGTGGTGGTGGTGATGTTTATTGACGGGTGGACCTAGCCTTGCGTGGTATGCCGGCAATTGCTCACCCGATGCAGCTAGCATCTCCCCACACTGACAGCGGGTTCCAGGAGAGAGAGGGAGCAGCCAGACTCGAGTAGTGCAAAGCCGTTTTGGACCGACCTGTAAAGCAAGGACTGTTAAAGTATGTATAGAGTGTTTTATTCAGTATCAATCGTCGTCATCCCTTTCGTCGTCGTCTTGCTACGGCACAGCAGCCGCGCAGGACATAACCTTTTGCAGCGCGTCCTCGCCTTCGCAGACCTCCACTTCTTTGTCAGCAGATCCGGCGGCCGCGTCCACGTGTGGATTGTGAAGGGATGGCTTGGCAGATTCGTCGTCATCGTCTTCGGCGCGGCGGACCCATGGCGCGCGGGTCGCTACACGGCGACGACGACGAAGGCGGGAGCTCCTCATGTGTGGTAAGCCGACGCGCAAGCCTGGACGACGCCGGGAGGTCGCCGCGAGTAACCCGCTCACGTGCGCTCGGGGCTGTCTGCCTATACCGGAAGGATTAATGTCGGCCTTGAGAGCGCTGCTGTTAAAAAAATGGGCGAGGCTTTTCTGAGGAATGGCCATCAGATGGAAAAATTTATTGGGTTGTTGGAAAATGAGGTCGCATCTTGGTAAGAGGCTTTAAAGGGACACTGAAGTGATATGTAAACATTGCGGGATTACTAGCGCAAATTGTAGTCCGGAGTCCCCAGGCCATGTTACGACCACTCTGGGCGCGTTTACGCGATTTTATTTAGTAGAAAAACTAATTCGAAAACGCTGTCCTCCTCTCTTTACGCTCGCCCATTTTCTGTGGCGTTTTCGTGTGACGTCAGGAGGGGATGAGCTGGCAATTGGCTGCGCCACGGCTGCGCTACTGCACGGCTCCCCGGCCGACAGAGTCAGTCGGCCCAGCGTTTCGTCCGCCGGCCGCCGGCGGGTCGTCGCAATCAGGGAGGTTAAAAAAAAATTGCTTGGTCGCAATTCGTTCGCTTAGTTGAAACGAAGCCAGGACACGTTTGTGAATGGAAGAATGTGCCTTTCTTTACTTGGTTTGTTTGTACACTGTATCTAGCTCCAAGTCAAGGTCGCTTCACACAAGCGCTGCACATGCGACGCTTCGCTGACTGGTACGCCAGTAGGAAAATATAAGGCCTCTTGAAGGCGGGAGAGGAGTCAGCGAAGTAAATATAGGTACTAAGCAAATAAAATCAACTGATATTTTTACCGTACAGCGTAAAACTAGGGCGCGGGAAGCACTTTTGTGCGCTGGGCGAACAAGCACAGCGGTCAGCAGCACGACTACGCATCTGCGAACGCTTTTCCGTCTACGAAATGCAATTGCTAGACGTGAGCTACTGTGGAAACTCGGGCGACGCTTACTGCATGATCGCAGTACAACAAATAGTCACCTAAGCGGCTTGAAATGCCAAATTAAATAAAAGTGTAAACCGGTTGTACAATATATACCCTATATTAGCAAGGCATTTGCGTCCCGCTCCGTGGCCCAGCGGTCTGGGGCGCTGGGATTTCACCGCAAATGTTTTGCGAGTCACGGGTTCGAATCCCCGCGGGTACGTGTTTTTTTTTTTGTAAGTTAACTTTTTTGTTTTCCGCCGATGTTTTCTATATTGAGTTCACCTTTTTTTGGGCCGCAACGTTCATGGCTACACGAACTAGTTCACAAAACGCGCGAGGGTTGGCACTGGCGCGCTAGCGAGTTCTCGTTGGCGTGCTGTTGCCATAAGCACCGACTGCTTGCAGGCAGTGGGCACAGGCCAGAATGAACAGACCCTTGGCCTGGTGCGAACACGCTTTTTACGATACAGGCATGAGGGAGGCAAGCTCCAAATATGGGGGAAAAGCGCATGACATTTGGGCGTCTGCGGGTACGCGGAGGGCGTTCATGCACTGCGTAGGTCTCGGCTAGTGAATGCTACGACTACAAGCCGCCCTGGGAGGCTTATCTTGTGCATTTTACAGCCGACAACATGGCAGAAGCGCGGTACGATGATTACTGAGATATTGAGAATGCCCATCCTACAAAGCCATTGGTTATGTTTTACAGAACCGAAACCGAAACCGAAACTTGTGTGATTGCTAACCTTGGGCATCGTCCAATCACGGCGCCCCTCCTCTCAACGTCACAGCCTTAGTTGGTGCGGCCGCCGCAAGCCGCGCATGGTAGTTTTTCTTCTTTCGCGCTTTGTAAAATAATTACCGATTTGTCAACCGGATAAACGATGAAAAGTGTGCTAATTTGAGCCAGTCTACGCAGTGCAAGCAAAAACGGGAGCTTGGCAAATTCACTTCAGTGTCCCTTTAAAACGTTGTGAAGCTACTTATTTCGCAGGTGGTTGTAGACCTTGGCCCGGATGTACAATCTACAGAGAAATACATTAAACGCGTCGTGTTTTCCGAGCCTAATCAGCGGACAAATATCACACCTACAACTCGTTTTAAACATATAAGCATTTGAAGGCGAATCAAATCCTCGACAATACGCCTCGTGTAAAAAGCATCTGTATTAAAAATGGCTGCTAAGACAGAGGTAAGCTCTGATTAAGATACCGAAACCCGGGGCGCCAGGGTGAAACCGAGCTTTATTGTATCACAACAGTTACTTGAAAATTGCAAAAAGGAACGGTTCTAGGCAAGGCAATACATGCATGGATCATGGAGAAGTGTTGCAACAGTATGCCTTTGACTTATAAATTAGGTATCGCAATACAATTAGATGGTTCGTAGATGCGTTTACTTACTGCTCAAAAATCGTCGCATGGGTTCGTTCTTCTATTGTTATTTGTGTCTTTGAAGGTTTTACGATCAAGTGGACGCACTTTCACCCAAGGTGTGACGCACTTTCAGCGAACATTTTGACGCAGTTTTGATAAGTTTTGACGCAGTTATGATGTGAGAAAGCCTTCTCGCTTCTGTCAACTTCACTTAGGACGTGAGGCTAAAGATTTTATCACTCAATCGGGCAGCGAGAGAAGAACACACTTTGTATGTGTTGTCATTGTTTCCCCCTTCATAAAAGTCCTTACATCTGCACGTCTCTTATCTGCAATTGTTTCCAGATACCTTCCCAGACAACCACGTACTCAGTCGTTGTCAGGGGATCCACCCTCCAAACATGCGAACTGCGAAAGTGCGCCATCCAATCGCTAGACCGCTCTGCATGCACGGAGGAGCACGCGCTCCCGTGTTTACTGCCGTAAATCTCTCGACTGCAGATGGGCTCACCGTATGACGTGGGCCACGGTGTGACGTCGTTCTTTTCGAGGCTGCCTCGTCGCCACTGGCCTAGGTCGCGTTACTCTATGCATCATTGCCGAGCCGCTTGTCTCAACTTCCAGCACTCAACGAACAAGACACTGGGGCAGGTGCACTCCACTGAATCGCGAGGGCGGCGACCATCCCACGGAAGCCGCTCCGCAAAGCACACGCCGCACCACGGCTTGGGTGATCATAAAAAAAGTTCACTCGTTGATCTAGCGGGATCCAGCGGCGGACAGGTTGTTCCGTAGATCGTAATCCAAAGGGCAGTATACGCCAGTGTCGTCGTTCCCACGCCGGAGAGGTCTCCCCTGGTTTCGTGACCCCACGCCAACCACGGGACGCTACGAGCCATTCGCCGGGCGCAGCTGAGGGTTGTAATCCTGTGAGCGAATTTCCCGCCCTAATCCGCCCCTACAAGAAAGCGCATTCGCATGCATTTCGCGCGGCAGAGGGGCTTGACGGTGGGCTGCGGAGAAGCGCGCAGCGCGGAAAGTGCGTACCTCGAAGTACGAGTAGGGCGGAAGGCGCCGCGCACTGAAGACAGAGGAGCGACCACGCTTATCGACGGAAGCGCCGCACGCGCTCGCGAACAAATGTGGCGCCGGCTATGCTAGCGCTCTTTGGTTTTAAAGACGATGGTCCTTCTTCGCTTACTTAAACCAAGAAATTTTGGTCCGTCCGTCCGTCCGTCCGTCCGTCCGTCCGTCCGTCCGTCCGTCCGTCCGTCCGTCCGTCCGTCTGTCTGTCTGTCTGTCTGTCTGTCTGTCTGTCTGTCTGTCTGTCTGTCTGTCTGTCTGTCTGTCTGTCTGTCTGTCTGTCTGTCTGTCTGTCCGTCCGTCCGTCCGTCCGTCCGTCCGTCCGTCCGTCTCTGTGACTCGATTCAGTCACCCGGCCAAAGTGAAACGAAGTCTGCGCAGCAGTCTTATATACTCACAGCTAAATCTAAACGTCTAAGTCCGGTGTCAATGTTCATACTTGTCAATATTTTTGAACACGAACAAAACATTACGCAAATATAAGACACCCGCCGTGGCGGCTCAGTGGCTAAGGCGTTGCGCTGCTGAGCACGAGGTCGCGGGTTCGATTCCCGGCCGTGGCGGCCGCTTTTCTGATGGAGGCGAAAGGCAAAAACGGCTGTTTGTACGAGATTTCGGCGCACGTTAGATCCCCAGGTGGTCAAAATTAATCCGGAGCCCTCCACTACGGCGCGCCTCATCGCCTGCGTTGCGTCGGCGCGTTAAACGCTACAACCAATCAATCAAATATAAGACAGAAAATTAGTACATAAGGGATATTGAGAGTGTTCCTTTAAACAACAACTCATAGATGCTCCTTCTTGCGAAATGAAATACCACATCCACTGCAGAAAAAACAAATTAACACTGTCGCCTGCTTCCGCCCGCGCCACTAAATCTTCTTGCGGCATTTTAAGAAATCAAGCGGCAACAGTTACGAAAGGTTCCACGAGATAGGTTCCACGTTCTGCTTGGAACGTACGTGGACTAGGGCAACGCGGTTCTATAAACGTTGAAGTAGGGCGCCTCGATTCACGCGCGCCTCCGTCGTACGGCAATGCTAGCATCGAGGCACCCGACCTGGGGCAGTGGAACGCGGTAAATTGACTTGAGCAAACCTTTAGCGTGTTTACCTTGGGATGAGCGCGACGCAAGAAGAACAACAGGAGAAGTCCGAGGGAAAGCGAAGGGAGGCATTTACTGGGCAAATGTCGACAAAAGACGTCGGTCTTTTATCGACATTTGCAACGAAAGGAGCAGATACGCGGCCGATTTTTTTAGTGGGGACGTTTGCTGCACCCGCTACGTGTCGCCTTTCTGATGCTTTATGAAAAAGGTGATAGAATGTTTATCGGTACGCATCAGCATTAAAAAATCTCTCTCCTTTAGTAAACCGCTGCCTCCGTCGCACTCAACTGTCGCACAAAATGACACGCTCGCCTATATTATGGTCTAGTTGGTATAATTCTATGTTTAGGGACCGCACTTGCCTGTCGATTAGAAAACGAACAAATAATGGAATAAACGTCACATTTCGCTTCTGTTTTATTCTGGAATTCTTTATCACCAAGTGTTAAATCCTCTGTGCACTTGCCTTTTTTAAAAATATCTGCTAATCAGTTCCTTTCAACCTAAGTACAATATTCAGCACACGACCGTGTTGCTCTGTATTTTACGTCCTGTTGTTATTATTAGTATTACTGCGGTTTGCATCGTCCCGATTCTTTCACCGCGCTCGCCCCAACAGTGTTAACTGTGCGATTCCATTTTTTGCTCGCTTTCGTTTTTTGTTGTTGTTCTGCTGTTTTTTGCTGCCGATTTGCAGCCCTCCTCTCAATACCCTTCCTTCTACATGTCCTTGTGAGCCTTGTGCAGTTTCACGTCTCACGCAACGACGTTATTGATCCGGCAGGATCATTATGATGAATTCGCTCCCCAGTAGAATTGCGCGTGGTCGCTGTTGCTATACAAATAACGCTAACAATGCTCGGTTTGGACTACAATCGGATATTCACGCAGCTTTAGCTAAGTCAGCGCACCGTTGGGATCTGACTGTCAGAGATAAGCCGCTTTAACTAAAGAACTCCCTTTCAATTCAGTCCTTCCCGCATGTCCGCGACAGAGCCGGCTCCACAGCGTATACGAACAGACGTCCGCTTCGTCAAACGTGCAGTCGCGTGCGCTCTTGAAGGATGAGACAGGAGAGAGAGTTTGACGTCATAATTATTCCGCCAAGTACCTCTTCATGCACGCGGCGCTTCGTCGCCGTCCTGGTGTCAATTGAAGCCACTTGAAGTTCTCTCAAGGACCCTTCCACCCAGACTAGCCCCATGGGGCTCAAATAAAGTTTCTCTCTCTCTCTCGCTCGGATTATATTCGATTCACCGCTCACCGCCCCCCGTGGCCGCTACAATCGAGCGCAGAGCGCAGGGAATATTTACGCCTTCGCGGCGACTTTATTAACACTTTGAGCTCGGTTAATAGGGCCTAGGAAGAGTGACAGTCCTCGATTTCGTTCAGCCTTCGGGCTCTGTTAGTCTTGTAGCAACTTGCGCTCCGCCTGGCTCATTGTTTCTGCTTGATGCTTGGTAACCTGGATACCAGGATTGCCTGTTCATAAATATATCTTTTCCGACAGAAAGGCTCATCAAAATTTGGCTGTTTAAGTAGCCCCAAAATAAGACTATCGTCTTTGAAAGAACAGAGCTCCCTATCGAGCTGTTCCTCGCAGAACAATGAGCAAAAGGTACAGAAAAACATGCGCGCAGTCCCACTAGATGGTGCGCAAGCAGTGCGGAGGCGGGAAAATTAAATTGCATTAAAAAAAACCTCTATAATTCATTACGAGAGGAGGAGAACAACGTTGTGGTGGTAGCGGGGAGCGGCGAGGGAGTTACGTGGCAGGGGCGGCAGGAGACCATCGGGACGATGCAAGCAGACGACGCAAACAGACACACAGCCAATTTTTATATTGATTTTTAGTACGCTGGACGCGAAAATGGGCCATGCACAAGGTGGGGGCCTCTGAGGGAGCCGCGGATACCATAAGCACGGGGCGCTGGGCTGGTGGCCGCCGCAACATCGTTGATAGGACTATGAAGGGGCATAGGTAGTTCCAGCGACAGCTTGTTACCGCTTCCAAAATGCTACTCAAGGCACAAATTTGCACATACCAGAAAGGATCTAGTAATATTAATGGAAATTGCACTACAAATATTCATCCGGGCCGCTCACGAGAGTGGAAATGAAATGCAGGGTGTCACACGGTTGGCTCATTTTGGCCATTTTTGTATTCGCATTTGCAACGTTATCTTCCGAGATGTCTCAGTTTAGGCTAACTCTTTTTGAAAGAGATGTATAAGATACAATTTTTGATTGCGTCAGCTCTTTTCTGTTTTCTGTATGATTTTTATTTTTCTATTTTTTTATTTTCCGGAATTTCGAAATTTTTTCGACCAATCATCTCACCTTGTGTCATTATAGCTATTACCGGTGTTACTTCCGCCAGTAATGCCTTTTTGTAAAAATTCGGAGTGTTAAAAGCTTGGTGGTGGAGGAGAGGGGGAGGAGAGGTTCTCGGCAAAGAATGCTAAGCATTAAATGTTAAGCATAGACATCTATAGGCGACCCTCGCGGCTGTTCCGACCAGGCGTCTCCCCGCCCGTCTGCCTCGCGTGTCGTTCTCTACCCTAGGCAGAAATTATTAGCCGCCTGCATCGCCTGCACGACGTCCTTGTCCGGTTTTGCGGGCGAGCAGAAAGTGACGCCGACGCGGAATCGCCGATGCTACGTCACCCGACTTCACATCCTCCGTGTGTGCAATGGGCGAGAGAAATGCAGCCGCCGAGCGGAGATCCGCCTCCGGTGACGTCAAGGCCTCGACAGAATTTCTCTGCTGGACGGCTCCCTCTTGTGAATACCGCTTTATCAGGGTCTAAATTAAATTGCTTCTTTAATAAATAAGGTGCTACTTGATTTGGGTAACAGCGAAATCTGGCGAAAAACTGGACCAGCAAGAATATTGATTCCATTTGCTACCACCACACCTGCTCCACGGCAAAGTTTTGCCGTCTTTGCGTATTGCTTGCTTTTCCTGGATTCGCTTCGCATTGTACGCGCAGGACTCTCCTCAATTTCTGGAGAGACGATCTTTCCCTCTTCGGGGTGGAGCCCCTTAGAGGATGTTACCATCTCATGTCGTCGTCGTAATCGTCGTCTCATATAGTCGCGGCACTAAAACACCGGGGAAACTCGTCTACGACTCGCGCTAGAACGTAACGCGTACTAAAAAAACACCGGGACACTTGTTTGCACCTCGCTCTGGAGAGCTTCGTGCTTCAAGACGCCTTTTAGAGCAAAACTGTATACCTCTACCCGCAACGGTTTCATCTCCGTTGACAAAAACGCCAAGGGGCCAAGAATGCAGTTATACACTGCATGCTTCACCCCTCCAAAGGTTTCACGTTAGTGGAGATGGCCAGGGTTTTTTTTTACTTAGATATCCTGGAGAGGGCTGCTCGGTGAGTTTTAACAGCTAAATTTTGCATGTCCAAAGCACTTGGCCGCGGCCTCCTAACAAAAATCAAAATAAGATCCAGTTCTAAATGCGTACTCAGCGTAGTATCCTTCCGAAGTGGTGCGGGCCCAAAGTTCCTTAATCTTAACCGTAAAAGTACCTTATCCGCCTCCCTTCAGGAGGCTTCAGTCGCGTTTAGGGGGGCCATTAACCTAAATACATGCCTGTTTTATTCGAAAGGTTTGGTGTTTTATAGTACCTCGGCGCTTGACCGGCATGCCCTATCGGCTGAGAAATTACACAACCTAAGCCAGCATTCCAATTGTCTGCCTACATCGTGTGTTTCATGAGTCCGTATCGTGTGTCTCCATAGAGATAATTCAGTTACTTACCTTTAGTTGGAAAACCTATAAAAGTAAGAACAGCCAAAAGTGTCCCATCACAAAACACAACACTGTTAACCCGCACGTTTTTTCATCGCCCAAATGTGGCACCGTCAACCGAACATCGACATGCCAGCTGAGAAAAAAGTGCATTTATCGCACTGCTGTTTGTTGGGTGTTCAAGACATTTTACTAAGAGAGACAGAAGAACGTTATTGACGAGGAGGACTGGTGTCAGATTATGTATCGTTCATCCTTCAAAACAACCCCGCACAACTTCCGCATAAGCATCATAAGCGCCCCTCTCCAAATGTCTGCCCGGATATACTTTAATGTGCAAGGACAACCGCCCAAGTTCCTCCAAGTTTGAAAAGGCTCTGGTGATTTCGGGGTCAGGGACAGTAGGATCTGAAAATACAGAAACATTTGCCCCGCAAGTGGAAGCTCGCTCTTAGTGTCACCAGCTCTGATCGAGAATAATTTAGCCACTTATTTATCTAAAAAAAGCTGTGGGCAGTGTTTCGAACCGAGTCCTTTGTGCTTCCCGAATGTATTAGTGACAGAAAGCTGTTCATTACGATAACCTTCCTTTTGCGTCTTTTATCCTCCGCGTTGAAACCTTTTAGTTCGCCTAAAAGGCAGGTTTTCCTAAAGTACAAATGGGCGCGAAGAATTTTTTTTTTGCGGCTAAAGCAAGCACTGATTCAGCGCATTAACTATTGAAATGTTCGAGAATGACATCTTTTTATCCATCCCCACGGGCAGTCGCTGGTAATTTTGAGCATGTCGACATTTAAATGCAGTAGACTATGCTTGAGGCCCGCAATGTGGTCTCAGTACAAATAGGCTGTGCAAACCACAGATGACTACTAAGCACTTCCCGATTGCTAGGATGCATATATTCACGCCTCGAAACTATCAAACGACCACCCATAGTTGGTCTGATTGGCTGGCTGTACACGTTGACATTTACGTGTAAACGTGCTTCGCCTCCGCAACACACACTCGGTCACGAACTCTACATTGGTGGCCTTATCGCGAGATTATGCTTACGCTGTCTTCTCTTCCTGCGACAAATGCAGAATGCTTCTATAAACCACGTCCCAGTTCAGACGACACTCACCACAGCTCTTGCAAGACAAAGTTCAGCCATCAGCATTGCTACACAAGAGTTACTGCTAACTGCTTTCTCTTTGATAACACGCCGGTGTACAAAGAGAAAACACATTTTATGATACAGTGTTGAATATATTCTTGCAACACTTCGTCCGTTAGTTAGCAAAGGAACATCTCGAACACCTAAAAACAACCCATCGAGGAACAACAAACTGGCCCTACTTGTGTTTCCCGGAGAAACAAGAAATGCTTTCGTCGTGACTTGGTCAGCGTGTCAAACAAAAAGGTACACCAGCGTCGGGAATCCAAGTTTGTGCCACTCACTCCAAACTGCAGCGGTAACAAAAGTCGGTAAAACACACAAACCAGGGAGAAGAGAGTTTCAGTTCGGACACTCCCGGTGGCAGTTCTACCCGGGTACACGGCGAATGCCTCGTAACTCTGAGCGGCAATGTTCAATGATGTACAGAATGGCAGGGAAGACTAGAGCGGAGTGCCGAAATTTGACGGGGCGTTCGGGGCTTGTTTCACCAGAGGAGAAGGCGAGGGGGTCAAGAGCACGTTAGCGTTCGGACTGTCGATTTATAAGAAATAACTGTATACGTGGTTGAAGTTTACAAGAAAAGACAGTGAAAAGATATGGCAGCTAAATAAATCCAGTGCTTAGAGCTGTAAACATATCAAGAATCGCATCTTACATCGACAATAAAATCTCAGAGTAGGAGGTTAAAGGAGAGAGAGAGAACAAACTTTTATTTCCCGCAGGACCTAAGGAAAAAATGCTAAAAGAGCTCCGTTCTTTGTACCCTGTAGAAGTTCTATATGCCAGGACGTATTGACCACTGCGACTAATAACCAGGCCAGACTCTACTGATTCTGTGATGGACTACCAGTTGAATTCTGTCTTAGTAATACTGTCCTAGTAAATGGCTTTTACTCCAGTGGTGACGTGCGCTGACAGGGTAGCTTAAAATGTTCAAATTATGTGTTCATGAAATTATCAAATTGGAGCAGTTAGAAAATACGTTACGGCAATCATTGTGGCAATCTCTAGTTAGGACTTAGCCAGAACTTCGCGCAAAATAATTTCAACAGCAGAAAGTCATTGCGCAACGATGCCGCAATTAAAAACACAGCATTGCATCACAACTTCAAACTGCAGACGTTTTGGTATGCTTGATCCTTTATGGTTCCGAAACAAAAGTGCATAAAGAAAAACGAATAAAATGAGCTTAAACTTTGCAATCTTGCGGTGTTTCTCATACCTTTTCTTCCATTTATTTTAATTAACACACAATTTACAGCCTTGTCAAGTTACCTAAATTTAGGGGGACGATTTTTCGCCATCCGTAGTTGCGCAAATGTCCTCTTCCACAAAGTACCGTAACATTTTGACACCAAGAGTGTCGATTCAATGTGAGAAACTGTGGGCGAAAGGTTTAATTTTTATTTAACAAAAAAAAGCGCACAACTAACACAAAGTTTTTACGTACAATGGTGTGGCGGTGAAACAAGACGTCGAAACGTCACACAGAGATAAAGGGTATTACAGGAGAAAACAAATTCAATTTTATAATGCTTCTTTTTGAAGTTTCTCCTTGTCTCTGGTTGGGGGGAGAGGGGGATGTGTGATGTGCCTACCCATTTCGGTCTGATATTTACTAATTTCTTCTAATAAAACGTTATTTAAATGAACATCGTCATCCTTATCATCGGCCTGCGGTTGTCCACTGTACGTAGAAGGCTTTCCCCAACTACTTCCGACCAGTTCAATGCCACACCGTGCCAGTCCATACCTTTCTCCCCAATATTCTTGCCTCATCCGTCTATTGACTTATGTGGCTTGCCCTACTTTTAGTCTCTCCCTCCGGTCGCCATTTTTTTACTCTGCCGGTCCCCCGATCGTCGTTTCTACTAGTTACATTCCCGGCCAGGCCTACTTCCTTCTCTTAGATTGAGATAAGATATCGTGCACACGAGTTTGGGGCCTGGTCCAAAGCTCTACCCCTAAGCGTTACTCCTTCCGCCCTTCTTTTTAGGGCTACTTGGACGATCTAAGTTTTTTTTGGAGGTGCTTTCCAAGACTCGGAGTGCCCGCCACATGTCATCATCGCCAGTTTACAGCGGTTGTAGGCGGTTATTTTCGCTGACGAAGGTAGCCTGGTATTCGTCATTCTAGAAAGCTCCGCGAGTGCACGCCATCCCGTTTTAATAGCGTGGTTGATTTCTTTCTGGTGGTTATATGCCAAAACATTTCAAAGGCGTAGTCACGAAAGAAAGAAAAAAAGAAAGAAAATAAAAGAAAGTGAAAGAAAGGAAGAAAGAAAAAAGTGGGAAAGAATGAAAGATAAAAGGGAAAAAAGGAAGAACGAAAGCAACAAAACGCAAGTGACAGAGAATACAACTTCCAGCTGTCGTGCGACGATCTATTTCAGCGGCATTAAATGGCAACGTATTCGACCCAGAAACATCCAGCCGCACAGAGGTTGTACCCAAATGGGCCCTTGCCTATGCATACAGCGTCTGCGTTGAACAACAATCACTCACGCAGAAATGTAGTTGCGTAAATGGACCTCCAAACGGTGTTGCTCATATAACCTGTTTGCGTGGCCAAGTAATCAGGCTAATAGTCCGAGCACGCAAAAATATGGCGACACAAACGGCTGTAGACGTGTAAAGTGTTATGGATAGCCACATGGTGTGGGCGATGTCTTGCTTTATTGGTATGCCTCGGATTACGCGCTGGGCGTTCCCGAGGGAGTGACCGATGGCCTGGGCAGTTTTTCTGCGTTTATGGGTCACAGGCCCAACACATTTCCATCCTTCCGATG
Organism: Haemaphysalis longicornis; assembly: GCA_013339765.2. Classification (NCBI taxonomy): domain Eukaryota; kingdom Metazoa; phylum Arthropoda; class Arachnida; order Ixodida; family Ixodidae; genus Haemaphysalis; species Haemaphysalis longicornis. The sequence goes on along the minus strand of CM023449.1, from coordinate 53,059,558 downwards.
TGGGATATTGGAGGTTTTATTGCGAAAGCAATATGTGCCCAAAGAGACAAACAACCTGGTGGCAGTCAAGTGAATTAACCAGAACTCCACAACGATGCCACAGGGCTTACGCCTATCGAGGTGCTTTAATTACGAACTAAGGGGTGCCATGAGGCGCAAACAATTCCAGATGACTTTCAAGCGTATTCATAGGAGAATAAAGAGCGAAAGCGCTTGTTATGGTTGCCGGAGTTTTTTGTGCGTGAGTGAGTCATCCAAGAAACGTTCTTCCGCTACCCCATACGGCCGTCTTCAGCACTTGAGCTCAATCAACAACCGAAAAACATAAAAGTACTAAAAATCCATCCAGTGCAAACTTGGACCCAAACAGGCGACACATCACCGCATCAACAAGAATGCAGGCGACCTCGCCTGTACATGATGGCTGACACAACGGAGGAATTAGCTTGGAGCTTGTCGCTGCGGATGTCAAAGGTTAACTCCTTCTGGGACATCAAGCTAACTTCCGCACAGACGTGACTCATTAAAGGAAGCGGTTAAGCAAGATGCGTTGCGAGGGACAAAAACGAGGCTTGGTACGAAGGCACAAGTCAAGCCAAGCGGGCGATATAAAGAGAAGCCAGACGGTAAGCCAGCAGCGATGTGCCCGTACGTTTTACTTCCGTTCCCTGGACGGACAGTGTCACCGCTGCCCGCAAAGAAGATTAGAACCATGCAAGATGGGCACAGCAGTGTGCAATTCTAACGAGACCGGAATGGTTTAATTACGACGCGTTGAAGAACAGCGGGACCGGAAGTAATAATGAGAATAATGAGAATGGCCTCTGTAACAGAGCAAAGAAGGTTTCATTTATTCATAGCTTTAAAAAATGAGAAAGAAAAGAAAGCAATAATCAGAAGGCTGTCTGTCCTTGTTCAAATGATTGGGGACAGGACTCAATTAAAGCTTACTCGTCTCTATTAAAACCATCAAGTAAAGAACTTTATTAACTGTTTTTGTCCTGTTCCGGGGAACCTGAAGACGACGCTGGGCAATACGGCTGACATAATGTTTGCAGTGTCTTTACTACTTCAAAAAAGGATACAGGTTAAGCTGGATGGCCAGACGATGTATCAAGACTCGGGGAAAGAATAAATTTATGACAGCTGCACCCCTTATTCTTTCCCTTCATGCTCTGTTCACTCTTGTGCATTCCCGAAAAAAAAATTCGAAAGCGCGAACGTTATTTTCTGCTGACTACTTTTAAACGGTAGTTCCACATCACGCACTCGAAAAATCCTTCACACCACCTATAGGGCTTCCACGGCCACTAATTTTTGGAACGGGGAATGCATGCAAGAAAAACTAAAGCTTGGGTAATGCAGACTAAGTACAATAGATTAATAAATAAAGACTTGATGTGCACGTTGTTTCAGCCACAAAATTGCGGATAAGAACTATGCAAGTCTGTTCGAGCTTGTGCAAGCCAATGCCCACGTACACCTTCGCTTTGACTTGCTCACAGCCAGGCGTAACCAGTAAACAAAACGGCAAGACCTACAAGCGGACCGAACCTTCCATTATTAGTTTTTTAGGAAAGAAGATGTAACAACCAGTTTTTTTTTTCATGGGAGAACAGTATGCAGACACATGTAGTTGTCCTCTTTGTTTTCTCGCTGAATTGTTCGTGGTTATTATCATCATAGTTCGCATTTGAGCTCTAGTAATCTTATAAGCTGCCTCCTTTTTCGCTCGTTGCCTTTTAAGTGCGAATGCACTTCTTAAGCGAGCCTGAAGCGTCCGCCGCCGTCCGCATAGCAACAGCTGCGGGTGCGCGCGCTCCTCGTCTTCCTTGGCAACGGGGGGAGATGGGCGCGCGCTGCCTGGCCGCTGACATGGCACATACCCACGTGGGGGATTGGCCAGGAATCGGGCGCGAGAAGGGCTAATGCACCCGCTTAAAGGAGTACTGACACGAAATTTCAAAGCTGAGATCCGCTCTAGCAATCAAGTAGAACGCCAACACAAATAGGTGTCTGTGAATAAATGCATCTTTCTTTCTTTGTAGTTGTGTGTGTGTGTGTGATCTCTCTTTCACGAACATTACCGAACCGCGCAAATTCAACTCGTGCATTCGCACTTTCACATTCTTCCCCTCGGGGAAATGCGGGGAATTTTTTTCAGCTTCCTTCAACTTCATTCTTGATAAATAAATCAATGAATGAATGAATGAATGAATGAATGAATGAATGAATGAATGAATGAATGAATGAATGAATGAATAAATAAAATAAATAAATAAATAAATAAATAAATAAATAAATTAAAAAGTAAATAAATAAATAAATAAATTAAAAAGTAAACAAATAAATAAATAAAAAAATAAAAAAATAAATATAAAAAATAAAATAGCCACAACGTGCACCTATAGTACACACTATTTTTCGATAAAAGGAATATCTCTGCACAATACAAGAGTTGGTTCGTTTCCTAAATCTCGCCTTTATCTTAAGCGTTAAGCCGTTTAAAGGACGTTAACCAGTCAGCATAAATGTAGACTAACTAAATATTGCCAAGCCCAAAGGCCGAGAGACAAATAACGGGAAACCGTGAGAAATATACAAAGCCACGGCGTAAAGAGACGGTGGCGCTCTCGTATAATGGTACCCGCTCAGTGTACAAAGACGCCCATGGAGTCTCCATATCGTAAAGACAAGGAAGCAGTCGAATAAACGGGGCCGGCGTTTAAAAGAGCACCGGAGAATACACGGTGGGAAGTACCCTCATCTTGATCCAAATGGATGCTCTCAGGGTATGCGTCGGCCGAGTAGCTCCCACTACAGGCGATAGATTTCTGTGCTCCGTGGGCAAGGTAAGCCGTGAAATACAAGCAACGAAATAGAGAACAATTTGCACAGAATCGGCTTAAAGGCTTTCTGCCGAGTACACAAGGCACTGAACAAAATAGAGTGCGCTATCACGGGTCGTCTTTTATGCGCGCCCTCCTTAAATCCCTCCCAATTCTCAAAGTGTACTTCTTGAAAGCTTTTCCTTCTACTACGTTACCTTTGCTCTTTGAGAACCGAGGGCTTTGCATAAAATGTGGGGCTCACACGACTGCAGAATAGAACCGCATAGGCGCACCAGTTTTTCTTATCCCGCTTTCACTAAGGGGAAGCGGAAAGTCAAAGCCAGCGGTGAAGGACAGAAAAAGTAAGGATACAGGGCAGGTTTCTTGTTCCACGTTTGGCATCCTCCAAAATGCTTGAGCAGGTTGAAGTGATGCTATCTTATCTGTCGTGGCTCTTCGTATACCTGGGTATTTGTGCGCGTGCGTTATGCGGGCAGGGGGCGGGGCGAGAGCAGGACCCATTGCAGACTATCGTGGAGTGAGTGAAAGCGAGTTTCATTTTGCGTCTTAACGCACGGAAGGTGGAAATGGCACAATTAAGTTCGAAATCTTTTTTTTATCACTTTTTATATTACGGCTCAGCTGGGCTGACACTGTTAGAGGCAACGTTATGGCGAAATTCCATGCGGAACCGCATTGCATATTGCAGGGTATGGTGGAGAGGAACGTAATAGAGAGGGTGTTTACTTGAAAGATGGCGGCCGGTATTGCAAGGGATCAATCAATGCGGATTCTACAGGGAAACAACGGCATGGAGGTAAGCAAGGAAAGGCCTATGGGGTTGCTGCACAGAAGCGTGAACATAATGGCAGTGATAGCGTAAGGGACGCAGGCAGCGAGTAAAGAACCCTTTCTAAACTAGCTACTCTTTACTGACACTGTGTAGGCAAGAACAAGTTGACGGCTGCGGTAATTTTTTTGCTGGTAATCCGCGCTCTCGCCGCTCTTCGCTGAATTTGTAAGTAGAAGCATGAAGAAGCCCGCACCAGACGACGAAGGAAACCAGAAATGTATAATAAGGGGCCCAGACCTAAGTGTAATACTATTCTCCGGGACAGCGTCTTTGATATGCTCATAGTACATATGATTTGTATTGTTGCAACGGAGATCCCATTCACCATGCTACTTTCATGTACGTGGTGTGCGTGTGTGTGAGAGCGTGTGAGTGTAAATGTGAGTGCGAATGTGAAAGTGAGTGTAATTGTGTGTGGAGGGAGTATTAAAATGCGTATAGGCGAGACAAATAACATTTTCCAAGGATGCCACAACAGTGCACCCTCACACACCTTGTCTTATCAATAGGTTAGTGCGCTAATATATATGACGCTGCTCTATTTATTACTCGGACTTCAATTGCGTCTAACGTTGATGATGATGATGGTTAGAGTTTTTTGGCGCAAGGCCAGCTGGGGCAAAGAGCGCCAAACAAAAGTATCTAAAATAAAATACTGGCTACTAAAGCCAAAACAACAATAAAATCAATTAACGGCAATGGTGATGGCTGGTGTATAGGGCCAGATTTGATTATGCGTGATAGGAAATGAGGTTTAAAAAATTCACATTTGACAAGTACTTAAACACACGTTTAACGGAAAACTTGGCATCGTCACCCAGAAACAGAGATGGATGTAGGGGAATATGTTGTTTGTAGAGTTCTCTGAAGTGTTTGTGTCGTGTTGTGTGAAGTGCCTTGCATGTGATTAGTATGTGCACTACGGATAGGCCCTCTCCGCACCTGCTGCACTGGGGTCTAGAAGATCCCGTCAGCAGATACGAGTGCGTCGCATGGGTGTGCCCTATCCGCAGCCTACCCAAGGCGACTTCCGTGTGTCTGTTGTGTGAGTCAGATGTGTACCGTCCCAAGTGTGGCTTTATTACATGTAGTTTGTTGACTGTCTGTTTGTCCCAGTGTGTTTGCCATGTTCTGCGCAGGTGTTGTCTTATGTGTGGCTTGAGGTCTGTGTAGGGTATCGTTGTAATGTCTACAGTGTTCCTGAGTGCAGCAGCAGCGGCCCTCTCGTCTGCCAACTCGTTCCCAGCGATCCCAGCGTCTTCTGGGACCCAGCAGAGGAGCAGCTGATGCTTCTGTGCATACACAGACATGATAGTGTTAAATACAAGATTAACAATGTGGTTTTTGGGGGGTGTATGCGATGACAGTGCGCGAACAACACTCAAGGAATCTGTAAATGATAGACTTCGGAATTTGATTTTCAAGTATGTTTCGTACAATCAGTAAAATTCCATATGCTTCTGCTGAAAAAATTGTTGTGTGGACGCTCATGGTTCTGGCTGCACTGAAATTCGGACCATGAGCAGCGCAGGAGACCATAGTCGAGGTTTTAGACGCGTCACTGTAAAATTCTGCAAGTGGGTATTTAAACTGCAGGGACAGAAAGTGCTGCAGTATTGCAGCTCACGGTACCCGATTTTTGTCAAGTTCCATAAAAGAAAGGTCGGAGGAAACAGGACGAACTTTCCACGGAGGTAAAATGTCTGAAGAGGATGATCTGTACACATCTAAAAACGAAGCGCTCAGATCCGAGGCTCGCTCTCTCACTCTAAGTGAAAAGGGCAGAGGAACGGATGGGCGATTTACAAAAAGCACAGATGTGGATGTGTCGTTAAAGACAGGATAAAAGGATGGTTATTCAGCGATGAAATTTTAAAAGCATAAAGTAAGTCCATGTACGTCCGTTGGTTCTCAAGGCTCCACTTATTACACTCGGCATACAGACTCTCGACAGGGCTAGTGCGAAAAGCACCCGACGCAAGCCGCAGCCCCAAGTGTAGCACTGGGTCAAGCATTCGCAATGCTGTTTTAGTCGCCGACCCATATACCACACTGCCATAGTCTAAACGAGACCCAACCGAAGCGGTATAGAGCCGTAGTAGGAGTTCTTTGTCGGAACCATACGATTGATGGGAGAGCACCTTAAGTATATTCATTGTTTTCAGATTTTTATGTTTAAGTTTCTTGATGTGTGGAATGAATGTGAGTTTCTGGTCAAACACAACACCTAAGAACTTGTGCTCCTTGTTCACAGGAAGCGACACGCCATTCAGAGTAATGTCTGAGTCCGGATGGACCCCGCGCTTCCTGGAGAACAGAACGCAGGAGCTTTTTACAGGATTCAATTTAAACCCATTCTTGTCTGCCCAGCCGGCAAGCTTCTTGACACCAAGCTGGACTTGACGTTCGCATATTGACATATTACATGATTTAAAAGATATTTGCACGTCGTCTACATACATAGAATAAGAGATTGTTGGTGGCAGTGCCTTTCCAAGAGAGTTCATCTTTACGATAAAGAGAGTGCAGCTCAACACACCACCTTGTGGCATTCCATTTTCTTGCACGTGAACCTTTCAGAGTGCACCACCGACTCTTACTCGAAACGTTCTGTCTGACAAGTAACTAACAAGAGCGCTCAACATGTAACCCGAAACACCGAATGACTTGAGGTCACTAAGGATCCCATAACGCCAAGCGGTGTCGTATGCCTTCTCAAGGTAGAAAAACACAGTTAAACAATACTGCTTATGCGCGAAGGCATCCTTGATGTACGAGTCAAGAGCTACCAGTTGATCGTTCGTCGATCGCCCCACCCTGAAGCCTGCCTGGCTGCTCACGAGAAGACCGTTGTACACAAGGAAGTATATGAGCTTGCGATTTACCATCTTCTCGAAGAGCTTGCACAGGCAGCTCCTCAGGGCAATAGGACAGTAACTTGAGGGGGACGATGGGTCCTTTCCGTCCTTCAGGAAAGCTACAACTATAGCCTGCTTTCAAGAGTTTGGAATGTGCCCCGAAAGCCAAATCTTGTTATATAGGTGTAAGAGTGTTAGAAGAGTGTTTGCGTGCAGGTGTTGTATCATTGTGTATGTGATGTTGTCTGGGCCTGGAGCTGAGGGTTTACACGTGCTCAAAGCAGCCCTCAGCTCATGCAGTGAAAACTCTGAGTTATAAGAAGATGTTGATGTATTGTTATCTAGTATAGGCTTCTTTTCGGTCGTTTGTTTTATTTCATGAAAGTGTTTGTGTAGTGTGCTGAACTAGAAACGTATTGAAAGTGTTGTGCGAGTGTGTCAGCCTGGTCTTCGAGTGTGTCCCCTGTTGTGCTGACCAGAGGCAGGCTGTGTACTTGTTGTCCTTTGAGTTTGCGTATTCTCGTCCATACTTTCCGTGTGTCTGTGTAGGAGTTTATTGATGTTATGAAGGAACGCCAACTCTCTCGTTTTGCCTCACGGCGCACACGTTTTCCTAACGCCTTGGCCCGTTTGAACAAGAGGAGGTTTCCCGACGTGGGGTACCGACGAAGGATACCCCACGCCTTGTTCTGGGCCTCTCACGCCCGCCTACAGTCCTCATTCCACCACAACCTCCGCTGGTTGCGCGGGGCACCAGAGGCGTGGGGAATGGACTTTTCGGCGGCGTCGAGGATGTGCGCCGTGAGGAGTTGGGTAGCTCCTTCGACATTTAGGTGTCCTATGGATGTGGGGTGTAGTTTGGATGTCTCTGTAAATGTATTCCAGTTAGCTCGTGCTTCATTGAACCTATTATGGGAAGATGGACTGCATGGGCCTTTACCTATGTATGTGAGTGAGGTGGGGTAGTGGTCACTACCGTATGGGTCAGTGCCCACACCCCACTCGAGGAGAGGAAAAGAGAACTACTGAGCCAATCGCCAAGTCAAGACATGAACATGTGTTGTGTCCTATGTTATGGTATGTAGTCTGTTTATTGTTGAAAGGGCATGCTCCTGAAGATGTAAGGAATTTCTCTATCAGGCGACCTCGGGCATCCATGCGAGAAGAGCCCCAAGGAGAGTTGTGCGCATTAAGGTCACCTGTCAGGATGTATGGTTCGAGCAGCTGGTCAACCAGCACCTCGAAGTCAGAGCTTAAAAGTGAAACATCAGGAGGAATGTATATGGAGCATACCGTTGTTAACCTATTAAATATTATTGTTCGAATTGCCACAGCCTCAAGGACATTGTTCAGAGTGACAGGGTGGCAGGCTAAGGATTTCCGGGCAATTATGGCCACACCGCCAGAAGAGTGTGTGCAGCCGTCCCTGTCCTTTCTGAAGACCATGTAACTATTCAAGAAATTTGTGTGCTTGGAATTCAAATGTGTTTCCTGAACACACATTACACTTGGCTGATTAGCATGCAGTATTTCGTATACATCGTCAAGATTTTTAAGAAGGCCTCTACAGTTCCATTGAATTATGTTTTCTCTTCCCATTATGTAGTGTGAGAGCTACTGGAGTGTGTGTGTTTGTTTATGTGTCGTCTTTCGGGGCTGTGACTCTCGCCTTTTTTGGTTTGTCGGGAGGCTTTGGCGTCGGGACGCGTTCCTTGTGCTGCGTTGCAGGCAGGAACGGCCCGACATCCATGTCATCGTCCGATGTCCTGGGTGTGCCCGTCGAACCGGGCCCCCCGGACTTGGCCCCCCTTCGGGGGCCCTTCGTTTGACCCGCCACCGCCGCAGGTGTCGGGGGCACCAGAAGTGGCACGGGCGATGCGGTGGCGGTGGAAGCCGGTGCGGGGCCCGTGGTGTCCATGGCACTCTCCAACGCACTGGAGGACGGGGCGGCAGGGACGGGAGCGGCACCGGTCCCGACGGAAGAGGTTGGCACCACAACCGCTGCTGCCTCAGCAAGCGGCGTGATGGCGGGTTGGGCTGCCAGAGGCAACCCAGGGGGGGGGGGGCGGGGGGAGGGACCAGGTCAGACTCGCTGAACTGGGTCCCTGTGGAAACCAGACGCCGCTCCGCCCCCCGGCGAGCTGCGTCGGCGTACCTCCCCAAAGGGAAAGAGGTGAACCTCTTTCGCGCCTCTGGGAAGGTGATGTTTTCTGTTACCTTGAGATTGAATATTTTCTTTTCTATTGGGAACTTTTCGCATTTCCTGGAGTAGGCCGCATGTGGGCCCCTGCAGTTTGCACAAGTGAGGATGTCAGAATTACAGTTGTCGGTGGGGTGGTCCTGCGCGGCGCATTTCGCACACGGTGTTTTGCCGCGGCAAGAGGCTGTACTGTGCCCGAACCGCTGGCACTTGAAGCAACGGCGCGGGTTCGGAATGTAAGGACGAATGGAGCATCGAATGAAGCTTGCGTTGATATGTTCAGGAAGTGAGGACCGGTTAAAGGTCAGGATAATATGTTTCGTGGGGATTATGTTATCGTCCCTGCGCATCGTGATGCGACGCACAGCTGTGACGCCCTGATCCTTTAAACCTTCAAGCAGGTCGGCATCTGTTTCCGTAAGAAGATCTGCCTCAGAGATCACACCCCGGGAGCTGTTGAGGCTCCGGTGGGGTGTGACCCTGATGTCCAGATCATGGATTGCGGGTTTGTTCAAGAAGAGTGCGGGCTTGTTGTTCAGCATGGAGTTCTATAAGGATTTCTCCCGTCCTAAGCTTTTTAGCTTGATACTTTCCACCTATTGTGTTTTGCAGGAATTTCGAAACCAGGAATACAGACAGGGAAGCGACAGGTCTTGCTGATTCAGCTGACTCTATCACAAGGAAACGAGCATAGTTATTCGCAGTTGTTGAAAAGACAGTTGTTGGAAGAGGTGGGAATGATACATCGGTGCGGCCCCTTTTCAGGGACCGATCACGTTTGGGGGGGGGGGGGGGGGTTGGAAAAATGCCATATAGCATAGTATAAAAGCAGGGAGACGGGGGTACTTTCTTCTTTGACGTTACCCTGGTAGTCAAAGAGGTCCCGGAGCTCCCTGCCTGGTGAACAGACAGGGAGCCCATCCGCCGGAGCTTGACCTGGGCTCCGACGGCCACCGTTCGTGGTTTCTAAACCTCCACCTGTAAACACATCGCCACGGTTGGATCCAGCTTATGTTTGGGGGCTCGGGGTCCGCGATATCGCCAGTACCGTCACCAAGATTGCTCAACGTGCCCCGTGCGGGGAATTGCGTCTAACGTATCTATTTGGTTATCCAGCGATCGGTAGGTTCCTTCGCGATTACAGAAAAAAAGCGCGAATCATAAGGAACACAACGGGAAAAAAAACTAGTTTTCGTAGGCTAAAACATAGACGAAAATTGGGAGTAAATTAGCGAAACTAAAGGAAATGCAACCACTGTATACCAACATGACTTCTGTGAAGCGTCTTTATTTCGGGCCAGCTTCGAAATGTCGCCGACGGTAAATTTTTGACGGAGGTGGCAACGGCGAGGGACCCCTATAACATGCCCATGTCTTCCACTGTACGTTCGCTCGCCGGACAAAACCCTAGTGATTCATGTGTGCCGACTTCTTCCTCGCTGAGGACGGTACGGCGTGCATGAAAAGCTCGCACACAAACGCAGCACTGCCGAAAAAGATCTAAAAAGACTCCCAGCCGTATCCCCCTGGACACAGCGGCCCGGTTGGCACTCTTCTCGTCTTTGCATCGGCTATGACTTCGAGAGGCCTCGCCGACCTTGGAGATCAGAAAAGAAAGAGAGCATGCTGGTTCCCCAATCAGTTATCCCGATTTTACTAGAATCGTAATAAAAAGGTCAGAAATAAAGCGACACATTCGAACATTTCTCAACAGCGAATTGCTTCGTGAACGAAATTTAATGCAATTGCTGTGAACGAAATTTGTGAACTAAATTTAATGCAATGGCGGAGCAATTTGCGTAGGTCCGAGGTAAACCGACAAATTTAACCGTTTATCAGCAAGATATTGGTTCTTGCTAAAATTCCCATCGGGCATATTACTGCGACTTCGATATTTTTTGTGAACTAAGTGTTTGGAGTGCAAGCTACTACATGCATGGAAGTACCAGCCCGGCTGGATACCTGCTACCCATGCTGTGCAGTACCCTATTGCTGTCAAGACCAGCTGAACCTCAACATTACCAAGGCTAAAAGGGGCCTACTGCTAGGGCGACCCCCCCCCCCCCCCCCCCCAAAAAAAAAAAAAAAAGGAAAAACTCGCTGAGCAGTCCGCTATACCGCGCATTTAGAGCTCCTGTGCGTTAGATTACTATTTCCTGTACATTCGATTTAGACATCTTTCATTTACTTATAACTGATTGATAGCTGCTGTAACGTTTTATTCTTGTGTTCTTGCATTTCCGTGTGCTTCTGTCTTGCGCACGCGCTGTACACATGTTTCTTGGTGTAGTTCCTGCGCATTCCATTGCAGATCACTTGCTGCGCCGCTTGTATGCGGGGATGTTGCTTGGCCGATGAGACCCCGTTGTTGAACACGTGTTGCTTGTTTTCATTGTCGCTATAGCTTGCCACTGCGTGCAAATGGTATCTGTGCTCAAATTTGGTCTTGGTTTTAAGTATGAAAATGCGTCTTTGTATCGGGCTGAGAAGCTTTGTTAGGGTTGTTTGTTTTGTTGTCTACCACCCTGTAACGGACCCACTGGGGCTAACAGTATCGTTAAATAAAAAAAAAATAAAAAAATGACGATTGCGCATCAAGTGCGTGCAGAACGAGAGCACCTATCAGATCTACCTCTTGAAACGTAAATCTCGACTCCGAGCTATTGATGCCCGCGCTCTCAAACATATTTCAAGAAGTCCGAGCATACCATTTCGTCAGCACACTCAAACGCTCAAAGCCTAGCCCAGACGCGCGAGAAAAAAAATGAAGTACAACCCCTGCCTCATCCGAGAGCCAGATAAACAGAGAGAGGAAGGGGGGGGTGGGGGGGGGCGGGCACTTGCCTCTGTCAAATCCAGACGCTTTATGACTTGTGAAATCATCGGCGTAAGTAATAGGTACTTGCACAGCACGCGCCACGAACCGATTCATTTCGAGTCACGGCCTCTCTATCTCCCTACATCTCCCTCTCTTGCTTTCCCTGGCTAGCAGCGGTTCACTGCTATACTGCACTAGGGAAATCGGCGTAAATGAGCAGAACAGTAAAAAATTAGGCACAGTAGACGCTCTGGCCAGGTCCTGTGTATATGGAAAGAAGGCGGTGAAATAAAGCATAAATAGACGAGTACAGGGATGAAAGATTAGCACATGTAACGGAACAAAGTTGCCACTACTACCCAAGGTTCACAATAGAACAACAGCTCAGCAGCACAGGTCCTGAGAATGCAATCCTTGTCTGGGGTCTTTGATTCTTTCTAAGCTCTAATCTAGCTCTCCCTCTAGTGATTCAGAAAAAAACGTCAGCGCAGCGTTGAATTCATCAAATGATTCTGGAAAGTCAGGGCAAAAATACTGAAGTTTTGTTCTTCAGTGCACGCTTTGCTCAACACTACCTGTGTGGAATATAGTCCGCGGTGGGGACCACATGTTTCCGACACAATTTCTCACCAAATAAATATTCTGCTCTAAGCCCGGCGCACTAGCCCCCATTTTATTAGAGTCCGCAGATAACCCCGAACCCCGCCCCTTCCTTCCCGCTCCCCCTCCTTGAGCTATGAAAAAACCTGTAACCAGGGCCCGCTTGCTCGAAGCCCAATAAGGCAGTCTCATTCACAGTCTAATCTTATTGGCAGTTTTATTCGGGGCCTTATGTTCCCTAGGCTATAATACGCTTTCAGGAAACTTATAAGACAGCGAATAAGACTCTGAATAACAACTCAATAAGACTGTGAGTAAGTCTACTCCGAGCAGTCTTATTCACAGTCTTGTGCGCGACCTATTCGGTCATTTCATCATAAAGATCGATCTCCATACCGTGAAAAACGAGTGCAGTAGCCGTTGAAGTGGCGAACGATGCCGAGCGGCGGCCGTTTGACCGTCTGCTTAGAACAAATAAATGTCTGTTTTTCGGAAATCGACGCCGTTGGATACGCCGTCGAGAGAGAAGGTGTAAAGGGCCAGACAACACTGGCGCCGGAAGCCGCGACGATCACCTACGTTGATGTGGCAGTGACGGCTGCAGCATACCACCTTTTTCAACTTTTGCTGTGCACTCTGGGCTTTTTCTTGTTTTTCCCGGGTAGCGAGGCCTTTTTTTTCCCCTCACGTCAAACAAAGATGGTCAGGAATATCATCTGGGGCCCGATATATGTCCTGAGCAGACATCGGGCGGCCAAGCGCGCGGTGTCAATGTGTGATCGTCTGCTATGTCGTCTGTCACCGCAATGACTACCAAACGGCGGCACGAAAGTGACGGAAGAAATGTATTTTTTTTTATAAAATCATGTTTATTAACTCGGAAACAACAAACAGGCGTTCACAATAGAACTGCAATGTGACAACAAAACTACACACACAGCAAAAGATGAATAGCCTGCAACACCTCTGCCCGAGAGCGTTAAATTAAATCGCGTTTTCAAATAGAAGCTGCGCATACTTCGCGTCTTGCCATACGTCTCTTCGAAAGAGGCGGTTACAAAGCTTGATTGTTTGAGTTTGTACTTCGCGCATTCTTCTTGAGCAGTCAGTATCTTTTGCACATAAAAGCATGCATGATATCAACATTCGGCTATAGTCTACATTTTACAGCGTGATTGTTCACAGCTTCAGCCCTCGGTAAGCGAACTGCCGGCAACGGGTGTCTTTGTTCCCGGCGGCGTGAGCCGCTTAAGTGCTCGTTGAATCCGAGTCTATCACGATGAACCCGAAGCGAAATCGCAACTTTTTAATTCACGGTAAGATAAAAAGCACGAGTCGTGTTGCGACAACGTGAGACAACGTGATGCTTTTCACGTCACCGTAGTGGGTTCGGGCCCACGCTTCGTAGCAGACGGTTTATGACTTCGTTTACGCGACCGGGCGACCGAGGGTGGCCGCGTGAGTTGGCCTACCAAGGATTGCGGGTCATTGTAGCGTATTTGCGACAAGGCCCAAATACGCCGCCGTATGGACAGCATTTCTCGAATTTATCCAATCATGGTTCGAAATAAACGCTTGCCGACCGCCGGGAACGGCAACAAACAGTTTTCCGGTGTATTCCCCGGTTTTCCCTAGGGGCCTCTCTTGTGCTCTTCTAGGTACCGGCTGTCCTTAGTCTTCAATAAGACCGCTCTGTAGCCTGGCCTAAGTGCTTTTGAGCAAGCGCACTAGTCCGAATCTTATCCGCGGACTTATTGAAGTCCGTGAATAAGACTACACTGTGAATAAGACTGCCAATAAGCCCGTCTGTTCGTGCAAGCGGGCCCTGAAATCACCTGTACTTAAAGCAACTGATGGAGTCTAGGGCATCGGTCACCCGGTCATCACTGGAGTTTTGGCGCTAGGAAACCACTCGTACTTCATGGCTCAATAACGTTTCATATGACTACTACAACTCCATGCAGCATCTAAGTCATTTGCATTCTTCGTAATGTGGGGCAATTACAGCTGCTCCAACGTGCTCTTCTCCTTTACAGCTGTAAAACATAAACCCACACTCTAACGTCGATCGATTTTAGCATCCCTGTCTCCGATATTACTCGCACCTACGGCGAAGCTCTGACCACTTGCAACATCAACAGTGCATCATGTTCCTTCTTCGCGTTTTTCCTTCGCCTTTCTTTCTTCTTGTCGTTCTCTGGCTCTTTAAAGGGTGGTAGCAATGTTTTTACGGCGATAGGTCCAACTATATTCAATATAATCGCTCTCTTAATGACGCGAAAGCACACTGTTATAAGAGCTCTTCGCAAAAAATGACGTCGTTAACAACAGACCCGTCACCACCTATCAAAAAACGAATACAACACCTCACACCAATCCCAAGATGACCAATTTGGGGGGCTCCGAAATGTGAGGGTCAAAACAATAGACCGACGCCGTGGAACTGGATACAGTAAATAATAATGTCATCGCTCATGCGGAAATGAATGCGGGCTCTTCCCGTGGTTCCAGAAAAAAACATGCCCAAAAATTATTTGTTGACATCACCTGCCAATACGTACCAGCGATGGCCTAATCGGTTATGTAAACAAGAAACCAACCTCCCAAGCAGTGGCTAGCTGCGCGAAGTCTAAGAAGTATGGCAAAAGAAAGACCGAGCCGCAACCGTAGGTTAACACCACCAAGTGTTGGAAGCTGTAGTCCCGTGCCCGCCTGGGAAGTTGAGCTTCACAACATCGTACTTTTCGATAGCTAATGCAAGAAAGTGCACCCACCGGAAGCGGAAGTAATTCCAATCAGCGATGACACCCGTTTCCCGTTGTACCGGTGCCAATAGGCCTCCTATCCTATACGGTGTTGTTATTTCAGTAATCCCTCGTTATAACAAAGTCAGCGGGACGGCGAAAACTTTCGTTAAAAGCGGTATTTCGCTATAAGCTTCCACTCGAAGAAAGCTAAAGCAGTTGAGCTTGCATTGCACCCCAACTGCAAGGAATCAAAACACAAAGTATTCAGTGAAGCAAAGCGTTATTCAGGTGCGAAAAAAGTAGTGAGTTTTGGCTGTTTCAAGTTCTTGCCGGGCGCGAGCAACCCCTGCTCCAAATTGATCAAGCATTGCATGAGGCTGTGGTCGCCGCCCATTAAAGGGGCAGTGGCTGTGGCCACTTTACAAGGGGACGTGCTGGCGTCACGGAAGGCTACGCGAGTTCCGCGCTGGAAAGCGACGCAAATGCCGTTGCTCGATTCTGAGGTTGTGTTGCTTGCGATAAAAAAAAACTATTATCCACTCATTTTGGGTGCACAGCACAATCATGAAAACTGATCGTTTTGGCACTAGGGGCTTTGCATGATTTCTGGTCAATTTTTCCCCGAGGTGTGCAGCAGTGAAGTTCGCAAAACAAGAGTTTTTCGGCGACCCGTTGTCGACGACACTGCTAATCCTATGGTTCAAGTGTCGGTGTTTGCGCAGTGTCGCGTCCACACCATTGATAAATGTCTAGGAACGAAATTCAATGACCCTACCACGCATTCGGACCGTTTGTATAAAGTCGGATGGCGGGAATCGAGCATGACAGGCTCCGGAAAATCGCCGCGGAAAGGCCACCTTGCGTTGATCCGCCATGTTTGTAGCGTGACTCACCGCTGGGACGCCGCCGTTAAGCCATGCCTCCGCTCGCCACTTCGCTCTAAGCGGGTCGAGCTCTTCGTGCGCTTCGAGTAATGCGGCCTAAAACGCACGAGTTTGGGGTGGGACCAGAATAAATTCCGAATAAAGCGATATGTCTAGTAAAGCGATTTTGTTATAACGAGGGATTACTGTATTTTATATCGCGCCATCGCTAGAACGTCGGAAAGGCTCTCGTAGGCGACCCATACCTTCACAAAGCGCAGAGGAGAGGCAAAGATTGCGGCCAGGAAAAACAAGGAGAGGAACTTGGGACTTCTGCTCGCTTCCTTCCGGAGGAGACGCCAATAGCACCGGGGCGGAAGAACGCCACTCGCCGAAGCAATGGGAAGCAGCACGCAGAGCGGCCGGGTAATTGCCGCTTGCCGCCCGGAAAAGGAAGTGCAAGGGAGACGTCGGTCTTGGGGACGCGGAGGAGGAAAAGGAGGGAGGGGATGACCAATATTTAACAGCAAATCTGGATTTTGCACGCATATTTGGAATCTTCCAACACTTCTGCTGCAGAGAAAGTTGGTTGCTGGCAAACAGCGGTCTTCTTTATATACTCTGGCTACCGGACCGAACGAAGGAAAACGCACGTCGTGCGTACGTAAGAGCTTGCGTTTCTCCGCAATGAAAAGAAGAGATGCGGTGAAAAGGGCAAGGCATCGAAAGAAACGTAAGCTGTGCGGTAACTAACTGATGATGATGATGGTTGGTGTTTAATGGCGCAAGGCCGGCGAGGGCAAAGAGCGCCAGAGAAGTTATTTAATGAAAACAAGTGATTACCACAAAAGGTAGGTATAAAATGTGTAAACTGGAAATTGTACGATCAAAAAAGATAATGGTGATGGCTGGTGTATAGGGCCAGATGTGATTACACATGATAGGAAATGAGGTTTAAAAACTTAACATCTGACAAATATTTAAAAACGCGTTTTACAGAAACCATGGCATCGTCACCTAGAAACAGAGATGGGTGTAGGGGAATATGTTGTCTGTAGAGTTCTCTGAAGTGTTTGTGTCGTGTTGTGTCAAGTGCCTTGCATTGTATGAGTATGTGGACTACGGATAGGCCCTCCCCACACCTGCTACACAGGGGTCTTGGAGATCCCGTGAGCAGGTGCGAGTGCGTTACATGCGTATGGCCTATCCGTAACCTAGCTAAGGTAACTTCAATGTGCCTATTGTGTGAGTCAGTAGTGTATTGTCCCAAGTGTGGTTTTATTACGTGTAGTTTGTTGTCTGTCTGTTCGCTCCAGTCTGCTTGCCACGTTTTACGGAGTTGCTGTCTTATTTGTGGCTTGAGGTCTGTGTAAGGAAGTGTTGTTATGTTTATTGTGTTTCGGAGTGCAGCATTGGCGGCCATTTCATCCGCCACTTCATTACCGCCAATGCCAGAGTGGCCTGGCACCCAACACACAGTCACCCCAAGGTTTGAAGAATAAGCTACCATAATCGTTTTGAAGACAAGATTAATGACATGGTTTTTTTGATGACTTTCCGGATGATAATGCACGGACGAACGCTCAACGAATCTGTATAAATGACGGATGTAGGAATATGGTGTTCAACTATGTGACTTACAACTAGAAATATGCCATATGCCTCTGCCGTAAAAATACTTGTATTAACATTCATTGTTCTACATGCTTCAAAATTGGGCCCATGCGCAGCACAAGACACCGCAGTGGACGTTTTAGATGCATCGCTGTAAAACTCTGCAGACCTGTATTTATCCTGCAGATGCATGAAATGCTGCAAAATCCCACTTCTTGGTGTCCTGTTCTTATTGTATTGTACGAAAGACAAGTCACATGCCACAGGACGAAAATGCCATGGTGCTACAAGATCAGTGTGAGATGATTTGAATGTGTCTAAGAAGGAGACCTTATGAATAGTCACCTCGTCCCTCACTCTCTGCGAGAAAGGAACAGCAATGGATGGGCTGTTTAAAAAGAGTTTAGTTGTGGACGTATCATTAAAAACTGGTTTAAAGGGATGGTTATTCATTGATGAGATTTTGGAGGCATATAGGAGGTCAACATAAGTTCGCTGGTACGATAAGCACCATTTGTCGCACTCTGCATAAAGACTGTGGACAGGACTGTTACGGAACGCCCCACAAGACAGGCGAAGCCCCAAGTGAAGCACTGGGTCGAGCATTTTAAGTGCTGTTTTTGTGGCTGACCCATACACAACGCTTCCGTAGTCCAACCGTGACCCTACCAACGCGGCATAAACTCGAAGCAGGAGTTGTTTGTCTGCACCGTACGATTGGTGAGACAGGACTTTAGAATATTCATTGTTTTTAGGCATTTTTGTTTAAGTCGTTTTATGTGGGGTATGAATGAGAGTTTCTCGTCAAACACCACACCCAAAAACTTGTGTTCTCTTTTTACTGGAATCGAGTCACCAAAGAGTTTAACGTCGGGATTGGGCAGGATGCCCCGTCTTTTTGAGAATACAACGCAGGTACTTTTAGAAGGATTAATTTTGAATCCATTTGCATCTGCCCAGCGAGAAAGTTTATTTACCCCAAGCTGGACCTGACGTTCACAAATGGATATGTTACATGATTTGAAAGATATTTGAACGTCATCAACATACATCAAGCAGGATATGGCTGGCGGCAGTGCCTTTCGGAGAGAGTTCATCTTAACTATAAACAAGGTGCAGCTCAATACGCCACCTTGAGGCACGCCATTCTCCTGCACGTGAACATTTGAAAGTGCCGAACCGACCCTGACACGAAATGTTCGTTCAGAAAGGTAACTTGAAAGACTATTCAGCATGTTACCTGTCACACCATAGGATTTTAGGTCTGCAAGAATGCCATAACGCCATGCCGTATCATAAGCTTTCTCGATATCAAAAAATACGGTCATGCAGTACTGTCTGTGTATAAAGGCATCCTTATGTAAGATTCCAGTGCAACTAATTGATCGTTTGTGGATCGCCCTGCGCGGAAGCCTGCCTGGCAGCTCTCGAGAAGACCATTGTACTCAAGAAAGTACACGAGCCTACGGTTATCATCTTCTCGAGGAGCTTGCACAGGCAGCTTGTCAAAGCAATGGGCCGGTAACTGGAAGGAGAGGAAGAGTCCTTCCCTTCTTTTAGGAAAGCCACTACTATGGCCTCCCTCCAAGAGCGAGGAATGTGCCCCGAAAGCCAAATCTTGTTATATAGGTGGGAGGAGTGTTAGAAGAGTGTCTGAGTGTAGGTGCTGTATCATTGTATATGTGATGTTGTCTGGGCCTGAGCTGAGGGTTTACAAGTGCTCAGAGCGGTCCTCAGCTCGTGCAGTGAAAACTCTGAGTTATAAGAGGAGGTTGACTTATCATTATCCAGTAAAGACTTCTTTCAGCCAATTGTTTGTGTTTCATGAAAGTGCTAGTGTAGTGTGCTGAACTGGACACGTGTTGGAAGTGTTGTGCGAGTGTGTTAGCCTGGTCTTCCAGTTTGTCCCCTGTTGTACTAACCAGGGGCCGGCTGTGTGTCTGTTGTCCTTTTAGTTTGCGTATTCGTGTCCAGACTTTGCGAAAGTCAGTGTAAGAGTTTATGGATGTTACGAATGATTGCCAACTCTCTCGTTTTGCCTCACGGCGCACACGTTTTCCCATCGCCTTAGCCCTTTTGAACAATAAAGGTTTCCCGATGTGGGGTACCGGCGCAGGATACCCCACGCCTTGTTCTGGGCCTCTCGCGCCCGCCTACAGTCCTCATTCCACCACGGCCTCCTCTGCTTGCGCGGGGCACCAGAGGCTTGGGGAATAGACTTTTCGGCGGCGTCGAGGATGTGCGCCGTGAGGAGTTGGGTAGCTCTTCGACGTGTAGGTGTCCTATGGATGTGTGGTGTAGTTTGGATGTCTCTGTAAATGTATTCCAGTTAGCTCGTGCTTCATTGAACCTATTATGGGAAGATGGACTGCATGGGCCCTTACCTATGTATGTGAGTGAGGTGGGGAAGTGGTCACTACCGTATGGGTCAGTGCCCACAGCCCACTCGAGGAGAGGAAAGAGAACTGCGGAGCCAATCGCCAAGTCAAGACATGAGTATGTGTTGTGTCCTATGCTATGGTATGTAGGCTTGTTTATTGTTGAAAAGGCATGCTCCTGAAGATGTAAGGAATTTCTCTATAAGGCGACCTCGGGCATCCGTGCGAGAAGAGCCCCAAAGAGTGTTGTGAGCATTAAGGTCGCCTGTCAGGATGTATGGTTCGGGCAGCTGGTCAACCAGCGCCTCGAAGTCAGAGCTTAAAAGTGAAACATCAGGAGGAATGTATATGGAGCATACCGTTATCAACCTATTAAATATTATCAAGCGTATTGCTACAGCCTCAAGGATAGTGTTCAGAGTGACAGGGCGGCAGGCTAAGGATTTCCGGGCAATTATGGCCACACCGCCAGAAGAGTGTGTGCAGCCATCCCTGTCCTTTCTGAAGACCATGTAACTATTCAAGAAATTTGTGTGCTTGGAATTCAAATGTGTTTCCTGAACACACATTACACTTGGCTGATTAGCATGCAGTAGTTCGTATACATCGTCAAGACTTTTAAGAAGGCCTCTACAGTTCCATTGAATTATGTTTTCTCTTCCCATTATTTAGTGTGAGAGCTACTGGAGTGTGTGTGTTAATTTATGTGTCGTCTTTCGGGGCTGTGACTCTCGCCTTTTTTGGCTTGTCGGGAGGCTTTGGAGTCGGGACGCGTTCCTTGCGCTGCGTTGCAAGCAGGAACGGCCCGACATCCATGTCGTCGTCGGATGTCCGAGGGGTGCCCGACGGACCGGGGCCCCCCGGACTTGGCCCCCCCTCGGGAGCCCTTCGTTTGAGCCGCCACCGCCGAGGGCGTCCGGGGCGCCAGAGGAGGCAAGGGCGGTGCGGTGGCGGTGGGAACCGGTGCGGGGCCCGTGGTGTCCATCACCTCTGTACCCTCCAACGCACTGGAGGGCGGGGAGACAGAGGCGGGAGCGGCACCGGTCCCGACGGAAGAGGTTGCCACCACAACCGCTGCTGCCTCAGCAAGGCGGCGTGATGGGCGGGTTGGGCTGCCAGAGGCAACCCAGGGGGGGGGCGGGGGAGGGACCAAGGTCAGACTCGCTGAACTGGGTCCCTGTGGAAACGAGACGCCGCTCCGCCCCCCCGGCGAGCTGCGTCGGCGTACCTCCCCAGGGGGAAAGAGGCGAACCTCTTCCGCGCCTCTGGGAAGGTGATGTTCTCGGTTACCTTAATGTTGATTATCTTTTTTTCCAGTTGGAATTTTTCGCACTTGCGGGAGTACGCTGCATGCGGACCGCCGCAGTTCACACAAGTGAGGGTTTCAGATGGACAGTTGTCAGTCGGATGATCGTGCGCCGCGCATTTTGCACACGTCGTTCGGCCACGGCAAGAGTTTGTACCGTGCCCGAACCGCTGGCACTTAAAACAGCACCGCGGATTCGGGATGTACGGACGGATGGAGCAACGGATAAAACCTGCAGGTATATGTTGTGGAAGAACTGCGCGGTCAAACGTCAAGATAATGTGCTTGGTGGGAATCTCCTTGTCGTCTCTGCGGATGGTGATGCGTCTCACGGCAGTGACGCCCTGATCCTTCAAGCCGGCAAGGAGATCCGCATCCGTTTCGTTCAGGAGATCTGTTTCGGATATCACACCCTGCGAGCTGTTGAGGCTCCGATGGGGTGTGACCCCTGATGTCGAGATCAGCCAGTCTAGTCTGAGCTAGAAGCTTTGCAGACTGCTGCTTGTCATTTATTTCGATTAGGAGTTCACCAGACCTTTGTTTTTTTGCATTTATACGATTTTCCTATTATTGCTTCAAGATACTTGGCGATCAAGAAGACTGACTGAGATGCAAGATGGTGGGTTGGATTCAGGGACTCCATGACAAGAAATCGAGAGTAATGATCTGGTTCAGGAAATGTCAAAGATGGCAATGGAGGAAACGATACTTCGGTGCGGCCCCTTTTAGGGGGCCGATCACGGTTGGGGGGGGGGGGTTGAGACAATACCATAAAGCATAGTATAAAAGCAGGGAGACTGGGGTACTTTCTCCTTTGACCTTACCCTGCTAGTCAAAGAGGTCCCGGAGCTCCCTGCCTGGTAGACAGGCAGGGAGCCCATCGGCCGGAGCTTGACCAAGGCTCCGACGGCCACCGTTTACGGCTTCTACCCTTCACCTATAAACACCTCGCCACGGTTGGACACGGCTTATGTTGGGAGCTCGGGGTCCGCGGTGTCGCTGCTCACCGTCACCATGAATACTCAAGGTGCCCCGTGCGGGGAGCGGTAACTAACTGAGAGAGCAGCCGCTGTTGATGAAACTCGGTTCAGTGGAGTTGGGTTTAATTGAGTTCATTACGAATAGGTCTTTACAGGATCGAATGTTCTGAAGAATAGCCTTAAAGCAGCATGCTTCACAGGGAACGGAAGCTGTTGTCAAGACGGCCGCTTCAAGACACCGCAAGTTCAATTTCTTTTAATTTAAGCACAGCCGCAGTAAAGAGTGCAGAATAGGCGCAAATGAGGCCCTCATCTATATTCCAGAACAGCCCGCGCGCTCACTAACACAGGATGTGATACTTTAACGGCAATGTTTGCTTTACCCGCTGCCCACCCACCTTACGGATGTGAAAGAAGTTTTCCAGAAACAAAAGCATTTTAACGTGCTTTGAAGGCGACCACCTGCCGCACCATTGAGATATATGTACCATTTATATACAGGTCCCCACGTCAACCAAGCAGCCACGCTATTCTACTGCCCTTAATACCACTTATTCCACTTTAATCCGACCTAATGCGTCCTAATTCATCTGTACCCCTTTATTCCATCTCAATCGATCTTAATCCACCGTAATCTAGCTTAACATACCTTATCCTTGTGTGTAATTCCTTAATTTCATCCAAGCAATCTTATTCTATCCTAATTCGTTCTAGTTAATCTTTATCTATCACGATTCCGCGTTGTGTTTGTGCTGTTAGCACCAGGGTGGCCGGGCTGCAGTAACGGCATAATAGTTGACGATTCTGTTAACGCCTGCATTATATTTTCCTTTAGGCGCCGTGTTAGGGCCACGACTGGTCTTAAGCTTCACTAGTCACAAGGCAAACCACTTTACTGCATATCAACAGGGTTAGTAGCTGGATTAAGCAGACTGCGAATTAAGCATTGCTATTCCAATAAATACATGAGCTTTTGCTAACCAGCATAAAGGACCTACGGTCTTCGACGCTGGCAGAAACAATGTTTCTGAGTGCATAAATGTGAAGCTTCAGGCTCTTGAAGGAAAAATACCTACCATTCCCCGCGTTTCTACGAAGTACGTCGCATTGTTTTAACTTTAAAGCAGAAAAATCCTACATTTGTTCATTCCCGTTCATAGTTCTGTATCCACATTTAATTGCGCCCTGCCTATCTCACGCCGTGCGCAAACGTCACTTAGCAAGAACGCATGAAAGAACGTCAAACGACTCACAATAGCCCAATCAGGCGTATCGCTTTACTACTTGTGCAGCCTGACGCCAAAGATTTTGGCGGCGACGGCGGCGGCGGCGGCGCCACGTGGCTGAAGGTCAGAATATCCAGAAGGGATGATTTCCCGGAACTCGCCCCGCGCAAGGCCGATAACCGCGGCCGGGAGAAAAGCACAAACCGGAGCCCGTCTGCCGGCCGCGCGGCGAGCCGCGATAGGCGCAGAGGCAAATCACGCGACCCCACGTGGGCCGCCGTCGCCACGGGCGGCACAACTGCGGTGGCGCGCCAAAGGTCAAAGTCTAAAGCGCGGCGCGCGAGCCGCCTCCAGCTCGCGGCACAACAGCACGAGACGCCCCGCCGCAGCACGCTCCGGCTCCGCGGCCCCGGACGAACTGCAGCAACTACGCACAATGGTTCAAGAACAGAAAGACACGATCGAGAAGCTCACCACCACGATAGACAGGCTCACCAGGCAACTCGAAGAGCTCCGGATCTCGCAAACGGGAGGCAAGAAGGAGGCGGCAGCCGCGACCACCACCTCCGCCATCGGCCCAGCGCCGAGCCAGCCAGCGCGCCCCCCGCAAGGGCAAGCCCGGGCGCCGCAGCAGCGGCAGGCGACGAGGGAAACGAGCCCTAAGCCGCGCCAGCCACCGCAGCCCACAACCGCCAGCGGAAGACCAGGACTCCCCGACCCCCGCCAAGCGGCGAGAGAAGGAGCACCACAACGTGCAAGAAGAGACGCTGGACACGGAGGAAGACGATGACGACGACGCCGAGTCGATCGTCTCGTCGGCGTCGAAGCAGACGGCCAGCGAAACGAAGACCCCCGGGTACGCGGGTCTGAAACAACCGCTGCCGCCAGCTCTCCAACGTGATGAACCATTGGGGCAAGAACCTGGAGGGCATGGAGAGACGTATCACCAGCCAAACGAATCGAGCAATCAATCAAGCAATTAATCAACTGGCACAAACAAATCAGCCCGAAAACATGAAGGCGTTCATCCTCGACGTCGTTAAAGAACACTTTTACAACGGAGACGCCCAGCACCCGCCATCATGCCAAGCCACAACCGCACAGCCCCAAGCCTGAAGATTTGGCACTGGAACGCCAACGGCTTCCGTGCCGAAAGGCAGTGCTGCAGCAACACCTGCGGACCCTGGCCGCGCCGGACCTCCCCGACGTGATCATGGTCCAAGAGACGCACGCAGAAGACGGCAACGCGATGTCCCTGCCGGGCTACCGCGCGCACGCCAGCCCGCCCAGCGCCCGTACCTGCGGAAGGGAGCGGCGCAGGCGTGTGCACGTTCGTCCGCAGGGGGCTCGCCTTCATCAAGCACGAGCACTTTCTCGGTCCCCGGGGCAGCTCCATCGAGCACTGCGCGACCGAGCTGTCGATCACCTCCACCCACAACAAGAAGAAGAAGACGACGCGCGACACCATCCTGGTGGTGAACGTCTATAGCAATCCGCAGCATCGCCAACAGAAGTTTCGCGCACTACTACACAAGGCACGCAACGCAGTCTCCCAGCACGCCGACGCCACTGTCGTCGTGTGCGGCGACTTCAACGCACAGCACCGGGAACTCGGCTACACCGTCACGACGGCCAAGGGCAGAAGCCTGCTGGAAGACGCCGCCCGAGGGCCGGATACGTCCTCCTCACGGACCCGTCCCACCCGACGCGCATCGGCACGTCGACGGTCCGGGGACACCAACCCGGACCCTCTCGTTCGTGCTCCTGCCGGCCGCAGGAACCGCGCGTTGGAGGAACATGGGCCACAACCTGGGGAGCGACCACAATATCATCGAGGTCACAGTGCCGCTCCGCTCCGGCGGCGGCGGCGGTGGAGGAGCCGGGCACATCAAGCACCGCCTCACGGACTGGCACCAGTTTCGCGCCGCGGATCTGGGCGAGATCGACGACATTGAGAAGTGGACCGAAGGCCTTGTAGCGGCTACCGAGAGCGCGACGACGGAGATCGAGACGTCGGAGGACACCACACGCATGGACCCCCCGCCTGGCGCACATGCTGGAGGCGAGAAGATCACTACAGCAGCGCTGGAAGCGCCAGCGCCACAACCGCACCCTCCGCAAGCGGATCGCGGCGCTCGGCCGCGAGATCGAAAAATACAGCCGCCAGATGTGCGCCCAGCAGTGGTTCGAGCTATGCAGCGAGGCCGACGGGCAGCTCCACCGGGGAGGCACGTGGAAACTCCTTCGCCACCTGATGGACGAAAGCAAGAGTAAGGAGTTCCAGCGCCACCGGCTCGCCCAGATCATGTACACCGCCACCAAGAGGCTGGGGGAAGAGGAGGTGCACAAACGCCTGAACGAGCGCTACCTTCCCGACACCCCGAGCGAGACGCACGTCGAGTACGCCGGGCCGCCCAACGCCACCCTCGACAAGGCCATCGAGGAGTGGGAGGTTCGCCAGGCGACCCAGGCCCTAAACTGCCGATCGGCAGCGGGTCCGGACCGAGTGAGCAACAAAGCGCTGCGTAACCTGAGCGACGCAGCCATAACAGCCCTGACGAAATTCTTCAACAAATGCTGGCAATCGGGCAGCCTCCCCAAGCAGTGGAAGACTGCCAAAACGATCCTGCTTCCCAAGCCCAACAAGCCGCCGGGCGTCGAGAGCCTGCGCCCCATATCCCTCACCTCGTGTGTGGGCAAGGTGCTGGAGCACGTTCTCAACGCCCGGTGGCAACGTTACCTGGAAGACAACGGGCTGTATCCCGATTCGATGCTGGGCTTCCACGCGAAGCTCGGTACGCAGGACGCCATGTTGCTCCTCCAACACGAGGTGCTGGCCCTCCCACCCGTGCCCACCGCGGACAACCGCGCCATCCTGGGTCTGGACCTGCAGAGCGCCTTCGACAAGGTGAAACACTCTGCGATCCTGGCCCAGGTCTCTCACCTCGGCCTGGGGGCGGAGGTCCTACGACTACATCCGAGCCTTCCTGTCCCGGCCGCACCGCCCGGCTGGAGATCGGCCGAAACGCAGCTCGACGAGCGAGAACTCGGCAGCACCGGCACCCCCGCAGGGCTCCGTCATCTCGCCGCTCCTGTTCAATCTGGTGATGATCGGGGTCGCCCGGCGCCTGTACGCGCTCCCCCGACGTCAAGTACGCGATCTACGCGGATGACATTACCCTGTGGGTTCCGGGCGGCAGTGACGGCCACATCGAGTCGACGCCCTGCAAGAGGCGGGTGAACACCATCGAGGGCCAGCCTGACCGGCACGGGTCTCCGGTGCTTCCCCGCAAGAAGTCCCAATTGCTGATCCTGCCCCACCGGGCCGGTACCGCAAGCGCGCCGCCGCCGAGGCGGAGCGCAACATCGTCGTGCGAGCGGGGAACGGCACGGCCCATCCCGAAGGTTCCGAGCATCCGGGTCCTCGGCATGCACGTGGACGCCAGCCGCACCAACAGCACCACGATCGATGCGAATGACAACGAAGATGGGCATCGCCACGCGCCTCGTCAAGAGAGTCTCCACGCGCGTGCGGGGGATGCGGGAAGCCAGCCTCCTCCGTCTGCTGCAGGCCTTTCGTGGTGAGCCACGTGGCGTACGTGGGCGCCTTTTCACCAGTGGAGGACCCAAGAGCGGGCCCGGATCGACGCGGCCATCCGCAAGTCGTACCGGGCGGCCTGGGCCTCCTCAACGGCACCAGCAACGCGGCCCTCCTGTCCTTAGGCGTGCACAACACCCTGCGGAATCAGCGAGGCGCAGCGCGTGTCCACAACTCGAACGCCTGAGCACCACCAGATCGGGCCGGAAGATTACTACAGAGGGTGGGCCTGAGCCCCGCCCCTCGGACCCGCGGCGGAGGACGAGGTCATTCCGCTGCGGGACGGACATCGCCTGCCGCGTCATCGTGCCGCCGCTCCCGAGGAACGTCGACCCGGAGCGGAACGTCGAGCGCAGGTCGGCGCGAGCGTGCGCGCTCGCCAAGGAGTACAACAAGCGCGAAGGCGCAGTGTTCGTGGACGCGGCCAAGCACCGCGAGCGGGCCGACACCTTTGTGGCGGTGGTCGTGAAGGCCACCACGGGAGAACTGCTGAGCGCCGGGAGCGTGCGGGCCACGACCGCAAGCCAGGCCGAAGAGGCGGCGATCGCCCTCGCCCTGGTCCGGCGGGCACGACGACCATCCTCAGCGACTCCAGTCGGCGATAGCGAACTTCGCCCGGAAGCACGGTGTGCAAGAGCACCGCGCGGCTCCTCTCCAGCATCGGAGAGGGAGCCCGCGCGAACAGCACGAGCATCCGCTGGTTCCCCGCCCACGCGGGCCGGGAGCTGCGCAACCGGCCACCGCACCGCAACGAAGAGGCGGACGCCGCGGCTCGAGACCTCGCCACGTGCCGAGCCGCGCCCCCCCCCCCCCTCACCCGACCCCCCTCCGAGCCCGGAGAAGAACAGCAAGACGGACGATGACGACGCGGAGCCCCTGACCCGCCTACGGCGTCACGCTCCGGTGGTACAGGCACGGGAGACGAGCCTTCCCGCCCCCCCATCCGGGGGCTTACGAGAGGGGAGGCAGTGCTCCTGCGGCAACTGCAGACAGAAACGGTTCTCACGCCGGCGCTCGCGCGCCACGTGTGCCCGGACCTCTACGAACGAAGTGAGTGCAGTGTGTGTGCGCGAGTGCCCGCGGACCTTGCCCATCTCATGTGGGGCTGCGAAGAACACTGTGCGCGTGACGGACGCCGCGGCCTCCCACCGGACGTTCGCGACATGATCGGCTCTACGGAGCACGGACTCCAGCTCAGGGGCCGTCCAGCGGCTCGAGGCTGCTCTGGCGCGGCAACGGCGAAAGGAGACCCGCGCTCCCCCCGGTTGCTTCCCTCGGGAACGGTGACAGGGGGCGGGGCGGGGACACCCCTAGTAGCCCGAGCCGCAGGCCAGGCCCATTGCCTCGAGGTCAGCCCGATACCTAGAATAGGTAGATAGACAGGGGTGACGGCGAAGCCTTGCGTGGCCTGACCCGCACCCCCCGCCGGACAACGCAATAAAGGTCATTTCTCTCTCTCTCTCTCCAAAGATTTTGGACCATAGTGCCGTACCCCTGCTTCTAATACCTTGCACTTAAATCATAAATGTGAACGTAATGACGGCAAGTGTTACGTAAGAAACAAATGAATCAATATTTGCGGTTACCAAGGCTTTTTTAGAAGTCCCGGCGGCTTAACCACACCTTGTGAGCGATCTTTCTCTATTAGCTGGCGAACACTGTTGCCTGAAACCGTTGGCGCCATGCTGTACACGCGCATCGCTAACGCTTCTTCACTGCGGCTGCGCGCGATTGAATCCAAATGTAGACACCTTAAGTTGCCGCTAAAATCCACGTCCTTTGAAAAGGCCAGTCGATTATCCAGACGTGCTTAAGGTCAAACAAGTGGTAGCGCAAAAGAGGACAGATAAAATTGCAAAGCACTTCCTCATACAAAACTACGCCCTGACGGGGTGGGGCCTGACGGGAGGGCAAGCGGGGGATAGGAGAGCGGGGAGGGGAGAGAAACCATTGACGTCGGCAGTGTGCCGCCTCAAAGGGCCCAGACACACTACCATGCCTCGCCGTTCCTCGAACCCTTTCACCACCTCTCGTTCGGGGAGAACCAAAATAGCTGGGCCAAAAATCGATGCTCGCCCCCTGTTCAAACAGTGGCCCATTGAGAAACGCTGCCAGGGGGGAAACCCAGGGCCGCCCTACACTTAGGCATCAATGGCTTCGTCACCCCACCGAGCCTTAAAGCCAACATGGGCCAGAGCGGTCCCACTACGGCCCGAATTTCAAGAAAAGCAAAAGAGTAACGTAAACTCTGCCCTGGTAAACTAAGAAGATATAAAGCCAAGGAATTAGCCAGGCATTCTGGTCTAGAGGTCGGGTATAAGCTCAAATTCAGCCACGAGAATCCATGTTTCCCCTCTCTCCCTTCCCGCCTTTACGACTACGTGATAATTAACCCCTATTTTTCTTTGCAACTACCCCTGCTTCCCCGAAGCTTAATTCTTCTGACAAGCTTGCCCTAAGTGGAAGACGCAAGGTGGACGTCCATGAAGGTGCGCTCAGCTCCTGTGTGTGATAAAGAATAAATTAAGAAACCGCAACGAAGGCACCGTTAACCAACAAAAATAAAAAAAAAGCTTACAAAATTTGGAAACCCGAAAGCGTGCCTTTTTGCGTGCAGTGCTACCGAACGAAATATTTAGGCACGCCAATGGTGCCCGCGAAGCGGAGGAAGCAAAATTAGGCGGGAAAAGAGGAAGGTTTTAAGCTCTGACTCAGCAAGTGATGCACTAATATAATCGCGAACCATTTAATAGCATCCAAAAGACATTTCGGACGGGCGAAGTGACTAGAACGCCGCACGAGTGGAAGGACTGGCGGGACAAGGCAGAGACTTCGTCCTCCTATGTACAAAAACACGACGACGAAAACAACGTGCATGATGATAATGATAATGATAACTATAAAGGGGGAGAAATAAACGTTAACTGCAGCAGCCGAAGTTGTTTGGTTGAGTGTTTTCCGCCCCTGCCTCAAACCACGCGAGATCTTCCTAAGCAAACCTTTCTCGGTTCTTCAAGTACGGGAGCTTCTCGCCGGAGTCCAACAGCTTCTTCCTGGGCGATTACGTGGAACAGAGCGAGCCGACCCTGAATCCCATCCTCCTTCTGCCAGCGTACAAGTTCAAGTACCTGGAAAACTTGTTCCTGCTCCGGACAACCACGAGTGCGCTCCCATCAACGTCACGTGCAGCTTCTACAAGGAGCACAAGCAAAGCTACAACATCAACCTACTGCTTCAACTGCCTGCCCATCGCTGCGATCATCGACGAGGTCTTCTGCTGCCTCGAGGACTGTCTCGTCACCTCCAGTCGATGAAGCACATAAGGCTCATCATGCGAACGGACGTCTCCGACACAGCCCCCCCTGCGTGAACTCGGTCGGGTTGGTTGCGACAATGACATCCGGGGCTGGGCAGAGAGTTTGTGTGACCTGTCTTTAACTTTAGGGCCAAAGTGGCCTCCGAGCATGTCCTTGACTTAATATGCAGAGACCACAAGGTGGTGGAGGACAGTTCCCAAACCTTCGTCAAGCGCCAGCTGGGGACGCGGTTCACGGCGCCCAATTACCACGGCGAGTTCGACGAGACCCTCATGTGCTACTTCTAGATGAGAAACTCTCGGAGAAAAACGGAATGTCAGAACACCGAGCGGTTAGTCACGAGAGGTTCGGTCACGAAGAAATCAGCAGTGACAGGGGCCAGTCAGCAAGCAGCTGGACGCACCTTCCTCTGCTTACTCTCCTTACCAGGCTGCATCTCAACCAGAACAAGTCATTCATTTATCTTTTCACACACTTTGATTGTGGGTTTTAGCGCGCCGACGCAACGCAGGCGATGTGGCGGGCCATGTTGGAGGGCGCCGGATTATTTTGACCACTTGGGGATCTTTAACGTCCGCCGAAATCTCGCACATTTTCGCTTTTCGCCTCCATCAGAAAAGCGGCCGCCGCGGCCGGGAAACGAACCCGCGTCCTCATCCTCAGCAGCACAACGCCTTGGCCACTGAGCCACCACGGCGGGTTCTTCACCGCACTTTGATCAAAGTACTGGCTGCTCTGCCCCGTAATTGTTCAATATGACGGGGTGATAAAACGTTCTGTAGCTAGCGCTGTAACAATATTATACAGGCAAGAATCCTGTCGTGACAAGTGATTCATGTCAGGTATAATGTACACAGGCAAAACGAACGACACAGCAGTGCACTTTATTTTCATTCAGCCGTTTTCAGCCGAGAACACAATATTAATGACGGGAGTGCCTGTACAGGGCCCTCGTCATTAGTACAATGCGGACAACGAAGCTCCTTCTATACCTTGGGGAAACAGAACGCCTCAGCTGGCGCGAATAAGAGGTTCTAGAAGCGAAAGCAAGAACTACTTCTCGGACTGTTTCCTTTTCTCCTTCCAGTAATTGCCAGCGCCAACCTGCAAGAGAGGATCCAGAAGACAGGCGAACAACAACGAAGTAAATGGTGAAGTACAAAAGACCTCTGGGGAATACGAACAAAGGGCCTTCTCCGACATTGCGCTCATCACAATGACCAGGAAGTGGCTATGGCTTTGAGTGCGGTGCACATTACACGTCATCCCTTTCCTATGTTCCCTGCGTTCTTACAGATAACATGCTTCGCTTTATGTATTGGTGCTCTCTTTCAATCGGTTATCATTTCCCCAATAACGCCGAGAATTCTGATCGGTACGCAGCTATTCGGAGAAGGGTAGTTGCACCATCCGGCTGAACACTTCCGCTTCTCTTTATTTTTACTTCGAGTTATCTATATAGAGAACCGCGCCTCTCCCGTGTGAGGGACATAACGTCGGATCGAGTGCGGCAGTTTAGCGCTAGCCAAACGTACAGGCAACACGACAAGGCACGGACCATAATAAGTAATGTGTAACCAAACTCTGCATAACGAACAAACGCGTAAATGACAATTTCATGCAGCCAAAGACGGCGCAAGCTGTCTTATAGGAAAAACAAGTTTATTGGAGCGAACTGGTGCTCACCTACCAAGTCAAAGAATACACAGGCGGCGAAGCAGCAGTCAGCAAAGTGACATGCGGAGGCGAGTGCCGGCAAGTCGAATACCGCGGTGGCTGCCCAGGGAGTATTTATATTTCGGCGCGATTGTTTCTTGAAAAGTCGCATTACAACGAGAACACTAGAGATCAAAGAAGATTATTTAGGCTAGTGACGTCACAGTCAAACACTCTCTCCATCAAAATAAGATATTCCTTGCGGCAGGAAAGGAAAGAAAGGAAAGGACATACGCACTTTGCTTGAAGCATTTATAATACCGCCGGGCGCAGCCGGATTTTAAAAACTAAACAAAAGTATACAAATAGAACGCATGGTTGGCGACAATAATTCGATCGCCCGAGGAGTGAAGAGTCACAGATGCTGTATGCAGTAGAATTGCGTTCG
This sequence comes from Haemaphysalis longicornis, assembly GCA_013339765.2. Classification (NCBI taxonomy): domain Eukaryota; kingdom Metazoa; phylum Arthropoda; class Arachnida; order Ixodida; family Ixodidae; genus Haemaphysalis; species Haemaphysalis longicornis. The sequence continues at coordinate 53,027,265 of CM023449.1, read as the reverse complement.
CAGTCCAGAACTGAATTAAAGAACGTTCGCTTAATTGCCTAGAACGAGGTAAGTCATCCTGAGGAATTGAGCGTGCGTTTCACAATAATGCAACGCACCTGTTCCCCGATGCAAATGCGGTTGATACGTTTCACCGACAATCATTTTACAAGAATCGTTTTTATTGATCAACCACGGAGTAATAAACATCACTGCAGTGGTAGGAGGGTTGCTACGATTGATTGATTGATTGATTGATTGATTGATTGATTGATTGGTTGATTGGTTGATTGGTTGATTGGTTGATTGGTTGATTCGTTGATTCGTTGATTGGTTGATTGATTGTAGGGTTTAAAGCGCCGACGCAACGCAGGCATGAGGCGCGCCATAGTGGAGGGCTCCGGATTAATTTTGACCACCTGGGGATCTTTAACGTGCGCCGAAATATCGTACGCACGGGCGTTTTTGCTTTTCGCCTGCATCAGAAAAGCGGCCGCTGCGGCCGGGAATCGAACCCGCGACCTCGAGCTCAGCAGCGCAACACCTTAGCCACTGGGCCACCGCGGCGGGTAGGGTTGTTACGAAGCCTGTCCACTCGCAGCAACCAAACGTAACCGAACCCAGCATCGCTTCCATGCCCTGCCCTATCCTTGTCCCGTCCTATCAAATCAAATCACTCCTCATCCCATCGTATCGTATTGAATCGCACTCCATCGCTTTCCGTCCCAGTTCACCACATCAGATCATATAATATAACCCACACTAACATGCAAATAAACAATTTCAAACTTCTATAAACGCGTGGTGATGTGTCCATCATTGCTAACGCAAAAAGAGATCCTGCAGCTTCACTACGGTTAAAGCCTTGCGCGACCTAGTGCAAGCTTCCCCACTTTTATTCCTATTGAGGTGCTTGACGTGCTTTGTGGAAACTTATCATAAGCAGGTGGCCTCCTCCCATCGTGTAAATTTGGCTGTCCTGCAGTGCACGTTTGCGTGAAGTCAACATCAGTCAGGTAAAAAAGGCTTCGCTGAAAAAAATATTCAGAAAGATCAAATGACACTTTCCCGCTATAAAAACGGCGACCACAAAAAGGTAAATGTAAATGTAAAATACCGTTGAAAACGTGAACGTAAACCAGAAAAATTCTTCGGCAACCTTCTCAGACAATTTTCCCGCGTTCGCAGTCGCTTCGGCGGAAATATCCTCCAAATGTCTACATTTCGTTCCGTCAGGACCAATTCAAGATCAGTCGGTTATCTTTTTGATGTGGACCTCTTTTCATTCTAAACGCTAGAGCGATAACCGAGTGTTTTCTCTTTCAGGTCACAACTTTCGTCCATTTTCTTTGGTTTTCGCTGATGCAGGGGTTCGTATTGAAACAAGGCATCTTCTTCTTTAGAGCGCGCTACAATACCATGCCGCCTACTATGTAGCACAATTCACGAGATAAGATGCAGTATGCCTACAGGATTTTTGAAAGACGCCAGGTCAAACCTTTTGGCATTTTGTTAAGGGCCGCAGTAGTTTTCGAATTGCCAAGACTACCCTTTCACATGGGTGCTTTTTATTCCTTCCAGCTTCACATTTTATCACCTTTGAAGCGTAGGGCCCTCATGTTTATGTACGAACGGCGCCTGGTCACTCTCTTCGCGTTGCTGCTGCGGTCAGGTTTTTATCACCTACGTTGTGTGAGAATGGGAGCATGCGGTATTTTCCTACAATCTCCGGTCTCTCTCACCGCGCTTGCGCCCGCGAGAACGCGCATGGCTAACGAAAGCAGAGTTCCTGAATTCCCATTAGTACAAGGAAAGCACTTGCGACGTATAATCAAACGCTGAAACATCGCTTTCTCAGAGTAGATCAGATCATTCGCCGCCCGAAACAGAGTGGCCGGCTGTATAAAATATGAGTGCGGGTATGCGATTTTCATGTCGGGCTATAGTCTCCAAGTAAATCTCCAAGTAGACTGCCAGCCCTGCAAGTAATGGAAGTTAAGGCGACCACGTTTAGCAGCGCTTAAAAAGGCAGCCAGGGGAACAGCGATTCGCCTGCGGCAAATTCCCTCTGAACAGCTACGTTGAGAATTGCGGGTGGCTATGATGACGCCGCAGCCCGTTGGAATTGGAGAATTCATTGCCAGCTCATCACGGCAGGTGTCACCGTCACTTCCCGTCCCCTTGAAAGGAAATGTAAGAATTGTGGGTCCAGTGGGATGCGAACTGGGGGTGGGTACGCTGAGGTCTTAGCCAATCCGATTTTTGGCTCCGTCGTAGGCACGCCGACGATGTCGACGCCTTCGACACCTCGGCTTTTCGCAGAACAGTACGTGTGAGGCCGTGACCTTGACAACAACGAAGGACAACAAAAAAGCACAAAAAAGTGAAAAGAAACAACAAGGACAACAAGCAAGAAAGAAGGTTTTCCCAGGCTATGTCTTTCTGACGAGAATGCGTGCCTAAAGTTGCTTGCTTGCACCCATTGAACTTCCGACTATATCCCTGTCAGACATCCATCTTTTCGTTTCGGCATCTTCGCGGAGTGGTCAGACGTTCACGCAGGTGAAAAGATGCGGTTAAAGTCTAGTGAAGGATCGCATTGTTCAGGATACACTGGGTTCCATCGTTCGAGCGGAGTTGGTATTTAGGATCCGGTCATCCATCAGTCTCTTGATCTCTTTGGGAGGTCACCCCATCCTCCATACTACCGTGAGTTTAGGACTACCTCACTGCGTCGTTTCATTTCATTCTCTCACCGCGAGAAAACGTATTCGTTCAAAAAACTTTCGGCGAGCAATCTAGTTTACCGACGTGCCTCTTGAACACACCTAAGCCTAGAGCGAAGAATGTCGCTTTGTTGCCTTTAAACTCCAGAGTTTGCAAAATTGTTTGCTGTGTTCTTTCAAGCCACAACCTGGTTGACGGATGCAGTAAGGGAAATCCTCGCTGCCATGGTCCCGTGTTTTCTTTCCGCGTATAAGAAAGGACTCACATGATGACATTTTCAACTGTTTTGGAGACAGAAAGCGTGTGTGAAGTGTACGACAGGGCGTGCCGGACAGTCTAACACTATCCATCACCCCGAGATTATATGGTGCCCTCAAGGTGAATACTCCGTGGTGACGGAGACGTTAAAGGCAGAAATGCTGTGGAGGCATCCATCAGTGCACGATAGAGCCAAGACGTACCGCACGGCCTGGTTTATGTTAACATGACACCTCTTCAATCGGTATGTCAGCGCCAACATCCTTTGGTTGCACGTATTTCTCGGGCACCAAGGAGTACCTAATCGAAAATCTCGGAAGGCCTGCGAATAGTTCCAGAAAATGCTTCCACACCAAGGAACAGAATATGCATACTGAAGAAAAAGAGGTAAGTAATAAATTCCGAGTAATAATGTCAAGTACAACATTCTTCAGGATATGAAAGTCGCAGCCCCTTGAAGGAACCCCACAACACTGCCAGTAAACGCTTTCACTCTTTTTTTCTTACCTCGAATGAATGCGAAAAGCTGTAGTTATCGCCTGCGCAAAGCGACACTGCGTGATTTGCTCTTCGCACCAGGCACAGTCATGGACAATAGAAATGAGAACACGAAAATATGAACCATAACACGTAAAATCGAAGAATTTGGACAGTGGAGATCTAATAATGGCTCGTATATTTGAACAGACACGTTTTCAGTCCTTGTTGCTAAAATAAAGCAATGCGACCGTTTTCCTTGCACGGAAAAATACCACGCTATTTGTCTGTTCAGATTCATATTTTTGTGTCTGCGTTTAATTTGTCCATGACTGTACGTCTTGCCGTGTGTGTTTTGCTTTGGTGGCAGTTTTTATGGGTGACAACCGAATACATTTATTAATGAAAATGAAACGAAGACAGCGATGGTCGCAATATAGCTCGAGTTACATCATTCAAGCGCAAAAGAATGCTCAGGTTTCGAAAAAAGAAAAACGTCTGTTCGCAAGTTTCTACATTATCTAATGGGCGTACAGCCGTATGGTTAACCGGAATACTCCGTGACCCCATATGACAAGCAAAGGATGCGTTTTTTAACTACGCCCTAAAAACATTTCAGATATTGAAAAACTCTAAAAAAGGGGTGTAGGTTTGCTTTAGGAGCAAAAAAAGCATAGGCGAAAAGCAGACAACGCATACCACTACGATTTCGGCAGAGAGGGCAGTGCGAGAAACGTCAGCCATGCACTGGAGATAACTTCGTTAGGTCATCGGCTTTCTTACAAATCTTTTATTCTTAACACATTAAGAATACACAGCAGCTAATTATTGATTAGGCGTTTCAACACGCCATAAAATAACTATAACCAGCTGTAATGGAGCCATCAAATATTCGTCCTATAATGCCTATAATGATAAGTGCTACGAGAAAAATGAAGTTAAATGACTACCCACCTCCCTCGCCCATAATGTAGTTAACTGGAAATATAGCATTTGAAATGTTTTTCGATGCCGCTTCAGATGAAAGGCCGAAGGAAATTTCAAACGCGGACTGTACTCTTTGCGGCGTGCGCGTGGTCGAGACAGAAGCAACTCATAACTAGTTACAGATTGCATCGATCTGACCTGCTCGTCAGCACTCTCATCAAGGCAGATCTAGTCGCTGTAACAGTGTGATGCGATCAATATGTAATAACGTAGTGGTGACGCCTTCATGAAAGGAATAACAACTCAGTGCCGTCAGTGCAACGGGGATCGGGAAACTCTGGGAACTGGGAAGCAGCTGCCGCCGTGGAATTCAACAACAGCTGATCCCACGTGTAAAAATTACAGTGATAGTATCCGTAGCTTGCGGGGTAGCCGATTGCGAAGCTTTGGACCACTGGTGAGACGCCAGGTGATGCAAAAAACTATGCTGAAAGGTTGTAAAGTTGTCACTCTGAATTGCGACACAGTGAATGGACGGGCGTCGGTGAAGACGCAAGGACAGCTCGAAAATGTGAAGCGACGACAACAGCCACCACAAGTCGATTACCCCAAGACGATCCGGGAGGTCCACGAAGCCCAATAACAGGCGCAAACAAGATTAGCAGAAAACTTAACAAGCTCAACTGCAGAAAGGAGCACAGTCGAAGGGCGAAACCCGCTTAAAGCGTATTTCCGATATCGCTCACTTTGTCTTGGTGAAGAACTAAGAAGACCGAGAATAAAAGGTGGAAATCTCCACTGCTCAGATAAAAGAACTTGACGCTGGCAATACTTTTGGATGTGGACATCTGATTATGTGAAAATGTCAAATAAAAGAAATCAGGAGGGGTCTACAAAAGTGTCCTCCACAAAACTTCGCTCCAATCAATGCGGGCCTCTTTAACCAAACTCAGGAAGCGACGAACCCACAAAGGAAGTAATGCGAGATGTCGGAGGAACGAGACAGACAGCTTGTAGCTTTTCTTTGTTGAAAAATGCACCATTCCTAAATAAAAGCATGCCGTGATTGACTGTAGATGTACCCTTTGATTTTTCTTAACGCCATTTTATACAGTACAGCAAAGAGGATCATCATCATCACCAGCCTATTTACGCCCACTACAGGGCAAATGCCTCTCCCATTAATCTCGAATTACCCCGGTCCTGTGCTAACTGCGACCAATTTATCCCTGCAAACTTGATCTCATCTTCACCTCTAACCTTCTTCCGCCCTCTGCCACGCTTGCCTTCTCTACGGATCGACTCTGTTACCCCTAATGGCCAACGGTTATCTTGCCTTCGCCTTACATGCCCTGCCCACGTCCATATCTCCTTCTTAATTTCTACTAATATGTCCTTAACACGCGTTTGTTCCCCGGCCCACTGCGCTCTCATCTTGCCCCTAATGTTACACCCATCATCTTCCGTTCGATTGCTCCCTGAGTCGTCCTCAGTTTAATTTGAACCCCTTTAGTGAACCAAGCAAATATCTCGTTGATGACATAACTCTGGAATGAAAATGAAAAAAAAGAAAATAAGCTGAAAGAAAAACGCATCGTATGGGAAAGTTCACTTTATTGTTTTATACCCGTGCAACACCTGCGTTTTTAAGTGCATGCGAGTCAAACTTTCAAATGCCATAACAACAGGCAGTAGTTAAGCCTATCTGCACGGCTGTTGCCTCTCGTGCCCAGTTGAGTTATCGTAACTTGACAAAAAATATAATTGCAGAATAAAACTGGGCAAACAGAAAATACTACGGTAAGTAATACGTTTTTATAACCTCAAAACATGCATGAAATAGAATGGGAAGTATGGCTTCTGTTGGTCGTTCTTTTTTTCTTTTTTCGAACTACAAATTTCGAGAGTACAATGATACCGTGCAAGCGTAGATTGAGCTATAGAAAACAAGAACAAGTGAAATGTTATTGAGACCATGCTTTTCGAAATCGAAGTTTTACTTGCAAATATTATTTTTTTTTTGGAAATGCGTCTGCGCCCGAGAGTACAAAAGTTCGCGTTTCAAAGGTATTTGAGAATCTCGAAGGTCACCGGTGGTGCTCTTTTGACTCAAACGGCATTTCACGCAAATTCTCAAGGTGCTCAAAAATGGCATCTCAGTCAAATGGCGGTCGGTTTCAAAGCCTTCGAAACGACCGTGTAACATATTGGTGTTAGTCGAGAACCAAGACAAACTAACAGAAAGTGGGCTTCTTCAGTGTACACTATTGCAAGAAGCGAAGTATCCTTTACAGGTTCATCTCGTCGGAAACAAGTGTTATTCCGTATGCAACTACTTACTCCGCCTCCTCAGGCAACTTGAAGCGCTCACGAAACACGAGAAACTGCACTTCGTACGAGTAATCTTCTCAAGCGCTCTTGATAGTGTACCCTGTTCTTGGTTTACTTCAGGCGATATCATAGGACTGAAAATGACGCACCCTTTAATACAGGCACAGTGCTTAGCGATGTCACTAACGCTTGACGTTCCCCGCGAATGTATGCCGATTAGGAGGGCAGGCAATTTGTGTGCATGCGAATAAATAGAGCAAATCAGGAAAGCAAAGCAAAAAGAATAGTGTGTTAGCAGGGATGTGGGTCGGCAAGGGGGTGCTCCGGGAGAGTCAATGAACATCTTGTAATCATAACTAATTGTGATAAAAATAATGATTCCAGGGAAATCAACATGTGCAATCATGTTTGCTTACAAGAGGCGGGTGGAGGGGGAAGTTTTACTGCTGCATAAGTAGCCATTACAAATTCTTCGTTCTTTACCCTGCTCGTCTCTACCGTCTCTGCCTCTTGGACGACGCTACCTTGTACTCCGCGCTACGAGCACTGTGCTGTTGCGCTTGACCTCGCCCCTCACTAAGTCCCTCTTTCTTTTTTGCTTTTAATCCTACATTTGCATACCTTCGAACTATTTGCAATATTGAGGACTTCACTCCGCAGATAGCAGCGGCAAGACGTACAGCTGCGAACAGAGTTGCTGGGTTTCATGATAACTAGCAGGTTTTCAGTTGTATAAAGTCTGCGGTTTCGAACTCTTGTCTGCAGGTCAAAGCACCGTATCAAAGGCCCGTTACATTTGGATACGGCATTTTGATCAGAGCCCGGTGCAGACCAGATGCAGTGCGGGTACAATTTGTTTGTACATCAATGCCAATGATACTTTATTATGACGTCCCTGATCCCATTAAACAGCGACGATGCTTTGAGTTACGAATAGCCCGCCGAAGATGCCCGCCTTACGGTTCAAGTCGACGAGTCTTTACTCACGCTGGCAGGTGGCGGGCTAAAGTAACTCATAATGTCGACCCTATACATCCGCGGATAAAGGAGGGCGGGAGGAATTGAACTAGAGTGACCAACCTGAAGAATAACCAGTTAAAAACAAAGATCGAGCAACAATACCTACCTGGCAAAGCAGTTTAGGGACCTTATTTCTCTGACCTGTCTCATGAATATAACGGTCGTTTTCTTTCCCTAGTGCTAGGTTATAACATCCAGAAATGAAGAGTATGTGACCTTGTAAATTCGATTTTGAATGACGGCGGCATAACCAGAAAACCCCTCTGGTTTGTTGTTAGATAGTGTTTCAATACAAGGTCGCCGAAAGGTAGCCAAAAAGCAAAAAAAAGAGACAGTTTAGTCACTAATAGTGAGTGAGCAAATGAGCGACGTAGTCAGAAATTAGTGGTCCAAGAAAGAACGCACTCAACTAAAGTTTTGGTTCCTTGCTCCGCATCCACCAATTGCGTGCCGATCAGTGCCGTTCGAAGCCGCAAACGGGACTTCATGCCACCGTGGCGGTATAAGGTCAGTCAGCAAGGATGCTTGTTTCTTCCCAATGGTTTAAATTCTCGGCACGCCACTGGACAGCGAATCACGATTTAATAAACCGGAAGAGAGAAATTGGGTAAATGAACGCTTTGAACGAAATTACAAAAAGCACCAATTCGTAGATTTACTCATACGCCACTTATTATTGGAACTTGTAATTATATAGCGTAGAGAACAAGAAGCAAAATATTTGAACTTATACGACACTTGCCTGAAATATAGAAAATTCTGTAAAGAAGTGGCAGTGCTAAAAGGGGTTGCAAACGCCGGCCGAGTAAAACTGTTCTCACAGCTTTCTCTGAGCCTTCATGCCTAGAATCACTGTAGAAGCCATGGCAGCACCAGCTCGATGCGATGTTTCTCTATATGCTGCGCGTGTTACTTGTTCTTGTTGGTCGGTTTTGCCTTAATTACTCTCTTTTTAAAGTGATGATCAAACACGTTATCACTGCCTCAGAAACAAATCGGTCTCACACGAACCATTTGAAATCGGTACCACGATGCACATAGAATGATGCCATTGACGCAATGAGGGATAATGGCGATTTAAGTATCACCTCCTTAGACCCGATGTCTTTCACGGAGGTATAAATTCCAGTAAATTACTCTAGCGCGGCTTGACCACAGAGGAAAAATCCATCATAGAAGCTCATTGGTATTTATCAAAAGATTGGAATTCACAGTTCCACGTACAGACAGACAGAGAACAACTTTATTTGGCCACAGCTGAAGCGATTAGGCCGGCGACGTCTTCTCCGTCGTCCGTCGGGCAGCAGGGTGCCTTTTGGGCAGGTGTCCGGTGCCGTCGGCCAAGCGGGCCAGGTCTTCTTGGACTTGGAGGTTTGGGTCACGCAGGGTGGCCTCCCAGCGCTCCTCGGTGGTGATGGTGAGGAGAATAAGTTTTGTTGGCAATTATTATCCACCCCATACTGCCAGACATACGGGGGCATGTTGTATCATGTGGAACTTTAGCATTCACTGAAAGGGCACGGCCTCGAAACTCACGTGCTCCAGTGGTTTTGGGCCATCTGCAATCGGCTAGAAAGCTGCGGAAGTGACTTACCTGGAAAAGAAAAGAGGAGAAATCAGGGTTAATTGGATCACTATATTGATTACCAACTACAAAAACAGCAAGTGGATCATTCATACCTACATCTATAGCTTACGCAAGAACAACCCGAAAATCAAGTTCGTAAAACATTACAGATGATGCTGACGATGATTGCGGATAATATAGCAAAGTAATACGTTGCGCACACCCAGAGGAACCAACCAATGAATATAAACACATACCGCGATAAACCACCAAGGTGCAACAGCTACACTCTTCAGTGCTCCTACAGCTACCTGAAGCATCGAGGCGCAAAAAAAAAACTAACATTTAACCTTTACTATTGGCCCACGAGACAAGACCCGCAAGGATTATTCAGGAACTGTTCTCAGAACACTTAGTTTAGTCATAGGGTTAAGGAATGATAAGTACGCATCCAGAAAGCGTCCCCTTTAGTCTAATGATGATGATGCTTGGAGTTTAATGGCGCAAGGCCGAGTAAGGGCAAAGAGCGCCAAACAATAGTGATTGCATGAAAGTGGCATGGAAGTAAAAGTAGAACATTTCAGTAAAAATAAACAAAGTAATACACAACGTAATGAAGATGGCTCGTGTAAAGGGCCAGGTTGTCAACATGCATGCTCAGAAATGAGATGTAAAAATTTTACGTCGGTAAGAAACTCGAAAACGCGTTTGATTGAAAACATGGCTTCATCTCCTAAGAAGTATGACGGGTGTGGTGGAATATGTCGCGTGTGTAGTTGTGGGAAGTATTTGTGTCCTGTTGTGTCAAGTGCCTCACATTGTATAAGGATGTGGATCACGGATAGGGCCTCTCCGCACCTGCTGCACAGAGGTCTTGGAGACCCCGCGAAAAGGTGCGAGTGCGTTGCATGAGTGTGCCCTATCCGTAATCTAGCCAAGGTGACTTCAGTGTATCTATTACGTGTGTCGGTGGTGTATGGTCCCAAGTGTGGTTTTATTACGTGTAACTTGTCTGTTTGTTCGCTCCAGTGTGTTTGCCATGTTTTGTGAAGTTGTTGTCTGATGTGTGGCTTCACGTCGGTGTAGGGTAATGTGGTTATGTCTACTGCATTCGAGAGTGTAGCAGCAGCAGCCATTCGATCCGCGGCTTCGTTCCCGGCTAAACCACAGTGGCCAGGGATCCAGCAAAGGACCAGTTCAAATTTATGGACATACACAGACATAATACCTTCGATGATAAGATTTACAACGTGATTTTTTGAAGACTTTGTTGACGACAATGCCCGCACAACATTGAGTGAATCTGTATAGATAATGGATTGTGGGATGTGGCTTTGAAGTATATGATTAACAACAAGAAGTACACCATAAGCCTCTGCCGTAAAGATGCTAGTATAACTGTTCAGAGTTTTAGTGACATTAAGGCCGGGTCCATGCGCAGCGCAGGACACAGAGGTGGAAGTCTTAGAGGCATCCGTATAAAATTCAGAACACTGATACTTCTCCTGCAAATACAAGAAGTGCTGCTGAATTGCACATGTGGGAGCTCGGTTTTTATCTACATGTGTGAAAAATGTGTCGCATGACACAGGGCGGAGATGCCATGGTGCTATGAAATCTGTTACAGAACTTTGGATGGTGTCGAAAAAGGAGACAGCAAGCTCTGACGCTTCCTCTCTAACTCTGTAAGAGAAGGGCGCAGATAACGATGGTCGATTTAAAAGGACTTCAGTCATGGAGGTATCATGAAAAACTGATTTAAAAGGATGGTGAGGCAGGGATGAAATTTTAAAAGCATAAAGGAAGTCTGTGTATGCTCTCTGACGTTGTAGGTTCCATTTGTTGCACTCTACATACAGGCTTTCAACTGGACTAGTTCGGAAGGCGCCACACGCCAAGCGGAGCCCTAGATGAAGCACAGGGTCCACCATTCTGAGGGATGTTTTAGTGGCTGACCCATAGACAATGCTACCATACCCCAATCGTGAACCTATTAGGCTGGTAAAAACACGTAAAAGAAGTTCTTTGTCAGCACCAAAAGAAATGTGCGAGAGAACCTTCAGGATAGTCAGTGTTTTTAAGCATTTATGTTTGAGTTGTTTTATGTGTGGGATCAATGTGAGCTTTTCGTCAAAGATAATACCTAAGAACTTGCGTTCCTTTTTTACAGGAATAGAGACACCGTGGAGTTGAATGTCTGGATCCGGCCGAATGCCACGCCTCTTGGAAAACAGAACACAAGTGCACTTTCCTGGATTAAATTTGAAACCGTTGCTATCTGCCCAGCCGGCTAGCTTGTTCACACCAAGCTGGACTTGCCGCTCACAGATAGACAAGTTACACGATTTGAAAGAGAGTTGAACGTCGTCTACATAAATTGAACATGAAATCGATGGTGGTAGCGCCTTCCGAAGAGAATTCATTTTTACAATAAACAAAGTGCAACTCAAAACTCCACCTTGCGGCACGCCGTTTTCCTGCACATGAACCCTAGAAAGTGCAGTTCCAACTCGCACGCGAAACGTTCTTCCAGACAGGTAACTGGCAAGCGTGTTCATCATGTTACCCGACATGCCAAAGGACTTCAAATCGCTGAGGATGCCGTACCGCCAAGCAGTATCGTACGCTTTTTCAAGATCAAAGAAGACTGTCATACAGTACTGCTTGTGGAGGAAAGCATCTTTTATATACGCCTCTAATGCAACGAGTTGATCGTTGGTAGATCGCCCCGCCCTGAAGCCTGCCTGGCAGCTCTCGAGAAGACCATTGTACTCTAAGAAGTACACGAGTCTCCTGTTTATAATCTTCTCGAGGAGCTTACACAGGCAGCTTGTCAGGGCAATGGGGCGATAACTGGCAGGAGAGGAAGGGTCCTTCCCTTCCTTTAGGAAAGCCACTACAATGGCCTCCCTCCAAGAGCGTGGAAAGTGCCCCGAAAGAAATATTTTATTGTAGAGGTGAAGAAGTGTTTCAACCGTGTCTGCATGTAAGTGTTGTATCATTGTGTATGAAATCCTGTCTGCACCTGTGTCTGCACCTGTGTCTGCACCTGCATCGGTTTACAAGTACCGAATGCGAATTTCAGCTCATGAAGTGAAAAGGGTGTGTTATAAGATGAGTTCGACTTATTACTGTCTTGCAAGGACTTCTTCTCACATGATGCTTTGTGTTTAATGAAAGTGTTGGTGTAGTGTGCTGAGCTGGACAGGTGTTCGAAGTGTTGTGCAAGCAAGCGTGTTGGCCTGGTCTTCGAGTGTGTCCCCTGTTGTGCTAACCAGGAGCAGGCTGTGTGTCTGTTGTCATTTTAGTTTGCGTATTCGTGTCCAGACTTTGTTAGTGTCGGTGTATGAGTTGATGGAAGTGAGGAAGGCGCGCCAACTCTCCCTTTTCGCCTCACGACGCACACGCTTCCCAAGAGCCTTTGCCCTTTTAAAGGAAATGAGATTATCTGGCGTGGGGTACCGGCGAAGGACACCCCACGCCTTGTTCTTGGCCTCTCGCGCCCGCCTACAGTCCTCGTTCCACCAGGGCCTCCTTGGGTTGCGGGACGCACTGGAGGCCTGGGGCATGGACTTTTCGGCGGCGTCGAGTATGTTTGCCGTGACGAGTTGGGCTGCTTCCTCCTCGTGTAGGTGTTTTATTGCTGTGTGGTGTAGTTTAGATGTTTCTGCGAATGTACTCCAGTTTGCTTTTGATTCATTAAACCTGTTATGGGAAGATGGACTGCATGGGTCTTTACCTATGTACGTTAGGGAAGTGGGGAAGTGGTCACTACCATATGGGTCCGTGCCCACGCCCCACTCAAGACATAGACAGAGAATTGCAGAACCAATAGCCAAGTCAAGATGCGAGTATGTATTGTGTCCTAAGTTATGGTATGTAGGCTGTTTTTTGTTGAAAAGGCATGCTCCTGAAGATGTAAGGAATTTGTCTATCAGGCGACCTCGGGCATCCATTCTAGAGGGGCCCCAAAGGGAGTTGTGCGCATTAAGGTCGCCTGTTAGGATGTATGGTTCGGGCAGCTGGTCGACCAGCGCCTCGAAATCAGAGCTCGAAAGTGCATGATCAGGAGGAATGTAAATGGAGCATACCGTTATCAACCTATTAAATATTGTCGTACGGATTGCTACAGCCTCAAGGACAGCGTTCAGAGGGACAGTGTGGCAGGCTAAGGATTTCCGGACGACAATTGCCACACCTGCTGGAGAGTGTGTGCAGCCAACCCTGTCCTTTCTGAATACCATGTACCTATTTAAGGAATTTGTTTGTTTAGAATTGAGGTGGGTTTCCTGGAGACACATGAGACTTGGCTGACTGGCATGCAGAATCTCATACACATCGTCAAAATTTTTAAGGAGGCCTCTGCAGTTCCATTGGATGATGTTTTCTGTTCCCATTATTTAAATTTAAGAATAACTGGAGTGTGTGTTTGTTTGTTCATGTGTCGTCTTTCGGGGCTGTTATACTAGAATTTTTAGGCTTTTCTGTCGGCTTGGACATCGGAGGCCGCTCTTTGCGCTGCGTTGCAGGCAGGAACGGCCCGACGTCCATCTCGTCGTCGGATGTCCGAGGGGTGCCCGACGGACCGGGCCCCCCGGACTTGGCCCCCTTTCGGGAGCCCTTCGTTTGAGCCGCCACCGCCGAGGGCGTCCGGGGCACCAGAGGTGGCACGGGAGGTGCGGTGGTGGTGGGAGCCGATGCGGGGCCCCCGGTGTCCATCCGGTCAGCACCCTCCAACGCACTGGAGGACGGGGAGGCAGAGGCGAGAGCGGCACCGGTCCCTACAGTAGAGGTTGTCACCACAACCGCTGCTGCCTCAGCAAGCGGCGTGGCAAGGGATTGGTCTGCCTGAGGCACCCCACGGGAGGGGGGACGGGGGGGGGAACGGGGGGGGGACCAGGTCAGACTCGCTGAGCTGGGTCCCTGTGGACACCAGACACCGCTCCGCCCCCCGGCGAGCCGCGTCGGCGTACCTTCCCAGGGGGAAAGAGGCGAACCCCTTCCGCGCCTCTGGGGGAAGGTGATGTTCTCAGTGACCTTGACATTTATGATCGCCTTCTCCTGATTAAACTTCTCGCATTTTCGAGAGTAGGCAGCGTGGGGTCCCTGGCAGTTGGCGCAAGTGAGGGTTGATGATAGACAATTGTCAGATGAATGATCATGCCGAGCGCACTTTGCGCAGATCAGAAGGCCACGGCAGGAGTTGGTTCAGTGCCCGAACCGCTGGCACTTAAAGCAGCAGCGCGGGTTCGGAATGTAAGGACGAATGGAGCATCGGATGAACCTGTAGCGCCACCATCACCATCTTCTTAAGCACCACCATCATCATCAGCAGATTGGCCAGCTGGCACAGCGGAACACACTCGGCACCCGGCACAACGGCACCTGCGTTCTGCGCGCCTCGTCGTGTTCATGGCACAGCCAACGCAACCACAATAAACGTGGGCTCGGACGCACCGCCTCATCGGCCGCCTACAATTTGGTGACCCGGACAAGCGGCTTCGCCATGGCATCACACCGCTGCTTCCCCAGCCACAATGCGGGCAACGGCACGCGATGAACGTCCATCGCCCTCCCAGAACTTCCCTTGCTGATTCCGTTTGACGCTATGAGAAACCACGCTGCATGGTCCGTCATCCTGGAGAGCCATTTTTACGTTCACGATATCTAGTCCCAGGAAACCAGGTACCTCATCACTTTAAAGAAGTTACCTGCTGACCTAATTGAGCGCATCCAGCTGCCGGCCGCAGGGAGTAGTGCATACGACAATCTGAAGGCCGCTGTCCTAAACCATTGCGGTATGGGAACCCAGCGGACGCCAACGGCGGCTGAACCAACGCCATTGTCTATACCACCACGCCTTCCAACGGCACCTGTCGATTCCAATTCGTCGGAATGTCCAGCATCGCCTGTCCAGAAAACACGAGCCCCAGCTACGACTTTCAGCAAGACAGAGTCGACCTTCCGCTTCGTGAACTCGACAGTACATCCCTACACCGAACCACCTCCGCAGGGCAGGTGTACGAGTGATCTCCGAGACCACTCCACTCCCCTTGTACGACAGCCGTCTTCCTCGCCTCAGGATGTACGGCAGCCTCCAGCAGCCGACGACAGCCCGAGATTCACGGAAGTCCAACTTACCGTCGAAGCAGATCAGACTGCTCCCGACAATCCTGACGACCTGCCTACGATGACAAGACTGGAACAAGGATTGCGGGATAAGCCTCCCAACAAACGTGGCTCAAAGCAGCATTACACGTCTCCGTGCCATCGCGAGACGCCTCACAAACTGGCCACCAGACCTCTACCGATTCCCTGCTGCAAGAGAACTTTCAGTCGACACTATAACATTAGCTCAACTGTGCGACTACGAGGAAGGCACACAAAATTAGCGCGCAAGACGGGAAAGAGACTTCACGGCAGAGCAACCACAGCTCATCATCGGACCTCCCTGCTTGCAAAGGCTCCGCGATGCCGCCTCCCGTTTCGTGTGCGCAAGTTGCAAAGACAGCGATGCAGCCACCATCCCCACTCTAAAGACCACCCGCGCAGGTATTTCAACTCCCCTTACACTGCATATCGGCCGCTCCTGGGCCTCCCGTGGAAGTTGTGCTTGCAAATCACACCGTCTACGAAAGATCCAGTTGCACCACTTCCACCCACGCGTCCGCTGCCGCACTCCCAGCCTCGTCCACCAGAGGTTTCCCCACATCCCGGACGCTACCTCGCCGACGACCAGGACCGTGCCGTTATTCAACCCCTAGCCCTTGACCACTGACTGCGTACGGACTCTTCCTGACAACGGACAAATTGTACATACCTTTGCATAGTGCGTAGGGCATTTTCGTGCATTGTCATTTACATTCGTCATTTTACCGCGCTTAACGCTAGGGGGGGAGCCCTGTAGCGCCACCATCACCATCTTCTTAAGCACCACCATCATCATCAGCAGATTGGCCAGCTGGCACAGCGGAACACACTCGGCACCTGGCACACCTCGGGAACGGCACCCCGCGTTCTGCGCGCCCTCGTCGTGTTCATGGCACAGCCAACGCAACCACAATAAACGTGGGCTCGGCCGCACCGCCTCATCGGCCGCCTACAAACCCTTCGTTGATATGGTCAGGAAGTGAGGAGCTAGTTGAAGGTCAGGATAATATGTTTCGTGGGGATTATCTTGATCATCTCTGCGCATCGTGATGCGGCGCACGGATGTGACACCCTGATCCTTTAAACCTTCAAGAATGTCGGCATCTGTCTCGTTAAGGAGATCTGCCTCAGAGATCACACACTTGCGAGCTATTCAGGCTGAGGTGGGTGTGACCCTGATGTCAGATCGACCATTTTTGTCTGACCAGAAGTGTGGTTGCCTTGCTGCTGGTTTTTTACCTAACAAGGACTTCACCTGTGCGTTGTTGTTTGGCATTATAGTTTTCCCAATTATTCCATCAAGGTATCTGGTAATTAAAATACTGATTGTGAAGCCAAGAGGGCGGGCTGTGTCAAGAGATTCGATAACAAGGAAACGAGAGTATTTGTCTTGGCTTTGGGAAGCTCATGCTTGAAGTGGAGGGAAAATTACTTCGGAGCGGCCCCTTTTCAGGGACCGATCACGTTTGGAGGGGGGTTTTGAATTTTCCATACAGCATAGAAAAAAGCAGGGGACGGGGGTACTTTCTTCTCAAACCTTATCCTGATAGCCTGAGAGGTCCCGGAGCTCCCTGCCTGGTAAACAGACAGGGAGCCCATCCGCCGGAGCTTGACCTGGGCTCCGACGGCCACCGTTTGAGGCTTCTACCTTTCACCTTTAAACACATCACCACTGTAGGTTACAGCTTATGTTGGGGGCTCGGGGTCCGCGGTGTCGCCAACACCGTCACCAAGATTGCTCAAGGTGCCCCGTGCGGGGTCCCCTTTAGTCTAGGTAACAAAAGAACAGTACCGCTGAACTCTGCGAATGAGGGTTGCCAAGGAAGCCGTATAGGAACGCAACTGATGTAACTTGCCCTATACAGTGCGCTTCAGCGCCAGCCCAAAAGACACAGACGGTCTATTTCCAGTTTTATATGTAAATTATAAAGCGAAAGCTTCGTTAGTGCGACCGATGGCGTCCTGTAAAACAAGTAATGCATTTCCCCATAGGCCGGTTGGTAGACCAAACAGTTTTGATAATATCTCTGGACACACGGCGCGTGCGTAAATCCGGGCTTCCGTTCGGTCACAACGGGTACTTGAAATTTGCGGGGGAAAAAACGGCTCTACATGTGGCACTACACGCATCGATCATGTAAAGAGTAAGATAGTGTACCTTCATCTCAAACCACGTATATATAAATTTTGATCAACCGTAGGTGCGTTTACCCAGTGTGCGAAGAATCGTCGCATGGGTTCGTTCTTCGTTTAGAATTTAGGGCTTTGAATGTTTGACGATAGATTGGACGCACTTCCAGCGAAGGTTTTGGACGCACTTAAGGGAAGTTTTCATGTGAGAAAGCTTTGGAGGTTTTCCCAAACTTTCTTTAGGAAGAGGTGGTAAGGTTTTTTTGGTGGTAAGGTGAGACCATCTACGAACGACACGCTGGTTTGTGAGGCGCGCGCTACGACGCATAGGTCGTGTGTGGCGAGGGTTAGCTGTGAGGCCAGCGCTGAGGAAGAGGAAGAAGAAGAAAGTTTAATGAGCGAAAATAAATTGTGGGGTGGCTTCCTAGTCCGGAAGATCATGGGCTAAGGACACACAGGTGGAGAGAGGAGGGAGCGTAAACCGTAGCTATCTTGAGCTGTATTCGCGCTACAAGCATTTCTGGTCAACGCAGTCGGTCTGTGCACACATCCATCTTCTGAAAACTAGCGTAAAACGTCTGCGCCGTAAAGAGATGGTTGAGAAACTATCGTGTACAAGTTGGGAACGAAGAACCATCACCTAGCTCCCACCGTAACAAACACTGGCGAAGTGCCGGGCGAATTTAAATGCTTATAATTATAGCGTTTTCGGATTGCTTTAGATTAACAGTGTGCTGTCTCACCCGCGATCCCCTTCGTCTTTGTTCACCTTTCATTCCCCGCGTGGTGTCACGTGACCACCTTCAACGTGCTTGGTTAGGGTAAAGGCCAAAGGTCCTATTGGCTTCAGACAAACGACTTGTGTAAACTGTCTGAATACCTCGTAAAAACTTCTCGGTAAAAAGAAAAGGGAAGAAGATAACTGCTCATCCGCCCCTGTCTCCGAACTGGAAATCAATCCTTTCTATTCTCCCTGACGTGGGAAGCAGGATGACTCTTCACTGTTTGTGATGAGAAGGATCGTGATCCCGCCATTTATTCCCAGCGGGTCCGGATAATATCGAATAGCGAGAGTTGTACCACAGCGGAGAAGCAGTCCCGGTAAAACCTTGCGTTGGCCACATGCGGAAGTACGCATGCGCACGTCCGGGTTCGCCGCCTCTGCGCACGCGCAATGGCGCTAGTTGGCCACGGAGCACCATATCAAATCAAATCAAATCAAATCACATTAAATCAAATCAAATAAAATCAAATGTTTATTTCCCATCATACGTGGTAGATGGGAGGGCAGCGGGAAAAAAGCTGCTCACAGGCAGCTTGACCAGCCCGCAGCCCCTGATTTATTTGTTCTGGACTAGTTCTTCGCTTTGCTATAACTCTATAATGAAGATTTGTCGCGACGACCGTGCATGCCTACAGTATTTTGCTCAGAATACCTGCGCACAGTACCGCAGAAATACAAGCCACAAAGAGAGCTTCATGTCACAAAAAACTGTGGTTGATTCCTGTGTCACAGAAATCGGTAAAACACGAAAGTGAAATGTGCAGCAAAATCTGCAGCTGAGCCCGATTGGCCGGTCGGTGGGTGTCTTGTGGGTATGCTTGGCGAGCGACGTCCTGCTCGGGGGTCGCTTCAGCAAAGGTGTCCTGGAGTCATTTCGGTGACGGGTACGACGTCAGTGAAATCTTGGTGTGTCCCGGCGTAAAACACTTTCGTGTTAAAATATAAAACTCCAAAACGAAGAACTGTAAGCATAACGTACTCTGAATACTAAAGGTTGCTTCCCCGCAAGAAGACCCTATGTGCAGGGGTGCACCCTTTACAGGCCGCTTGCTTTGTTGTACTGGCGTCACTTCCTTGACGGATAGGACGTCATTGAAATCACGTGTATTGGGGAATAAAAAACACTGTCGTGTTTAAAGTAACTGTAACTGCCTTAAAAAATTTAAGCTACCCTCACTGTCGCCAGCCAGAAATTGATGTCGGAAAAGATGACGACCGCGGGTGGTCGAGCGCTACGTTACGGAGTACGATTTCTCCTTCTGCCACCCTTCACGCCTGCCTCAAAAAGGTATCGTTCGATAGTAAACTCAGAAGGCTACTGAATATTTCAACTCCGACCGAGAACAATGAATCTCGTTCTATGAACGTCGAACGCTGTGGCTTGACAGAGACAGCGAGCACAGCGCCACCATTTACTCGTCTGATGAGAGGCCCATTTCTACGAAGACACGTCGCTGGCTGTGCAGAGAAACGCGAGACAGGCACTCACAACTAAGTAGAGATACTGGTCCCCCGCCCCCCCCCCCTTTTTTTCCGTCATTCACGGGCAGGGCGGGGAGGTGGTGCTGGCTTTTTGCATAATCGATATATTCGCTGTCCAGTAGCGCACGACCTGTACGTGGGATTTCGGGGGCAAGCTAGGCCACCACCCTGACACTTCAAGGCCACCGTTGAGTGCGAAAGTTGATGTCTGTCTGCCCCTGAGCTTCGGTGCAAGTTCGCGTCTACTACGAAACGACTGACGCGGTAATCATTCAGGAAAGTCTAACCATAGCCTGTTTTTCCTTTCCCGTAAGTTGTCCAAAAGAACTTTGGGAACCATAAACGAGTGAACGTGTGGGTCCTCGCGAGTAAGCGGCAATTATATGTTTTGCTAATACCGCTTTAGTGCATCGACAGTTCAAGAACGGGCGGTTACGAAAGGCTAAAAATATAGCGGAACAGAAGCCTAAAAATATAGCGGTTCTTTGAACTCTCTAGTTGGGACTTCTTTTGATGTGCTGTTGAACTTATGTCGATCTCATCGGGCCGCTGCCAGAGCATCAGCCACAGCCGCTTCCTTCCAATGGCTGTTACGACTTGAGATATCTTGAGATGCTGTAGCCTTTCCCCCATGACGTACTTTTTTCCGTCTGGTGCTCTACCACTCATAGTAATGTGGAAGCTCCACGCCCACTACGCGGTGCATCCAGAACATTCTACGGTCCGCTGTGCTGTCTCAGAACCCCCCTCCATCGCTTCTGTTTCCCTTTTCCGGCACGCGATCCAAGTCTCACGCTTCTATATTCTGTAGCTCCGATTTCATGAACGCTTTAATGTACCTCACAAGCCAGGAGTAAACTTCGGTCTCACTCATCGGGCACAGAAAAAACAACAACAAAACTCCTAAGATTTGTAGTTGCATGTACTCAACACATCAGCCGGTCTATGAGATTAAGAGTAAACTCATTCCTTCAGAAAAGTTGGAGCTCTTAAACGTCCACAAGAATGTAGTATTGGCCTCCGATGAAAACAAATTCTTGGGGAACTAAAGTCTGCTTACGTGCTTTGAAAGCGAAAGCACGGCGATATTCAGTAACAGCTTCTTTACTGCTGCCTTAAATTTTTGTTTCTTTCTTCGCTTTCGTTGCTTCATCTTTTGTTGCAGATTACTTCGACAGGCCTTCATATTGCTACACCACGTTTGCGTCTCTTTATTCATTTTCTTTTCGAAATATTTCTATAGGCAAACTGGTGACACCAGGCACAGCTTCGAGAATCAGAGCTTTGCGCAGCTGGGGTGCCCCTATTCTACTCACGTGCAGGAATGTTCACATGTCAGGCTACAAACACTGCTTCAACTTTCGTTCTACCGCTGCCAACTTGCGGGGATAGCGGAGTGGTAAGTCACAGGGCTACTACTGTCGATATCCGTGTTCAACTTAAAGGGGAACTCAAATCTGATTATATCCACTCTTCGCCGCGGCAGTGATTTTCTTGGCCGGACAATTGCAACAACGAAAACGACGGTTTTTCGCCTCAGGGGCCGCTCGAGGGTTTTGCCTCAGTAAAGTTGCCACTTCGGCAAGTGAATCGTATTCGCTACCTTGTGCTTCGCATTCCACGGCCTCAGCCAATATTATACACAATGAAGAGGGGTAGGTGACAACTAAAGCGTACTTGCAGGCGTCTGTATCAACTCGGAATAGTCAAGCATAAGCATGTAAAACGTCATTGGGGACGTTGATGTTTCTTTCCCGGCGATTTTTTCAACCCCATTTTGACGTCTAAGTCATGGACTCGTTGCTTCTATTTTCGCTCACGGCGCACTTTATTTCGTAAGTACGGGGAACTTTACGGGCGTCGTCCGTCCAATCTCCCAGGATGCAACGTACCCAGGCTGACGTCGAAACTGGTCAAGAGAGGGAGCCATAGCCTTTTCGAATAGACCCTGCGAACAAAGAACCGGTCTTTCCCGCCATGGACGCCGAACAGTTGGCATGGTTCGAGCGACAGCGGGCGCTTGCCAGCGAAAGACAGCGACGCCGGAGGGACGATTCGTTTGTGCAACAACGTAAAGCAGAAGCCAAGCTTCACCGGAGAGAGGGACATCCCCAGCTCGGTTAGGCAGCAGTCAAGCCTAAACAGCGAAGGAAAGCGAATCCTGCGGTTCACGAAGCTTATTCAAACAGTGGCGAATCAGTGCTCCGCACTTCCGTCAGCTTTCAGATTGAGTGCAACTGCTTCTATTTTTTTCTCTACTGCGTATGCGTTTTGCTTGAATAAAACAATAACCTCGCAGACAGCGCTTGCGCGTGTTTTCCTTAACTTTTTCTTGGCATGTTTGTGCTGAAATACAATTCGAACCATCAAGTGCGTCTTGTAGGGGCTAATAGGTTAGCAAGAGTGTTTGGCACCTTAACCAGGCGGTTCATACCTGGTTTCGCAGCCTAGGGAGAGCGAGAACAAAAGATTCGCTACCCTGGAACGAAGCGGCGAGGTGGTTTCTACGATTATATAAAACAAAAGAAGTTCCTATGCGTGAACTATATTCATAGTTAAGGCGTCTCAACTATAACCGCCTCAACTATACACGCCTCAACTATAACCGCGCCGGGTCTGTAACCTTTCTAGTCCTCGTCTCTCTTGCGCTGGTTGTTTTCTATCATCATGTTGATATGGAAACACCGTCGTTCGCTTCTGAGCGTTTTGGTTTGTCTTCCCACCGCGTTCGGCGCCCGCTCACGCAAGCGTTATCTAAATTTTTGCTGCGATGAGTGAAAACGGTGCACGCAGTATTCCTTTATTTTTTTATTTCGTGCTGTGCGCCCAACGGACGATGCAAATACGATGGTCTTTCCATATCAAGGTTGGTCACGAACTCTTGCAACATGTTTGCTTTGCACATATGCGGCCTGTCGCCAGGATGCGCAGCATGTACTGAAAGCCATGCGCTGCGTTGTTCGTATTTTAATTTATCATGATAGTACACCGAGTGGTAAATAATGCAAAAAACGCGCAAGTACAGCTTCAAACACGCAGCCACAGCCCTTCGCGTGTACTTCATCCGGGAGCCACGATTAAACGACAGCGCTGTGCCGTGCAGATTGCCGCATCGAGCATTCAGTAACGAATTATGCGGTAAAAGCAGGCACTGCCGACTTCCGAGCAACCAAACTGCGTTCTTGCTTGCGTTTATCTGTGTGCATGCCGAGACCGTATTAGCGTAGGGCGCCCTTTTCTCTTCCCCGTTCTCCCCGGTGCACGCTCGTTAGCTTGATAAATCGGCCACCCATATTCAAGGCGTCCGTGCAAAAGGAGTAAACAACCGGTGCACACCATTTCAGTAAAGAGAAAAGAAAGCACGTCTTTAAACGGGCGCGGTGCACAGAGATTTTCCCACCGTAAGGTGCACCACAAAACAATGGAACCGCCATTGAGTTATCTCCCCCTACGTGCCTCAGTTGCAAAACAAAAACGGAATAGAAAATGTCCTGGGGCACTGCGGGTGTTGCCACGAACACGAAGACCGTACGTGGTACGTTCACGATTGGGGGAGGTCGAATTTTTCCACAGTGCAGGGGAGCGACACTCGTAATTTAATTACAAAGGCAGATAGGCTGTCGAGAGTAGCGCACGGTTGCACTAGGAATTTTAAGGCGTAGGTGGGTCGATGAGGTCACGAAATAGAAGAATACGCACCGCCCGTTACTTAGAAACGGAGTGTATTGCATTGAGCAGGGACGCGGCGGGAGCCGCGCACGCTAGAACCAGACAGTGCTCCGGTATTGTCCAATAAACAAAGCTCTGTTCTCGGAAATATAACGAGAAACGTGGAGTGCTAACGCAACTTTGTTGGAGTCAGAGAATCTCCGTTTACATTTTTCTAAGTTGATGCCGCTTGCGACAAGCGAGAGAGAAATGGGGCGAAGTGCACAAGCGATGTGCCAAGCATTTCGCGAAACACAGTAAGCTTTGTAGAAAAAAGTGGCCGGAACAAAAAGCTGACTTCCTTATATGCGGTACTTCGTTAATACCGGCAAGTATTTACTCTCCGCGCACTACAGTTAGGACCGGTAAAGTGTTTCAATAAAGCGATTTCGTTATAAGAAGCGTCCACTTCCGTCCGAAGCTCAACGCTCTCATGGCTAGGCTTACTTCTTTAGCTTACGTTCTGCCGTATACAGGTCTACTCCTGACAACAGGGGGATTTGAAGCCAGGAGCATGGGAATCGATACCAAGCGCAGCCTTGGAGTTCTATTATTCAAAGGGGAAGCGCGCGGGACAAGGGACGCAGTGTAGACGATAACACGAGCGCTTGCCCTTGAATATGCAATACGAACTGGCCAAAAAGTCAACACGAGTCATGTTGTTCTTACGCCGTATGTTTGGCAAAAGGTCGTTTAATCGATGCCACTTGGCCATCCATGGAACAACAATTGTCTAGAACAGAAACGACAAGAACAACCACAAGGCCGTCATGTCAATATTGTTCCGGGAAGCAGGACAATACTTCACCCCCTTTTCGCGGCATTCTCTCAGAACATTGCGTGCGTTGACTTCCTCCCATTCTCTCACATTTTCCACTAACTTTAATAATCGATGCGACTGGGAGAAACGCCGGCAATAAAAGTCAGGTACCCAGAATCAATGGCCATTGCGTCTAATGCATAGCGTCCACACTATAGCGTGCAGAAAACAGGGGGACTATTTCGTCCTCGTAGCAGGACGCACCTACACTCACTTGACAGAGGTCTTGAATACGCCCACACACCCGCCGCGGTGGCTCAGCGGCTAAGGCGTTGCGCTGCTGAGCACGAGGTCGCGGGTTCAATTCCCGGCCGCGGCGGCCGCTTTTCTGATGGAGGCGAAAAGCAAAAACGCTCGTGTGTTCGTGATTTCGCCGCACGTTAAAGATCCCCATGTGGTCAGAATTAATCCGGAGCCCTCCACTACGGCGCGCCTCATCGCCTGCGTTGCGTTGGCACGTTAAACCCTACAATCATCATCATCATGAATACGCCCACATCTGCGTGTATTCCGTCTCTCCTGTTTTGCTTAGCTGATGTAAGAAAATCTTACGCCGCGCGTCTTTTAAAGCAGCCCCGCTTCGGCTGGGGGAGCTAGCGCTCAAGGTTGCGTAACGTAAACGGGTCACGTGATCTACGCTCCGCTCAGTATCTCTCGCTAGCCTACTTCACAGGTGGTGATTCGGCCGCTAGAGTGGAGAGTAGGGGGGGGGGGGGGGGGGCCACTTTCGCTGCCCTCACTCTCTCCAGGCGCTCCGGCTGCTAATACTTAAGCAATGCGTAACAAGGGCTCCAGCGCAACACGAATCAATTTTCTCGCTGGGAAATAAGCCCCAGCTCTTACGTAACCCGTTGTTACCTTTCTGGTAATAGTTCTGTGTTTTACTTCCTGTTGTTTGTTTGCTTCCTTGCCATTGTGGCTGTTATTGTAGCTGCTGCATACACTATGCTTCCCGCGACAACGAAAGTAATGAGCTCCTAACCCGACTGCTGGGAGGTTCATGAATAACGCGCTTCTAAAAAGAAAAAAAAAACTGGTTACACGCAATTAGATCGCGACTGTTCCCTCCCAAACAACGTTCAAACCCTTCAACGCTCACCGCGTATACGCTCCGAAGCACTCGTCAACCGCAAGGCATTCAGGCAGCGTCATCCACCGAATCCTTCTTCGGCGGTATGTATGTTTTTATTTGGAACAATTATTTTTTTGCTTCCCATTGTTAAGTTATTTCTCTGTTACCGTTAAGTTACTCCTCTGTTGTTAGAACTCTCCACTGACTCTCACCAGAGGGCTTTGGCAGCACAAGAAGGAAGGGGTGTATACCGGGAGGGGTGTTCTGGTACCACACGCATGACCTGTCGCCGCATCGCTTTCAGCCAGCGCGGCTCCCAGCCAACGCCACTTACCGCTGCCCCTTTTAACTGCCGCCTTTCCTGTTTACACGGAGCCCGTCAATGACGACCCTTCGGTGTTAAAGCAGGCCCTCGACGGTCAATGATTTCGGGACAGGCTATCGGTAACCTACTCCTCTTCCTCCCACCGTTTTACTTCCTTCGTTAACGACGCATCTGTTTTATTCGCCGTGGTTACGACAAAAGCACCTTGAGGCAAACAGTGCGGATCTCAAAATCGGAACGGAGTGCACGAATTAGGCGCACTCAACCCAAAATTATTAAAACTGCCTTATTATTATTATGAGGGACTATTAAATTCCTCATATTCATGCTGCAATCCAGCAAACACTCCGAGAAAATAAAGCGGCGGCTATACGATTACGAGCTGGTGATGTAAGGAGCAATTCTACAATCTCCTTACCGACATGGTAAATGAGTCCGCTACGACAAACCTACGGAAGGTACATTTTGGAACCAACGTCAAAGAAATGACATCACTCTCAGTATTCGGAAATAGCGATGCCAACTATTGTTTGCTTTCATTTCTTCTTAAAATGTTGGTAATTGGCTTTTACCATGGAGGTAGTTTTCAGCTTCCAGCTTCTGTATGTATGTACCTGATTCGTCGTACCGTGCACTTACTTCCCTGCGCTACTTCCGCCCTTCAAAGTTCTTCCAAATACCTTCCAATGTCAGCACGGAGTCTTATCGTGCTTTGGCCAGTTACGTTTTCCAGCATTCTCCCCTTTGTTCAGGCCGAACAACGAAGGCTCTCCAGAAACTGACGCCGCCCACGTAGGTTCAACGAGACAACACATCGCCACCTTCATCGGCACAGAACCATCCCGGGAGGATATTCAGATTACGGAGTTCAACGCGACGAATCTACACCCGAGCTTTGAGGCGCGCCGTAGCGGAGGGCTCCGTATAGATTTAGAACACCTCGGAATCGTTAATGTGCGCCGTAATCTCACATTTGTGTGCATGCTGATACGCCCAATCGACGTGCACTCAGCGCAGCCTGTTATGCTGTTATAAATACATACGTACACCTTCATTCTGACAACTACGCAGTTGACAGCAACATATATTCTAACCCAGTTAACCACTTTCATTAGGCTGCATTGCAGCAAGCACAAGATATAGCTGCCGATTTCGCCAAGTATTTCTTCCCGTATATACTGCTTTCCCCTCTCGGCGAGTAATATGCATTAGGGATTTGGCAAAGGCTATGAAGGCGCATCCTCCCTCTGCGCCATACAAGGGCGACCCACCCCTACCCCCATCCTACTCCTACAGTGGTATACCAATACACACTCCTGCCTCCAGGCCTACTCCCACGGCACCAAATCCTACTCCTACTACTATGAACATAGTAATCCTAGCAGTATGCTTCGAAATCCAACTCCTGCTGCTATCCTACTTGCATGGTACCAGGCAAACCTTGCTCCTACTCTGATTGATTCTAAACGTATCAATAAGGTTCAAAATCCTACGCCTACTACTAATATTATGGTTACAAATCCTACTCCTACTTCTATCACACCAAAGAAATTCTTCACACCGGCACCACAATGAATGCAGTCGTTAGTCTTTCAATGTTCCTCCTTTCCTTACTCGTTCGTCATCAGAATGCAATCGAAACTTGCCAGTGCCGAATGGAAGCCTGGGTCCTGCTCGTGCGCCAGCTTGCAACGGGCTGCGATAGCGAATGAGCCAGCAGAAAAGGCGAGTGAGAGTGGACACGCGGGAGAGGAAATTTCACGGCTGTCCCGGCCTCGGATCGCCGATGCGAGGAGGCTCTGATCGCGGCCTCGCGTGGTCGAGCAATGCAGCCGCTGCCTCTCAAACTCTGGTAGTCCAGCGCCAGCCAGCACTTGCTACCACCCTGCAGGAGGGTCGATCGCTGTTTCCCTGTCCCCGCACTTAGGTGCAGCGGTGGAAAAAAGGAGCGAAGGCCTGGAGGTTAAGCAGGTGTAAAGCCCGGTTTGCTACACTGCACTGGGGGAGTGTGGTTCAGGGGATAAAAGAGAGGGAAAACGAAGAGCGAGTAATAGAAGTGGCAAGGCGCGCACTCTAGTCCCGTTTGAGGCACTACAGTCGCCCGTGTAAATTTGTTTCGTTCAGGAAACGTAAAACGGCTTTTGTCTCCCTCAGCGAATTCGATGGCAGAGACCGATCACCAAAGATAGTCTGCATATCGGTAGCGCTTGTTACGCGTTCAGAGCCGAGGTGGGAGCCAAAAAACTATCAAGCCCTCCGTCTAAAGACGACGATGGTTGAACGCGAAGCTTTCTCGTAAGGGATTCCTGGTTGTCGTCTGACTTTGGTCTTTGACTCGGACGCAGTTTGGACTTCTGATCGCAGCGACTTTGACTTCGCCCCTCCGCCATTTCACTTCGGACGAAGAAATCCTGACGTCCAACCAGGGTCGTCGTTACACGAATGGGTGGATGATTGTTCTACCCAACTTCCCACGTCAATCCGCCTTTCTCCAAATACAAATTGAGTCGACCGTGCCGGAATAGCACGATTGGATAGGCGTCGGCTTCATTAATTTAAAAATACAAAGCTGAAGCAATCGTAAAATAAAGTGTCATGAGTTATCTCTGCCCAAGCGTTGTACGGAATTTCAGAAAGAAAAAAAAACAGCGAAACCAGCAGGTTGTTTCTTACTGAAGAGAACTTTTTACGTTCTGCGAATGCTAGCTTTTTCAAAGGAAAGAAAGTGAGGTAAATTATCCTCACTTTATTGTTCAGGGATGCAAGATGCAAGACGCAAGAGGAATAGGGATAGAAGACGACCACCTTCTGCCCTAGGTCTCCAGAATTTACACTTGCAATTAACTCCTCGAAGGTACCTCCTTCATGCCACGTGATGACGTCCTCAATTTTCGCAAACAAACGTGGCAATTTAAAAGAATTTGAGAGCCTACCTTCAGCAGCAATTCTGATCCTTCCTTCCATCAGCTTATATCAGCACAAGCGTTCACGGTAATTAGCGCCATAGCATCCCGCTGTGACGTTGTAAACCACAGTCTGTCCCGAGGGCGACACCTCACGGATAGCACCAAACCCATCCGAATTTATGAAATACAAAACGTCGCTCCGTTGTTAACGTATTGTCTTCTCCTTCTCCTTCTCCTTCTCCTTCTCCTCCTCCTCCTCCTCCTCCTCCTCCTTCTTCTCCTTCTCCTTCTCCTCCTCCTCCTTCTTCTTCTTCTTCTTCTTCTTCTTCTTCTTCTTCTTCTTCTTCTTTCTTCCTTCGTTTCTTCCTCTCATTTTGTTTTTTTTCCTTTTTACCCCTTTCGTCTTCGTTTCCCTTTTACCGTCTTCATTACCTTTCTCTTATTCTTTCTGTTTGTTTTTTCTTTATTTCCTCTTTCTTTGTTTCTTTTCGTTCACATTAGGCTTGGATTCAAAACGTGCGCCTCTATAAGCAACAGCGGTGTCTCGCCTACAGAAACAGTTTTCCGAAACTCTTTCGCGGCTCCTTTCCGCCAAGGCTGCACACTACTCCCGGGAGTCGGGAAGTGCGCGGAGTTCGCACCGCGCCGCCCTCTCGTGGCTGCCGTGCTATCGCCGCTTTGCTCGCCTGCACTTTTGTTGGGCCCCACTCGCCTTGTCTTCTCCCTCCCGCGCACCCCGCGCAGCCCTCGAGCCGTGGCGAGCGGCTCCGGTGTCTTCGTTCCGCGGGAGCACGCATCGAGCGCGGAGCGCCTGTTGGTCAACATTGCAGCGTGCTCGCGCGTTGAAGCGTCGCAACCGGGGGCATTGGCCGTAAAGCACGGCGAGTTGAAACGCTAATGCACCTCGTGGCCGGCGGTCCGCGGAGCGGGGGAAGCAAAAAGAAAAAAGGGGTCTGTGGGGAATTTTAGGCCTTCTGCAAGGCCTGCGAGACACTAAGCAAACCTGTGCGCACGCATGCATACAAACGCAGTTTCAGAGGTAGCGTCGAAAATTACGAGTGGTATGTTACAGGTGTGACATCAGTGTGAGTGTTTTAAGGTTGGGTTGATTTCCCCGAGTTTAGCCAAGCGCTGTTCATTTCTTTCACTTTTACCTTTTTCCGAAATTTCTAAGAGGACTGTACGATCCTACTTGGGAGTTTGGTTATTCGAGCAGGCAGGCTACCACCGTAATGTGGTGAGGGCACACGCCTCCTTCACAAGTTGGCCAACGCTAGGTCTCATGCTTGAAGAGACTGTGAACCACTGCCCTGGATCAGTGGCCATAACGTTGTGCTGCTGAGCCCAAGGACGAGGGTTCGATTTCAGGCCCCGGCGGCCGCTTTTCTGATGGAAGCGAAAAACGAAAATGCTGGTGTGTTCAAGATTTCGGGGCGCGGTAAACATCCCCAGGTGGTCAAAATTAAGCTGGACCCTCCCCAGTAGGGCGCGCCTCATCTCCTGTGTAGCGTCAGCTCGTTGAACCTCATAATGAACCAATCGAAGAGACTGTGAATGCAAAACCCAACCTTGTTTTATTATAAAAAAAATCAGCCTTGGGAGCTCACCGCCATCCATTCAGGTTCCCTAACGATGTTGTTTTCACTAAAAAGAAGAAAAGTACTAACACAATGAAATCCTTCAACGTTCGCACCACACACCGTCAGCTGTGATAAGAAAGCGCTGAAGATGTTTGGTCTCCTCTATCATCTATCCAGGACTGTGCGCTGACTGCCTCATTGCCCGGGGCTCGTTCCAGCACGAGATTTTCCCGTGTATTCCTATAAGGCATCCGGTCCCAAGTCAGTACTCTCTCTGACTGTCCAAGACTGGTTATCACTCCGTTAAACTGGGGGTTAGCATTCAAGTGGTAGGAAATAGGAAATAATAAAAAGAACTATATATATATATATATATATATATATATATATATTAGATATCTTATATATATATATATATATAGTACATACATACATACATACATACATACATACATACATACATACGTACTACATACGTACATACATACAGAGAGGCACCACTTCAATGGCACAACAGGTTCCGTATACCTAACTGTGCGAGAAAGTGACGTGAATCAGCACTGCTTATTCTGCTTTCTTTACGTAAATAGCCTGGTTGTTAAATGTTTACTAACAATTGGTATAACTATTATTCGAACAAAGGAGCCTTTTGAGTTAACCATACCTGTACTTTGGTTTCCACCTCCCTTCACAAAGTCTGAACAAGGAACTAAATATGTTAACGTTCCTAGAAAACGCATCCTACTGCACCGGTTAACTGTTATGCGTTCATGAAATATTTTACAACGTTGACGTAACGTGGATTGCGGCCTTCCGCGTAGAAAAATTGTTCCCGCTTGTTTTCAATTCCTTTTTTTTTTGTATAGACGAAAATAAAAGGAATGAAGACGCAAAAATTTCTATCCAATGTATTCGCATGATACTTCTAAAGCAAGTTAATGGGCGACAGTTGATGCATAACGCTTACTTAGACAGCGCTTAGAAAGAACAGCAGAATAGAAGAATTCCAGGCGCGCTACTCGCGTTTTCTTTAATCAGCTGCTACTGTTTTGTTAGAAAAGAGATGGGGAATGTCGGTAAGAATTTTGCGTCACTCCCCAGGGCAGCGTCGACCTGTCAACAGAGCGAGCGATGGAAGAGCACATAACGACAGAGTGGAGAGAGCGCCTGGAGAGAGCTGCTTTCGAGCAAGCAGAAAGCTGCCGTCGCAATGGTGCCAACGGCGCCGGGGTGGGGCCAAGTAAACGAGCGGAGCGCCACCTGCATCTGTGCTGTCTCAACGGATCCCGTGAGTCACGCCACAGCTTACAGGAGCTGAAGTCAGTTCACCGCAAAATAAAAAGACAGAGACAAAGCGTGCGCACGGGGCCGAGCCTGAAATTCGCGAAGAGGAGGGGCCCGATGCTAATGCATTCATAAAGACTCATCGATGCATCTTCAATTATTTTTTAAAGACGATAGTCTTTCTTGGGCTACTCAAACGCAGAAATGTTGGTCCGTCCGTCCGTCCGTCCGTCCGTCCGTCCGTCCGTCCGTCCGTCCGTCTGTCTGTCTGTCTGTCTGTCTGTCTGTCTGTCTGTCTGTC
Source organism: Haemaphysalis longicornis (assembly GCA_013339765.2). Lineage (NCBI taxonomy): Eukaryota > Metazoa > Arthropoda > Arachnida > Ixodida > Ixodidae > Haemaphysalis > Haemaphysalis longicornis. The sequence continues at coordinate 52,995,437 of CM023449.1, read as the reverse complement.
TGTCTGTCTGTCCATCCGTCCGTCCGTCCGTCCGTCCGTCCGTCCGTCCGTCGTCCGTCCGTCCGTCCGTCCGTCCGTCTGTCTGTCTGTCTGTCTGTCTGTCTGTCTGTCTGTCTGTCTGTCTGTCTGTCTGTGACTCGATTCAGCCACCCGGCCAATGTGAAATAAAATCTGTGCAATAAGCTTAAATACTCACAGCCAAATCTAAACGTCTAAGACCGGTGTCAGTGTTCATACTTTTCAACACTGTTGAACAAGAACACTGCATTACGCAAATATAAGGCAGAAAATTAATAAGTGATATTTGGAGTGTTCCTTTATTAAACAATTTATGAATGCTTGGTTTTTGCGATAGCAAATGAAATACTACATCAACGACAGAAAAGCGTCGCCTGTTGTTGCCAGCGTTATCCTCCTGGCGGGATTTAAAAAATCAAACGGCAATAGCAACGAAAGGTTCCACTAGATGGAATCTACGTTCCGCTTGGAACGATCGTGCAGTAGGGCATCGTTGTTCTATAAATGCTGTAGTAGGGTGCCTCAATTCACGCGCGTCTCCGCCGTACGGAAGCGCTGGCATCGAGACACCTGACTAGGAGCTGCAGAAAGCGGTAAATTAAAATTGGCTTTAGAAAACCTCTAGCGCGTTATCTTGGGACGAACGAATCGGGAAAGGAACAGCGTTAGAGTTGAGCGTGAAAGAGAAGGAAGGCCTTTCCTTGGCAGGGGCGCCAGTCCACTATCGTCTTTCGGCGACATTTGCAACGAAAGGAACAGACACGTGGCCAATTTTAACAACAAGAGTTTGCCTAATTCCACCTGTCGATGTGGAGCGAGGACAAACCATAACTCTGAAAGGTCCACAGAATCCGATAAAGAGCACGAAAGTCAAAAGAACGGGAGTAACAGGCTGTTGCGTTTACCTTAGTACAACTTTTACGGCGCTATTAGCAACTCTGTGCAAATTAATAAGCTTCAACAAGGGTACGAGCCACGTTTTATACGCAGTTGTGGTTTCCCGCATCTGTTTGGGTTGCTGAAACGCAGCTCATAGTCGATCGACAAAGTCTATGGACTCTGACGAGCTTTCCAATATCAATAATAGCGGTTTGTCATTTTGCTGGAGCAATACGCCACAGACCTAGCGCGTAAAGCTAAATCGTTTTTTTTTTTTTCGTCGGCCGGCCCGTTCCAGTGGACTGGCCATATCAGCTCGTACAGGAAATAACCAGAAGAATTCGCTATTTTTCAAACAGGCGTCGAAATTCAACCATGCCTTTACACGTTCAAAACCACACCAATGTGCCCTTCTATACGCAAGGCTCTAAATTCCGAAAATTAATTTTCGGCACGGCAGAGTTCAAACAGTGGCACACTTCAGCTTATAGGCACCCAAGCGGCACAACAGAAGAGAGGAACCACTGTCCTTACGCAAATACAGCATGGCAAAGCGACGCCAAACGGCGCATGAAAGGAAACGAGAAGGCTAACGCCAGCATGGGGTGGCAATACTCGCAGGGCAGACCTGCCAAGAGGCCGAACAAAACCACGGGAGAACGAAGGAAATGGAGAGGAAAGGGTTGGTGTAGGAGGGACGACGATGCAGAAAGAAACGCCATGAGAGCATAATCGAAAGCCACGTATATACGAAGCCAAGATGGAACGCCTCACGTCGATACGGGTCAATACAGCGCGTCTCTTGCTCGCTCTCTCCGACTGGGAACACGGCGCAGGCAATAACGCCAGCAACGCGTTCGCTTGCATAGATGTACGACCACAGAAGGTGGGGGCCGCGTATGCTGACTGTGTACATTTTATTCCTGCGAATTTTGACCTTTTCTGGAATGCTGCTGAATGTGATATTACGAGAAACGCGGATAGGTGAAACATTCCGTGTTTCGTATCGCACAGCTACACCCAGTGGTCGACCGGGCTAATCAAAACAACAGAACGTACTGTTTGTCATAAACACACATGCGTTAAACAAAGCGGCTTCATCTAGAGTAACTTAGGCAAATAACGAGGAATAAGATCAAAATGGTGCCTCTAACCGTCGTAATTGCGAATGAGCATTCTGGTGAATTGTGCCATTGGAAGGCGCGAGGTTTGCAGGACAATAGATTGATTGATTTTAGGGTTTAAAGCGCCGACGCAACGAAGGCGATGAGGCGCGCCGTAGTGGAGGGCTCCGGATTAATTTTGACCACCTGGGGATCTTTATCGTGCGCCGAAATCTCGCACACACGGGCGTTTTTGCTTTTCGCCTCCAAAAGCGGCCGCCGTGGCCGGGAATCGAACCCGCGACCTTTGCAGGACAATAGAACCTCGAATACAACCTCGAGGAAAGAGAACCTCGAATAGAACCTCGAATAGAACCTTCGAATAGAACCACGAAGTGGCGGTATTCTTCAGCGTAGCTTATCCAGTGACGCTAGCTGGCACTAGGCAGTTTCCCGAACACGGGCACACATATTGAACTACCTGCACCGTTTTTGCAGGACAATAGAACTTCGAAAACGGTGCAGGTAGTTCAGTATGTGTGCCCGTGTTCGGGAAACTGCCTAGTGCCAGCTAGCGTCACTGAATAAGCTACGCTTAAGAATACCGTCACTTCGTGCACCCGGAAGCGTCTGGTGGCCATTTTGTTTCTGTCTTGCAGTGTTGCCATCACTCCCAACGAAACCGCCGCCGGTTGTGACGGGCAGAGTGCGACCGGCCGCTCCAGCGTCCGCGCAGCAGAGAGAGACAGAGGAGAGGCGCCCAGAAACAAAATGGCTGCGCGCATATGTAAACAAATATCACGTGGTGCCGACCGACCACTGAAAATTCTGGCGGCACACAACAATGACAGAAAAGAATGCCGATACTCTAAAAGCCGTTATTTAGTGACACTAGTGCCACCCGTTTCTGGCGTCCCCACTCGCTGCACTCACCCTGGCTTATTTCTATAGGCGTAACGAGGACGCCTGCTTTGAAAAGTAGCGCGCATCGCGACGGGGAGACAAAAAATGAGGCGACGAGTTTGCGGTAAATTGTCCATTTTGTGTTTTAAAGCCCAAGGGAGGCGTTTAAAATGATCGTATTAGGCCAGTCCATAGCGGCATTGTGGTACATAATCACGGCTCTTTCAACTTTCGCACTGTCGAACGGGCACCAGGGGTATTTTCTAGTAAGACAAAATACAAACGCTTCCATTGTAGATCATTAGAGTGGGAATATTTACCAATTTACTAACGCGTCGAAACAAAACTGGATTCTTGAAATCCGCGCTCGCGTAGTACTAGGGGTGAGATGAGCGAATGGTGCAAGGAACCGGCTTAAAAATCCTGTGATCCACGCCGAAAAGAAATTCCTGAAATTAAAGACTTGTTGCTCTAGGAGCGCTTTTGCCGGGGTGACTTTGAAAATTTGTTGAAAAATGAATTGATTTGATTTGTGAATATTAGTATTGTTGTTAATTCCGACTGTGTCTGTGCTGCTGCTTTTGTTCTTCTGTTACACAGGCATCCAACGCCCTTCGGTCCGTGAGGGTAACTGAATGAATGAATGAATGAATGAATGAATGAATGAATGAATGAATGAATGAATGAATGAATGAATGAATGAATGAATGAATGAATGAATGTTTGTCTTTACCGTGATTTATAGAGCCAGATTTTGTTATGAGTGTCCAAATACGTTGGGTTGGTTCATTGTTTTGAAGTTTTCTTTGTTTTCTCTTAGCCCGTGGCGTAGAGCCATGAGCAAGCGTTTACGGACCACAAAAATGACAATTTTAGGTTATTTTTCTTCGGTAGGAGCCCACAAACTGACGATGCATGTAAGATGTAAAATTGCTAAATTATTTTATTAATAACAAATGTATAATTACTAAACTAAGAAATAACCCAAAATTGCTGCTTTCAGGGTCCGTAAGCGTTCGCTCATGGGGGTACATTTACGCTGTTATAGCGAATAACTGCCTTAACGACGCTGATAATGTGTTTATGTGAAAATGCAAGGCATAGTACACAGTTGGTCGGGTTTCTATATTTTTTATATTTTCTGTATTCAACGCTGTTCTTGGTCATTTTTTGTTTTATCTGTCCTTTTCAGGGGCGCAGTGCACGATATGCATATTTCTGATCTAGTAAGTTTATTTTTTGAATATTTTTATTTTTTTACAGTTTTGTTCGACTATTTATACTATATAAGGATTGAATGTGTTATTTTCGCCAATTATGAATTTCTGATGGAATGCGGTGCGCTCCACGGTGGGCTCATTTTTTCATGGGCTCATTCGCTGATTTTTTATTCAAAATTCCAACCTTATTTTCCGGTTCTATCGCTTTTACCCTTCCTTTTTGGGGCTGTTGTCTAAGATACACATTTATGATTTCTTTTTCGCAGGAAGAAAAAATATTTTTGTTTGTTCACAATCCCGTCCGACCAATTATCTCCATTTACGCTCTTATAACGATTGAATTTGTTTCTTGCGCCAAATATGCATCTTTGTGCTAATGGTTGGTCCGCTTTGCTTTTTTTTATTCCTGTTTGCAACGTTATTTTCGGAGTTCCCGAAAGCGAAGTTTTAGGGTTCTCACTGATTCTGTTGTACGCCAAAACGGCCTGCAGGAAAGCTAACTTTCTCTGACGACGATGATGATGAATGATTGTGGGTGAAGTGAAAGAAAAAACTGCTTCCCGTGACCGGAATCGGAATCAAAGTTGGGCCCCTCGCGTTATGAAAGCGGCATCTATCCGATGGCTCAATTGCGATATTTTCGACGCTAACACCAAGCAGCAGGTACCAATTCGCGCCGTACACCCCTATCCCAAACGTTAAGCCTATACGGAGTACACACGCGAGAGTTCTGTGGGTAGTCTAGAAAAGTAGTGCGTGCCCCCAGAGGAGCCCATACTAGCAGTGTGGACTGGTCAACCAAAAGAATACATCACGAGAAAGCTAGCGTTCAACAATCGTTGTCGTTAGACGGAGATGTGCATAATTTTTGTTATGTTATTCTTCGTTTTGGGGGGGAGGGGGCGGTTATAAGATGAATATTTTTTTATTTTGTTGTCCTTTTCTGTAAAAGTTTATTTTTATTTTTGTGCCTTATTAGATTTTCAAAATTCGCTTCGACCAATTATCTTCGTTTGCTCTTTTACAACGATTCCATATGATACTTCCGCCAACTATGCATTTTGGTGAAAATGTAGGCCGTTACACGGTCCTTATTGGGGGAGGGGGGGGGGGGGGGTACGCGGCAAAGAATGCTACGCATTAAAAGCGGCTTTAAGTGAGTAGAGCGCGAGGTAGCAAAGGAACACAAACGTATCGAACATCTGGTGGGTTTACCAGTATTGGAACCCGAAGCTGACTTCGTGTGCCCCATCCCACCAAAGTTTGCGAGAGGATTCAGCTGCTTTCTAGACACATTCCAAAGATCGAATTGTGCGTGAGGACGTCCCACTGGATCCCTGGCCACACTCGTGGCGGGCAGGAAAGGCACGCAAATCTGTGCTTAATTGTTTTTTTTTTGTTGTTGTTTTCTTGCAGACTAGCACCTCGGCAGCTTGAATGTAGATTAGAAATATTTCTAGCGCCGACGGCTGCCTCATGCTCCGTAGCGCTACTCGGCCCACCAACAACTGCATATATGTAGTATCGGCCTTATGTTGCGTATACACTGTATAGTCATGCCTTCAGCGTTCTCCCATCTTCCGCATCATCACTACCGTCCACAGTCCGTACCCTCGTCCCACCTCGTCCTGTCCGCACACAGAGTAGGTGCCAAGAGCGCGTACACTATAGCATCAGTCCTACGTTTCTCTGCTTTTCTACCAAGCAGATGTTGATTGAGAGGGCCCAACAGACAGGAAGCCTCCAAGGCATCCTGTGAGAGTAATCAATCAATCAATCAATCAATCAATCAATCAATCAATCAATCAATCGATCGATCGATCGATCGATCGATCGATCGATCGATCGATCAATCAATCAATCAATCAATCAATCAATCAATCAATCAATCAATCAATCAATCAATCAATCAATCAATCAATCAATCAATCAATCAATCAATCAATCAATCAATCAATCAATCAATCAATCAATCAATCAATCAATCAATCTGTTGACTTTCTGTCTTTGTAGTGAACTAAATACGATATAGAAAAGGATAGCACGGTATTGCAGCTGCTTAGATAACCGAAGTCAAACCGAGGGTCCCGACTACGGGGCTCCGCTTCATGCTACGCGGCTGGCCACTGCAAAATTGCTTTCCCAACTTAAAACGGGGGGAATGAGTTGAGGAAATTTGGGGTTGTAAAATTCAGCACTTGAACACCGGAAAAGTCACGGCTGGTAGAATTCCTGCTAACAGGCAGCGCGCAATGCGGCAATAAATGCGTCTATTTCGTTGAACTTCCTGGAGACCATCGCTCGGCCAACATCTGTTAAACGACGTAATCGACCATGGAAATCGTATGGGCGGAGAACATGAGGCTCCACGTAGACGAGCCTTGTGACGGTTGGGTACACCTTACTGCATAGAAAGCGCTCGCAAAGGTGGTAATCGAAGAAGAGAGAGAGAGAGAGAGAGAGAGAGAGAGGAAGAGAGAGAGAGAGAGAGAGAGAGAGAGAGAGAGAGAGATAGAGAGAGAGAGAGTGAGAGAGTTAGAATTAAATTTGTTACGACACGTACAGCAGGTTCATTTTTTTCAGCGAGTTTTCCGTCAGCGTGCAACAATACATCACGACCGCTTCTGGGCGAGGAGTTTCGTTTCAATGTTCGGAGCAACTGTCATAGTGAGCGAGTGAGTTTATAATAGTGGCCAGCTGTTTTACCACACCTCCAATGTTATCCGGCCCGTAATAATACACGTCAGCAATGACGCACACAAAGCTACCAAATATGGAGAACCAACTCCTCAGCGAGCGTGCCTCAGCTATTATTACCCTCAGTTTAAATTCAATGCTATACCGCCTGAAGACCTTCGTTCACAAAACTGGAGCCTGTTTGTTTACATGCATAGCAAATGTGCCGAGATTCACTCAAGCAAATATTGCTCAAAGTACAAGTCTGATTTTACGTGATGAGTTTGCACCTGGCCGTCCTGGTTACTTGTTCGGCGGTTGCCCTCCGCCGTGCGGAGCTTCGACGTAGTCCCCATTGGAGAAATACCGCATCGTTTTTAACTGGGACTTTGTGCCAGCGGAGTTAAACTTCGTCTACTCTGCGAGCTCCGTCGTAGTCCTTGACGTAGATGTCCCGCATCATTTTTATTTGCGGATTGGGGTGCTGAAACTACGTATACAGCGAGGAGGTGGTCCCTGGGGATTATTTGTACCACCTGGGTATGTTTAACACGCACCGAAATATCAACATGAGGGTGCTCTTCCTTGCCGCGTTTATGAGAAAAACTGCGGCCCAAGGCTGGGCGTCTAAATCGTGAGCACTGGCTCAGTTCCCAAACACGATAGGCATAGAGCCATTGTGGTAGATATGCCAAACGTCGCAACTTCGCAGCAAACTTAAGGGATTGAGACATGAAACAAAGGTACGACCACATTTCTGCGATGCAGGCATGATTAAACAGGGAAGGTGCTCATGTTTGCTTTTGTCTCCAACTAGAGCTTGTAACTTACATCCTCCAAGTTTTAACGGCGAATCGGCTCTCAGAGAGCATATTCCGACTGCCCGTATTGTACAATCTTTGCGTTTAGGTAGCAAAAGAGCATGCAAAGCCGACCGAATGAATTTCGATAAACTCGTACTTTATAATGCACGCCTAGCATTCTTTTTACTAGTTTGTACAGTTAGATTTACGCCGCCAAGCAGCTAGTTTTGTACGTTCTCGTGGGAACAAACAAATTAAAAAAAGATGGCCTAATGTTTATTTTAACATTTGTTTTTTTTATTTTCAAAGATTTTATTTTTCCCTTCCCCCAATGACACACACCCCGTGCCTGGCATTGCTCGCTACACAACGTCACGAAAAACGTCACTCCCATTAGGAACCTGTAACCAACTCCTGTGTTCCCAAACGACGTAGATTGCTTGCAGTTTTGGTGCGCATTTTGGGCGAACGTAGGGGTTCCGGAAAAAAAAATGAAAGACTGGCGATTACAACAAACGTAAGACGACCGCCGGTTTCATCGGAGGGAGAAAAAAAAAGAAAAACAGGGCGAGGGAAAGGAACTGCAGAAATAAAAGTAAAAACTCTCCCACTTATTACAATGGTTGACAAATATTCTTTAGTGAGCCCGGCATTCGAGTATTTTGTGAGAAGAGACCAAAATAAGGTGGAGAGCCGGTGGAAATTGAAGAGAAGTGGACGATGCCAAGCGCGGGTCGTGTAGCTGCAACGGTAGGCAATCAATTACAGCCGGTGTCACGTTCCAAACCGCCAGACCACACGCCATCTCGCCGCTAGCAGAGAAGAGGACGAAGTGAAATTCACACTCGAATGGCTTCATCTGGCTGCCATGTTCTTTTCGGCCATGTTCTTTTCAACAGCGAAACAGCCTTCGCTGTTCTTCTGTGTCGACAATACGGCCATCAATACATCCAAAGCGCTGCAACGGGTAGAGTGTTATTGCGCGCCGTTCCGCAGCATTGCGCACCTATTGAATGAAAGTGGCAACGAATTCAAGTTGTGTTGTGTTGCGCTGCGCTGCTATGTGTTGTGTTGTGTAAGGTTTCATTGTGTTCGGGAAGGTTGGCGCAGCCTTTTTTTCAGGTACGCCAACTACCGGCAAACAGACTTCCTACTAGTGACTCGCAAAAAGGCTGCCTACAAACAAACTCCCCTCTTCCCACTTCCCGCTACTCATTACGCACCACCTCATTATACCCTGAAACAGACGCCGCATTCAACGCCTTGCAGCAGCGGATCTGTAAACGCCGCACCGTGATCACGGCTCTGTCTCGCTGCCACAGACGGCATTAAGTACTGACTGGTTCACATGCCTGTGTCCGTACTTCCCGGCTTCAATTCCCGAGGCAACGAGGGATGTTTTGTTTCGTGTTTTTGTACCGTCCGCGACCCACAACGCCGGGTTTTTCACCGAACGGGGCCCCATATTGCTTGCGCAATAACATTGTATCCTATGCGCCAAGGAATGCAATGCTTATATCATTTCTGCGCGATCACCTGTACACGGCTGACGTTTTTGCAGCGCACTATGCAGCTCCCGCCTTTACGTACATCTCTGCTTTTTTTTTTTTTTTTCATTCCAGCTTTCACGCGCTACTGTGCAGTTATTGCCCACCATTGGTAACGCAAGAAATCAATAAATATACGCGACCCTAACGCTGACAGCAGTACGTGTAGACCGAAGGAGTTTAGGGAAACTTATGGAAGGATAATTACATGCCCGTCGTCCAAAGAACAGAGTGAGGTCGCAATACTTCCGTTGTGACCGCGCAGCTCGAGGGTGGAGCTTGAACGCTCGGCCATCTCTAGGCCCACCGACATCCAGCTGCTTTAAGTAACGAGAGAAGCTAGTTCCCACTCAATTTAACGAATCCGCCTTTCCAAAGTAACTCTGGTTGCAGATAAGGATGCACACCGCTATAAGCAAAACAGTGAACTGAGAACAAAAAAAAAATATCAAAGGCATGCGTTAAGGACATTTTTTTTTATGCACAGCCATGGAGTACGAAACAAAACAAACTCATCGTAAGTAGCGCTAAGAGACGTGACACAGAAGAGGAGAACGACACACACGGGCGCCGTCGTGTGTGTCTCCTCTTCTGTGTCCCGTCTCTAGCGCTAACTTACGACGAATCAAAACCAACTAGCCAACTGTCAATTTTATTGAACAAACAAACTATTATTTCAGCGTTCCTGATAGACTAAACAACTCTTCCAACGCGAATAAACGAACGATGTACCCTGCGCTGGTGGTCAAGTGACAGGACCACGTGCAGTTACGTGATCACAACTGCTGGCGCCGCCGTTTGAAGCACTTCCCGCAATGAAAGTGGTTACATTGCATAGAAGGTTGCAGTCGCTGGCGGCGTGCCTGCGCGTGCAATTCTATCATTCGCTGACTTGTTGCCTCTCCAGTCAATCTTCTGTCCTCCGCTGAAGGTTTTCTGTGATCACAAATACGTCTCATGTCAGCCGGAATGTAGCGCAAAGCATAGGGAACAAGTCCGCTGGTGAATCTTAGTGGTAGAAATTATACGGAGCCCTCCTCTACAGGGTCTCTCTTTAAGCCAAACCAAACCAGTTCTGATATGTTTGCGGCGATTGATGCATTTAACTGAGATCGTGACACTGGAAAGTGGAAGCGCCCAGTTGTCGTTCGCAGAAACTACACAACGCGCCGAAGCACAGCGCGCTACCGCGTTTTAGCAGACGACACGAAGCTCCGCCTCCAAGCCCGTCTGGGCCTGCGGCGCTTAGATTTGATGCGGAGCCGCGGCTTGTGCGCTGGCGCTGCGCAGAGAGCGGCCAGGCTGCGCCATGTTCGCACCAAGAGGGGATGACCCTGTACGTCCGTAAATGTGCGCGCATACAGAGTAAACCATACTTAGAATGAATTTTTTGTGACACAACAACAAACAAAACGCTTCGTTATAACCAATCCCTCGTTAAAAACCAGCAGGTTGTGCTCTCTATACATATATCTTGCACTGACGTCCCGATAGCTGCCATGTTGGTGATACGCGTGAACGGCGAAAGGCAGTTAACTTATCTAGTGCTCTTATCTCGAGCAGTGCTAAAGAAGCTGCGAGGAGTGCACAAGAAAGGGCGGTAGTGACGTCACGCGCAAGCTATGAGTGGGCGCAATGAAACAGTCAGAACAAAGCGATTTAGTTATAACGGTGGTTTACGGTATACCGTGGTGATACGCGATATGTAGGGTGCTGACGCCGGGGCTAAACACCCAGGCTATAACGTGCGTTGTACTGCATGGCGACTGATTGAGTTACTAGGGTACCAGGAGTTTTTTAAAGTGTGTTAAAGATATCTGATCCACAAGGCGCTTCCGCAATTAGCCTCCATCAAAATTATGGCCAACCAACCGCGTGGATTCGGACACTGTAGCCCGTTGGGCTGAAAATAAATTACTCGGCAACGAGGAGCCACGGTAGAGAGTCTCATAGACACCGTCAGCGGCTGGTGTTAATCGTTGGAATGGCTGACACTGTCATACGTGAGTGATTTTGTGTGTACGAGCAAAACAGAGAGAAAGAAGAGACGAAGATACGTTTAAATTTTTGCGGCATTCTCATCGGTGCGACAATGAACTTCGGGGGCGATCCGTTCGCATCCATGAAGGTGCGTCAAAACAAACCTCGAGTCGTGACAATGACATTCGCGCCACCCAGCAACGTCACGCACAAGCTGCAACATCTGTACGACTTGTTTTCGCGCGTTACTGAGGAAACAGGGATCAAAATAAAAATTTATTTATTTACAAATACTGCTGTCTCAGTTTCTGAGACATAGCAGGAGTGAGTACAGAGTTTCAGCAGAGAGAACAGCACAGTTCAACAAAACACATTATTACGTAACTCTTCCTCAAATTGCGCAGCACCGAGTCTGCGCAGACACCCATCAAGCTCATTCCATAATTCCACAGTCCGTAGAAAAAAAGAAAATTTAAAACAATCAAGATTCGACCGGAATGGCACAATGTTCAGGGGATCAGATCGTCGAGTACAGCGTGCGGAAGGAGCAACAAAAGAAATGGGCGCCAAAACACATCTGCTCGTATGAACTATTTTATGCAGGAGGATGACACGGTCACAATTGCGCCGATGTTCGAGAGACTGCAAAGATAAATCATGCGCATGCGAAGTGGGCGAGAACTGCCTATCATAGCGACGAAAGATAAACCTGACTGCCTTTTTTTGTACAGATTCCAACTTCGCTTTGTCGTGCTTGTGGTGAGGGGACCAAACAACCGATCCATAAAGACGAAAAGGGGAGAACGATAAAATGTAGACGAAAAGGGGAGAACAATCACAAAAGAGGACGTCCTGAATCCATAACGTAGTTTTGCGGCGTAGTGAGTAGCGGAATTGTAGCAGAAACGGGAACAGGAAAAACTGGGCAAAGCTTAGACTTGCTTTCATCCCCTTCGACAGCCGGTGACAGCGCTTCAGTGCGTCGCTGTCACTGATTATGACTTTCAATTTAGCGAAATTTGAGGGGTAAAAGTGCCTACGCAGTCTTCATTTCAAACAGAGAGTTGCATTGTACTAATCGAAAGCGCACTATCATCTTCCGGAATACCTCTCCTTGTCGGTTGGCTGCCGGCAACAACGTCCGTAATGCGATGACTGCCTTGACGGCGTGAAAGCGCACTTATCATCTTCCGGAATACCTCTCCTTATCGGTTGGCTGCCGGCAACAACGTCCGTAATGCGATGACCGCCTTGATGGCGTGTCAACCACGCGTCGTTACGCGATGAGGAAGCCTAATGTGCATTTCGCGTTCCCAACGTGAACTCCGACGACGCACGGCAGGATAACACCCGGAAACTTTCTGCTTTCGAGTAAGCGCGCGGAATTCGTTAGAAACAGCAAACGCTCTCACCCGCAAGACACAACGAAACCACTTCGAAGAAAGATGATTTTACTGTTTGCTTCACGTCTCAGCGGAAGCCTGAGAAAAGAAATCAGAGAGAAAGATCAAACCTTATTTAAAGCGGCGCATGTCCGGGATCCCGAAAATGGGGTTCTGGTGGGCCAGGAATGCGTTCAGGCGGTTATATTCCGCAGGTGTCAGGGCCCCGCACGTGGGCAATGTGCCGGGCGATGCGAGGCAAAGGATGGGGTGAAGACCAGGCAGAGGAGCGGCAAAGCTTTCCCATGTGTATGGAATGTGGTATGGTAAAAGGTGTGGATGAAGAAAGTGGGCTAGTGTGCTCTCGTCTAGCCTTGCGCAGATAGATTCTTTTTAAACAACATTTTAGTCCGGGCTGGTTCGAAGGTATGGTTCTTTGCTTGTTTATTTCTCCCATGTTTGATTTGAACGATTGATTTCTGTAGCTCGATGACTGTCAGACTAAAAATTCTGAAGTTCAAGCTGCAGACGCACATCCATAAGTTGAAGTGGTTCTAGTTGATGCGACAACATAAATAATAATTGATTTGCCACAATGGCAAGTGTGAAGGAAGCGCCCATATCGCTGTCACGCCCCCACAGATAGCGACTATATTACAACCGGGCACCCTTCCTCACCGTAAGACGTTGGCCAAGGTGTGACGGCGTCCCGTCAGAGGCAGCCTCGTCGGTGGTGGCCTTGGTCGTGGCGCTCTGCGCATCTGTGGCGAACTGGTTGACATCGCATCCAGCACTTGACCCTCGGCGGGTCAACACACGGTAGCACGTATTCCAACAACGTATTCCACACAGCGAGCTGACGAGGGCGGGTCCGTATTCCAGTACGCACTCACTGAATCACGGAAGAAAACCATGTAGGAAGTCGGAACAAGCACGCACCGGGCCACACCAGAGTCCGACTCCGCATCGGAGTCAAACTATCCGCCGCACTCGCAGAAACCCGCACCACACCGATGATCGTAATCCACGAGGTCGTTGCGTAGCCTGCCGCTTTGACGCTGTTATCCTGACGAGCCCGTGCGCCGAGCGCCGCTGCGTCCGTCAACCAGCGAGCAAATTTCCCGCACTTCGTTGTGGGAAAGCGGAATCATGCGCATTTCGTCGCGATAGCGGCCTGCCGGCCGGACGACGGGAAGCGGAGCAAGCGCGCGTAGTTCAGGAGCGAAAAAGTACGGTGGGGAAGGCGGCTGCAAAAAAGAGGGAAGGAGCGGCGTCGAGACTCGGCGCAAGAGGCGCTGCTGTCGTAAGCGACTCACAATTGTCGCCGGTCGAGTTTTTGTTGACAGTTGATGCTGTGGCGGCGGCTGGAGCAGTAACTTTGTGCAGTTTTGTTTACTTACGACCCAGTACACCAGAAACTTACCGAGAAAGACAATTTCACCGTGAAACGAGTCTAAATTGTTTTGAAACACAAGTATCCGCAACCACCATCTTCCGTAGCGGCGGCACTCCAGCCGGTCGAGCTCCATTAGCCCCCAGTATTTCTGGCCGTGTGGAGAGCATGCAGTACTTGTAGTAGACTTGTATAGGGAATATGAAACCTGGGGATCCATGATGGGGAAGTGTCTCTGAGAAGCGAATCGAACAGGAGTACTGTAAATTCATCGAAAAAGTAGTCGCGATATAGAGTCCGCGATATAGAGTCCGCGATATAGAGTCCGACACCGGTCAACTTGCAAACGGAACGCTCTTTCACGCAATAAGGTGCACCGCTTTTGAGTAAAGTAACTGGCGATCTGTAGGAGAGCGGCTGGGTCTAGGTGTATAGTACTTCTGTAAGCGCCGTATGAGGTGTCTGTATTTGGTGAGTTGGGGGCTGATGCAGATATGACAATGTAATGTTGGCGATGTTTGTGTTGTAAAGGGCGGACAGCGGTGGGGGGGGGGGGGGATGGGGGAGGGTGTATTGATAAGGGTAGCATTCTGGGAACGTTGGTACTCCATAATTATACAAAATAATTCCGCAAGAAAGGGCACACGGACGAAGTGAGGACTCCGCACTTTAAGGCGGACCTTAAACATTTAGCGTTGCTATGTTAGCAGGTTGGCTGTAGAGATTCGTGGTACAGATATAGTTGGGAATTCTACAATAGTGTACTCCCGCCAGAGCGGCCTGACTTGCTGGTGAGTGTTGAGCCGGTGGACGAAACCTCTGGACGCAGAAGGGCGGCCACAGTCGCGATCGCGATTTTCTGTTTTCACGTTGTTCTCCATATGTCCAGAGTTCCCTAGGAACCAGGTCATTCGTGTTTTGTTATTCCGAAACAAGCGTTTCAGAACGCGGCGCAATCACGTGGGTTTGGGAGCCGTTTCGCTGTGACAGACGGCTCCGACATCGGATTACTTACTCCTGAACAGATCTTGGTCCCTCTTTTTGCCTCCCTCTCGGCATGACACGAATAATAGGCCTTGTATCAGAAAAGTATGTTAAAGGAAAGCTTTGCCGTTTTCCCTAAATTTGTAAAAGGTTTTACAAAAGACGGCTCTCCCAAAGAGCGCGCGTGCAAAAGCCGAAAAAAGCTTTACAGGTCCGTTACGCAGGCGGTCGCCTGTCCAGCTCGCCGCAAATATTCTATGACGTCAGGCGCCACTTTGTAAACATGAACAGTTGTGGTAATAGAAATTTTCGTTCATAACTTAGATGTTCAACATTTGAATAAAAATACAAACTAATACAAGTCAGAGCACACGCTTTAAAATGACACCGAAAAAATCCAAGAAACTAACTTTTGTGGAAGTATCGACATCGACCTACTAGCTGTCCAGCTTATAGCCCACCATGTGCTGACTTCTTGATCGCTCCAAGTGCATCTTTTGTTATGTTCCATCGTAGTGGGCCTAGTTACCTTTCCCGTTAAGAGTGCCGACATTTGGCCATCTCCCCAAAGCCCGTAAACATTTCTTCATAATAAAGCCTCGGCAACGTCATCAAGGTCTGGAATTCAAGCCCAGAGATGTGGAACTGAACGCCCAAACGTTCAATTCTGTGCAGGTCAAAGTAAGGCATAATGAATCCAGCTTACTACATCTCTTAAAAACGTACTTACTCCCCTTCCCTGACAAGAAACAAGCGGAATGCGTGCCCAACTTCGTTTGTTTTTGTTTTTCATTACGTATTTATTCATCCCTGTAGTTTGGGGGTTCAAACAAGCCTGACCTAACATTACCAGAACTACGTCCGCCCCCTAATAATATTAGAACTTCTCCCTGGACTCTTGTAACGTCCCCCAATTATTGTATACCCTACGGCCATTCGCTGCTCGCACCTACAACCCAAAACAAGCTTGGTGCCATATTTGGGCACACTGTATCGTACGAGTCGTGGGACGCCCACGCAGAGTCACAGCTTCGCGATATGTACGACTGAAAAAGTGAAAGGCGGCGTCAAAGGTTTGCCCGTGGAAGAATAAAACGGGGAGGTAAAATATGGCAAGAGGCTCCTCCACTTCAACTCCAAACGCTCTTTTTTTGCCTGATGCACAACTAACTCGTTGTCACGAAGTGATGTGAAAAAAGAAGACGACGACGATAACCAAGACGTGCGCTACGGGGTACGTTCCAAACACCTGGAGAGCACCATCCCCATCATCGTCTTCATTATCACCCCCCTCCCCCCTCACGAGCCGGCCAATCGCGAGGTGCCACCGCCGAAAACTGAAAAAAAAGGGATCCCGTGAATAAGAAGAACGCGCAGGGGGAGGGGGGGGGGGAGGGGGGGTGTGAAGCGTGACTCGGATGCACGGCGGTTGGGCGACCGGACTCGTGCGGCGCCCCAAGAGGTCCTCCCCAACCGCAGCCTCCAGAACTTCTCCGCAAGGAAGTCATCTCGCCGAGCATCGGGGAAAAGCAGCTGCGTTCGCGACTCTGCACGCGAGCTGGGAGCGCGCTCGAGCACCGCGGACACGACACCTGTGCGTTTCGACACTGTAACACAACGACGGCACCTCTGGGACGTGAGGTAGGACAACCCCGTACCAACAGCAAACAGCTACTGTGGCCTTTTCATTAACCGACTTTGACTATTTCCCGCATAATCGAACTGTGCTTTTTCCCTTCGTTTTCGGACAGAGACATTGATCTCTGTGCTTGAACTCGCTACCGTTTTCTCAACAGCGTTTCCGAAGGTATTTCCCCACTGTTAGTTCATTATTTCTGCGTGTTTCATGTATCATTGTGGGTTTCGGGTGGTATACAAACAAAGTCTCGTTCACTAAGTTTCTTTCTTGTATATATTATTGTCCATGAACCTGGCAATCGTCAATGTATGGTGACCTCGCGCAACTTTTGCGGTTGATTTTTGATAGGTGATGCTATCGCATAGAAACGGTGGCATTACGACTGCGCTCTAGAACGTAAAGATCCCTAATACGCCGCATTTGCTACAAGTGAGGTGCCTTCGAAACGATCGTTCTTAAGGAGCCAGTTGTGAGAGGAAGTTTTCAAGAGGCATTCTGGGTAGGCCAGGACACCAGTGCTAACCGCCCAAGGAAGCATCAAGGCGTAGCTAACTGAAATACAGAAGGAGGGCAGACCGGCCAAATAGGCCTTTCGTACCTCGCCCCATTGTCTGCTGAGTCTTAATTAACGTCTTTACGGGGTCACAAAGCGAGATCAGGGGAGCAGCGTCTCTATAAAGACCCGATTAAGCACCGTCGCACGCCTCCAAACAGCCAGCTCAGTTGACAACGTCATCCTCTCTCGTCGTTTCCCCAAACCGTCGTCTACGCCCGCATCCCGGAAAGCTGGGATGAGATTACAACGGAGGGATGGATGTGGAAAACGGTGCAGTGGCTCCACTCCTACAAACCGCTTCCCGGTTGCCTGCCTTAAAGTTACGTCCATAGAGCCAGACAACACGTTCACAACGCCAAACTGGCATTTTAAGCCGCGCGCCACACACAAGGATTTAGTTAAGCGTTATTGCAGTTAGAGTTATATTCCTGGTTTCTTCACGCGCGCTGCCACAGACAACCAGTTCAAAAATGCGAGAGCTGCTTTTTTATTTTGGTTCATGGACACAGATATTGACGACACCGTTTCCAGTTAAAACAAAACATGAAGCCACGGCGAGTTGAGATGGTATAGAAAAGAGAGAACCAGGTTAAACTATCAGACTTTCAGGAGGAGTAATTGCCGCGAAAGATATTACTGTCATCCCAGTACTTGTGCTTGTAACTTCTTCCTTTTTTTCCCGAAACCTTACATTACTTTAAGTTTATTTTTGCTGCCCTGTTTTGCAGGAAAGCATAGCAGCATTTTGCGCGGCTGGATGATTGCATTGCACTCAGCATTATATTAAGCTACGCGTACACACGTACGACGGCCGCTCGGATCGAAATTGTTTTTGGCCCTACAACACTGCATGCAACAACGTACAGGTGCCGTCAGAAGTAAATGGAGCACGGGAGCTGTGGCCGAACCGTATCGGGGCGCCGTGTAGCTTCACCGGCGGTAAACGAATGTCGAGTACACGCATGCGCGCCTGCCGAAGGCGATAGACCATTTATACCTCGCAAACCACTTCTTTCAACCAAGCTTCGAACATTGTTCGCAGCATACTGGTCTCAGCGAGGGCGCTGATAGCAGAGTCTCATCTACAAACGTCTCTGGCGCACTTCCAGCACACGCGAGCTGCCGGAAAAACGGCGCGCTATCACAGGAATCTGCATGGACAGTTTTCTTTCAAGTATATTTAGGGGTGAGCGCTATCAGCGCCATCGCCGAGACCAGTATGCTGCGAACAATGTTCGAAGCCAGGTTAAATGAAGTGGTTTGCGAGGTATAAATGGGCTATCGCCGTCGGCAGGCGCGCATGCGTGTTCTCGTCCTTTCGTTTACCGCCGGTGAAGCTACACGGCGCTCCGATACAGTTCGGCCACAGCTCCCGTCCTCCAATTACTTCTGAAGGCACCTGTTCGTGCTGTGGTGTGTGAAGACCCCTCTACTCACATTATTAAAGCAAAGCTATCTATGCCTCCCTTCCGTCGTAGATCATAGCACCAAAACTCACTGCAGGAAAGTCAACTTTACAAACTAGATTTTCCCAAAGGGCACAAGACGACGACGACGACGACGACGATGATGATAAAGTGCAAAACGCCTTAAGGCCGGAATACATGGAACGAATATGCGACGAAAAGTCAACGAACAACGCCCGGCGGTGTCCGCCCGACGCGCGACGGTGGAAAAAACGTCGTCTGCCACCGATCTGCCGAGGACAGATAAGTTCGCCCGGCGTCGACGGCACGGGAAGCGGCAAACAAACAGCGTACCAAAACTAGCCAATCAGGAGGTCTCGCCGCTCGCCCCCTTTTCCGCCTGCTCCGCTTGTCTGCGTCGTCTGCTGGGCGTGACGTTAACCGTTCACGCCGGTCGCGCGCTTGGTACACTGTCGTCGTCGAAAGCAGCTCGGATAGAATTCAATGACCGTAACCATTCAGCGGAGGTAGTGACAAAAGCTTCCCGCGTAGCTGGAGCAAACGATGAAGTACAGACGATTTTCGCCCAGTGTAGCCAGACCACATTCAGATCGCCGCTTCCTTCAACTGCGGTGGCACATGCATATCGGCAACACAACAACAAGATTAGAAACTATTTTTCAACAATAATTTTACGCTTTTTTGGAGTGGTCCATAATTTTACGAAACGTAGTGGTATCGAGAGTTTTTGCTTGTGATGCGCTTCATTTCGCAGCATTTGGCTCATCTAGCCACACTGACAGCGACCCAGCGGTGAGGCAGCGGCGGACGCCGTGTCTTCGCCCCGTGTAGCGCAGCCCGACGAACACTCGGTACTGCGCCGCGGCGGATTTTCCGCCGGGCGAACTTCCTCGGGAAAGTTCGCTCCATGTAATCAGGCCTTTAAGATAAAAAACGCGTCCCATGGTCGGAATCGAACCTTTGTCCCTCGCATCATAAAGCCGAAGTCCATTCGATTGCGCCATTGCGACACGGACTCAGCACTTTGGATTGTAAACTTTGACTCAGGTTACGTGGCAGCTAGCATCGCGTTTTAACCATCTTTGTCTTAGAAAAGGGGTTTTGATTTTCTCTCGCTCCCGCAGGCGCTGAATTTTGTGAGAAAGAAGCTGAAGAATCTCACCTGAAATGGAATAAAAGAATTAATATTACTGTCAGGATGTCTAGCCTTCGCGCTGATGCAGGTATTATCTCCCAGTACTCCATATTCTTCCAGCAAACCCACTACGATGTGCATCGTAACCCAGGTGCAGCTTCAGCGCGTTAAACCCCCCAAAAACGCTCAACATTTTGGCCACTTGTTGTCACACGTATTGTGAATGGCCTGAAAACGTTCATAGTACGAACGCACACCGTGACGTCTCTAAAATGCAAACACCCTTGTGAAGTAACTTCAGCCCAGGTTGGAGAATTCAAGGCGGCCTAAAATATACCTAATTACCGCATCGTTGCTAGGACTGTATTCCTTGATGAGCGCGTAAAAGTGTCAAATGACAATTTAAATATGGCGCTCGTGCCTTGTTCCGTGCACCTTATATCCCGTGTCTTACTTTTAAGCTCCTGGTAAGCTCGGCCACATTAAAGCCGAGCTGAGTATGCGAATAAAAATCCGCTATTAGAATGGGGTTTGTGTGACCGCATTTGCAGAAGTAAAGCTTATCTTGAAGAGTAGTCCCACCTTTACAACCTCTCCCCCTTTTCGGATAGAAAAAATGGGGGGGGGGGGGGGGGGCTAAACAGACGAGGACAAAGAAAGTTAAATGACAAATATGGGCACGAATACGGGTGCCCTACCACGTTCAGCAACAAGATTCCTCAATCGTACCTTTTTAAGTTGTTCACCACACTATCGCGCATGGAATAAAAATAAATTCCCACCATGTTACAGAAACAGGCGCGCACAAGATGAAACCCTGGTTTTTCTAGTTGCGCGCTGGAAAAGAGGAACAAAGTTATTGCCTTGTTGACCATGTAACTTTATTGATGGTTATTTAGGCGATGCCTTATTCTGACACGAAGTCTATATGTCCATTCAGTCCAAGCGGATGCGGGACGTGTTGAAAATACCTGAAAAACAACCTATAACTATGACTTCGCATAGCGCACAAAAAGGACAAGGTCAGAAGGGGGCGACGGGCACACGCGCTTGTGTCCGTCGCCCTTTCTGTCCTTGTCCGTTTGTTTCGCTGCACGAAGTCGTGTATTACCGCTACCAACTAGGCCAAACCAAAACTCTGCTAAACATACAACTCTTTTTTCTTCGAAGGACTGGGACCCTGATAACTCAGTCAATTTTTTTCGGCGCGAAACGATGTTTTTCTGACAAAGGATCTGCTTTTGAAAGTACCTCTCTCAAAATTCCCGCTTCCGTGAGAGGCTGATGGCACGTGGCGCATTCTGTGGAGTGGCCACGAGTCACTACATGAAAAATCGTACGGAAGTTTCGAGAGGCGAAGCCACTGATGGCCTGGAAACTCACTTGGTGGTAAAAAAACTGCCACGTTCCCCAGAGGGCCAGCCAGGGGCGCCAGTGATAATATATTCTCGAATTGTGAGTGGCGGGCCGCTCGCTAAAGGTACTCTTAAATATAACCTTCGCAATTGGGCCCGCCAACGTTCCATCCCGGTCGGTGAAGGCTGGAAGAAATAAATTGAACGAAATGAAACAGATCTCGAGTGCCGTCGGCTGTTGGAGACACGTGTTTGACCGAGTGGCTGATCTCTTTTACCAGACTGCCGATCGCGTCCATGCACCTTGGTCCAGTTCTATTCCAAACCGATGAGAGCGTGCGTGAACGAAAAAGAGGGTATTAGTGTTTTCCTGAGGTTCGTGATTACAGTGAAAAGAAGGACACCAATAGATTTTGACAAGTGCTACAGCTAGGGTGAATCACACGCTCAATAACGGTAAAAAAAATGGCTCTGAGCAGATCAAGAAGTCCGTGAAATAAACTGCACTGCTTTTTACGACGAAATGAGTTCGCGGCCAGAAATAAAATCGAGGCGTTTTATCTATTGAGCCTCTCCGGCGGGTGCATTCGCTGGTCGGCAGCCAGACAACATGAAAAGATTTAGATAACACACACGCACACGCACCAAATAATTTTTTATTGAAGAAATCTGATTGATTGATTGATTGATTGATTGTGGGGTTTAACGCGCCGACGCAACGCAGGCGATGAGGCGCGCCGTAGTGGAGGGCTCCGGATTAATTTTGACCACCTGGGGATCTTTATCGTGCGCCGAAATCTCGTACACACGGGCGTTTTTGCTTTTCGCCTCCATCAGAAAAGCGGCCGCCGCGGCCGGGAATCGAACCCGCGACCTCGTGCTCAGCAGCGCAACGCCTTAGCCACTGAGCCACCGCGGCGGGTATTGAAGAAATCTGGATCCAGAACCCAGTAAGCGCGTGCAATTGCCGATGATAGCGTAAGAGGGAGAAAACAGTAACGAACAGAGGCCTAACGGAGGTATACAACACCTTTAGTATCCCCATACAGTTTCATAAAATCGCTCGCCATTTCATGAAGATCGGAGATCGGAGATGGGAGCTTCAGTAACAAGCGGGTAAAGAGAGCAAGTGATTTGAAGGAAGTACGGCAGGGTGGAAAACTGAGACAATTTTGGGTAGAAGAGAACGAATCGAGTCATTATGTTTAATTGTAATGATGCAGGAACTTATGAACCAGTCATTGCCTTCTTTTAGTGCAGGCATATTCTTCAGGTCTTCTGGCAAAAAAAGACGAAACAGTAGTCCGAAGACGCCAAAGCAACTCCCTCTTTGCGAAAGTTCAGCAAGACTACAATGCAAACAATCACAAGACAGAATAAAGAAGAAATGAGCCGTTGCAGGTACATCAGCCTTGCTTTCCCCCAACGCTGCCCAAAGAGAGAGAGAGAGAAAGAGAGAGAGAGAAAGCGAGACAGATGATCTTTTTAATGTGCACATTTTATCACCACTTCCCCCAAAGAAAGTTCGTCCTCAAGTAAGTGATGCTGCCGCCTTTTTTGCAGGGTATCTTTCCAAGGCCGCTGTAAATTCCCTTATCTAGTGACTGCTTTGTGAGATAGAGAGTACACCATAATGAGAAGGGAATAAAGTCAAGACGGAAAAAGTGGCCTTAAAAAAAGGATAGAGATTGAGAGTACAAGTTCGGGCGCTACGGTGTTTTACCAAGACAGTGTATGTAAGGCGCTGCATCATTAGAAACGGAAATTTTGAGAGATCACGTCACTTGCAATTATAGCACGACGAGAAGCGCAGAATCGTACCATGGATGGAACACTCAAACCAATCTTATCCATGGTGCTCACTACTGAAAAGGCAGGTAGAACTCTGAATACAGTTCGTCAGGAGAATTTATTGGACAAGGGCGCGACAGGCAGCGCGACGATGGGCGGAAGAACTTAGACAACGCTATACAAATGTATGAAGTCGATGGCTCCACTGTGTCCTCAAGCTTGAACTCACGAGGTTTCCGAATAACCCTTCCTCCTGAATTAACAATCAGTCTCACCCTTGATGGAACGTTTCCACACGCCTGCCTTCCTATTTAATGGGCTGCCTAACTTATAAAATAAAACGTTTAAGTCTTCTTACGTGCATAAAGGTGAAATCCTGGAGGTACTTATTAACAATTTGTTTTCTACTATACCTATTTGCATTACATTCCTCGCTTTTTTTTCTTTGTCGTTTGGCCCCAATTACGACAGCAAGGAGATGGCCCACGCTAGAGCTTCTTTAGAATAAGGGTCCTGTGCGGCTGGTGTGTGCCTGTTGTACTCACGTACCATGATGTTCCAATTCATATTTTTGTAAGTTTTACGAAGCGGGCACAATGTCCCTCAAAGACTGAAATTCCGGTACAATCCAGCAAGTTTCACAGTGTGGGTTCGCGGTGTCCCGCAGGGAGTAATCTTGAGCCTGCCGCTGTTCATAGTGTTCCTGCCATCGGCTGCAATTAGTTTCGGCTGCCATCTGTTGAGATTTACGTCTGAAGTAACGATATCTGCATTTGGGGCTTCCGTCGCAACCTGTACATTTTGCGCGCAAGGCTTGAAAATACCATTATTTGAACGGCAACGTTCCTGGCTGCACAGTGGTCCGAGACATTGCTTACAATTGTCCGCTGCGATTGCCTTTACCCGCGTGATTTGGCCCGTATCTTCCGCACTCCAAGTTGTTTCCCTACTCTTTGTTGGAAGCCAAATGTCTCTAGAAGTTATCTTTGGGAACGAAATCGCATCGTCACCAAATTTCAGCAGTGAATGTGTAAGGTCGAGGCGTATGCATCAGTCGTCAGCGTGATCGGCAGCAGCATTAGCGGATGCTCAGTTGCGTCTCTAATGCGGTTCTGCAACGCATTCTGCGTGGGACTGCTTCGATGCAGTCCGCCTGATCTCGATCTCCTTTCAGCCACAGGCGCGAGGTTTGTAGATAACTTGCAAGACAAAGTGCTTCTCGTGTGCCTACGGGTACCTAAAAACATTTCGACCTCGATGACCATTGGAGATTGTAGGCGCTTTTCTCCAATTGTCTTCTGCTGCAGCAAGCAACATCTCTTTTGTGCTCAGCCGCGGTTTGTAACTAAGACATTCCGCCACCCGCCGGCTTCTGCTTCAGTAGCCGGATTACGTGCTATTTGACCACCGGTGTTCCCAAATGCGAATCTGTTGCCAGGAATGCAGACATCCTTCCATTTTTAGTTCGTAAAATGGCTAACATGTCTGTATCTTCTCAGGGAAATGTGACAGGACAATCCTCTCAAGGCCACACCGGGTTTTGTGTATAGAAAAGTAATGACGCGGCTTGGCGTGAAGGTGACGCTTCACCCCACGCCTCAAGTAAAGACGAGTATGAAGATCCGCATCTCCTTCTCACGTTGTCGTGTACTGGCATAAGAGCCGGATCGCGCAATGTGCACAGCGCCAAAATTTTCACCCAGTCGTAACATCTGGCGAGTATTCAAACAACTGAGAGATCACACTACTACCGAGCTAATCTTTAAGCGTTGTTGATTTGCTAGTACTGCGATGTTTACGACTTGCGCTAGGCAGCTGATCATTTTACGGCGCAGGCTCTCAGCCTCAATCG
The DNA here is from genome assembly GCA_013339765.2 of Haemaphysalis longicornis. NCBI lineage: Eukaryota > Metazoa > Arthropoda > Arachnida > Ixodida > Ixodidae > Haemaphysalis > Haemaphysalis longicornis. The sequence continues at coordinate 52,970,794 of CM023449.1, read as the reverse complement.
AAGACATTCGTCAAACATGGTCAGCAAAACGGTTAATCGAAGACGCACGTCCTTAACAGCCATTCGATGAGGAGCCAGTCCCTCAACGTCGTCAGCAATATGTATGACAAGCTGTTATAAGATATTCCAGAAGAATAAACCTCCCATTCGATAAGAAAACAATGTTTCGAACACTCAAAATTTCGGTATTAAGTTCCCAAAATACGCACACCGGAGGAAAGAGGAAATGAAAGAAGATCCCTTCAATACGCGCATTGCATCGATAATACCTGAAGGCTGAAAGATTCCTCGCTTCACACAAGACTGCTTACGTGCTTTCAAGGCGGAACAATTATGGATTTTCCTGATGATAATTACCAAGGTCGTATTGGTATCTGTCTTCGCTTTCGTTTCTTGGACTTTTGTCGCGAATTATTTTGACATGCAGACTGGCGACAAATCACGTCCCACCTTGCTCAGAATCAAAGCATTCCACGACCGGGGTGAACTTGCACTACTCACGTGACGTCACGTTTATTTGTCGCGTGATATGGCGTCAGCGCCGCACGCACTAGGCTAAGCCTTGTTCTACGCCTGGCAACGCGCTACTGCAACGAGGCGGTAACGCACTCGGATATTACACCGTAGACGTTCGTTTCCCATATAACTTCCGATGAACCCCATATTCTTTTCAAACTAATTGATTTAATTTTTCCAAAATTATTCCACGTACAGAGTTAGGCAGGTATTTACATGTTTTTGTAAGTGTTTGTATGTTTTGCTGTTTAGAGGGGCGGCCATTATATGTACCGTGCAAGAGCACCGCTTTCTCGCCCAAATGCGACAATTTACGCTTTCGCGTAAATCATACTGAAAGTTCATTCCTGAAAACGCTACGCTTGCACTTCGGCGATGCGATCCATTTCACCGTAACCGAGCGTTACCACGCAACAGCTGGCGGAAAAAGGGCGAGCGATGGAACATAAATTAAACGTCCGCCCTCGGTGTATCCACGAGAAACACGATGAATAACTTCCAGGTTTCCCCAATTACGCCTGCGGCAGCGTTAACGAGGCCATGAGTGAACGAGAGTACGCCAGAAGAAGTGAAACAGGAACTCTATGATCAACGCCGCGTTCGACGTTTCGCGTTTGGCGCGCTATCAGGGCTGTTCCGGTTTGGCACAGGAGTTGTAAAAGAAATAAAAGGAGCGAAGAGGAAATGAAGGGCGCAGGGGGGGGGGGGGGCGGAGGGGGGGGAGGGGGGGGCTAAAAAGCCGAAAGAAAGAGGACACTGACAGAAAATTGCGAAAAAAGATGAAATGCAGAGATAGGCACGTCAGAAAGGCTGCGGAGTCATTCCGGTGTAGCGCTAATTTCAAACGCAAATGAGTCATCGAGAGCTGTGCAGGGACTGCGATGCCTTCTCCTTTTCTCCCGATCACTACAGCTACTGTAAACGAAAAAGAAAAAAGTTAGAGTTTAATAATGAAGCGCGTGGCAACGTAAAACATGAAAAGACAATGGCCAGATGCGGGCACCAGAGAAGCGCACCTACAAAGAAATGATTTGACAGGTATATCGGCATTATAATTAGATTTAAAGTTTGACGCACTGCAGCTATTCCGGGGCTGGTTGTGCTCAGCTACATTCTCGATTGCAAAGGATGGGGAAGTCGGTAACACGCGGCGAAATTTAGAAAAGAGCGGCGTTTTCAGTACTTGATTTCGCGCACTCCGAGAAGGCAATCAAGGTAGAGTCACCCCATTATCTTCTGCGCAGTGGCAATATACATAATTCCCCGCAAACGTTGGTGCCTTACTAAACGACTGGAAGGAAAAGTTAAAGGGGTCCTGAAATACCTTCCGCCGATGCATGGATGTACATGTAACCAAATAAAGCAATGTATTAGCTATCTCCTCCCACAAGAATTTTGTTAAAGCGATGAGTATTAGCTGAGAAATCGTGAATCAAAAACCGCGCATTATCGTCGCACCGCGTTTCCTCCTCTTTTCAACTTACTCTCCGCTGTTGACGGCGCGCCAGCCTCCCCTCCCGTGATGCTGCGCTCCGCGGCGGTGACGTACTTCCGCTATTGGCTCACACTGCCGTCTGCTACGGGCAAGCTTTGTTGACACCTTGAATCATGCACTCCGCTCAAGGCTGGAAAAGCGAACGGAAAACCTGGCTGCATGTGTGCGGCGGCCTGGCCTTGCCCTTTCGCGGTGTACCTTGCTGTCTTATTTTGCGGTGGTGGTAATTCCTGCCGGCGGCATGTGAGAGAGACATTTTAAACCGATACAGAACCCGTGCACAAAACGCTTCAATCATGTGACCAGTTCAGCTTGGGGCGACGCATGGTGGAGAGCGGCAACGTTGGCAAAACATGCTCCGCCGCGGCTCTGAGTTTTCTAGCGCTGGAGCGAGCGCCATTTCTTTGACAATCTCAAACATCGGTTGCCTTGGCAACAAGGCACAAACCGCCCCAGAAGTCAGTTACGGTTGCGTGATCCCGGTTCAGCTCGGGGCCCCATCTCGCGACATGTGGGCACTGCAGGCGTACTACTAACTCTCATTGGGAAGTGTGAGATGCGTTTATCATTACAGGAGGCGATGGTGTGTGTGTTGTGGACGCCTTTGTTTCGCGATGAAATGCGACGTTGTGCTTCTGCGGGTGGATAGTGCTTCCCATGTTCTGGATTATCTTTCTCGAGCGACGTACGACTCAACCTCGCATGGGGTATGTGCAGTGTGCGTGGCTAAAAGCCATCGGCTTGTGCGCCAGAGTTAAGTGACTTGCTGTTCGTCCCCCGCAAACCGCGCGCGAGGTGAGTGCCGAATTTACGACGGGCAAGAGCAGGCACCCATCGTTTGGCAATCGCGGTTCAGACTTGCAACGCATGTTGTGACGTTGTGTTCGTTCGAAACGCGTCTCTGGTTTGTTTTGAAGTTGAATAAAATGTATCCGTCAAACCCGGGCATTCGGCTCAGGGCGTTCTCTGCGATTGCACGAAAGAAGTGCCACGGGGCTTCAACGCTTTCTTTATGGAACGTACTCAGGTAAGAGAATATCCATGTCGTGTTATGGCCGTGTTGCATTCAATACGAACGGTTAAGCGTTTGTTTACACTTGTTTCGTTTGTCGTAAAATCTCCAAGCACTCCGGCACTACGCTGGCAGATCAGCCGGCGAGTCGACGCTGAGCAGACGACTCATCTCTTTGCCGGAAGTGCGCGAAAAAGCCGCCCAATAGCAGGATGTCTAGCTCATGACGAACATATGGGAATCGATGATGTAGACATGTGAAGATGGCGGCGCCCAAAACACGAAGGGAAGGTGAGAAAAAAGCGACAAACTTTGCAACAAAGTGTGAGCTTTCCGCTGCGCGTAAAAGAGTAATACTTGGCACAGATGACGTTGACGACCCAATCTAACGATTGCGCTACTTCATTTAGTGTGCTCAAAATGCCTTTCAGGGCCCCTTTAAGTCAGCTCAATGGGCATAGAACGGAGGATGATGGGAGTAATGTTTAGGGACAGAAACGAGCTCCCTGTGTCAGGGAACAAACTCAAGTGGATGATATCGTTCTTCTAATATGGAAAAAGAAATGAGCTTGTGCTGCCAATGCAGTCAGACGAAATCATAATTTGTGGACTACCAGGGTAGCAGAGTGGCTAGTGAGAGACTGGTCTAGAAGAAGGGGAACGCCATTGACTAAATGGATGGACGAAAAAAGAAAGCGCTGATGCAAGGAACGGACTCGGGCTGCGCAGGACAGGAGCGCGGTTGACGTCGATGGGAGAGGCCGACGTCCCGCAGTGAACTTAAATAGGGCGATAAGAACGATGATGGTGATCATGATGATCATGATGATGATGATCACGCTTAAGCTAAGAAGTAGATACGTAGCAAGAAAACACCTTTCTGCATCTGGTCAAGGGTCGCCCCAATTTTTAGGTGATATAGTCCTGAAATATGTAGGTAGGACGCTTGAATATGCAGTTGATGGATTAGCGTTAAATGCGTGTAGGTATGCGGCATGATGCACCCCGGGCTCATCATTTTGAAGTTGTTTACAGCTTGCCGCATACTCAGTTGCAAACCATCTAAAAGGCTGCATTGGTGTCTTCGACAATGAAGTGCAGTTTTCTGGTCATTGCGGAATTTTGGTTAAGACATTCTTGGAGTTGTTGAATCTTTACTAGCAAATCCCTCGGTCTAGGAGCGTCCTCACTGAATAAAGGTAATAAATCAATCGCCTCCCATTCGCGTACATTTCATGGGAGGGTGATGATGTATGCTTGGAAAATATTACGAAGGGTGCTTTGAACTTGCTCTGATTATGAAGGTGGGAGTTGAACCTTTATATTATGTGCCATCGAAATTTCAATTGAACTTGAACTTTGAGGCGAAGCCGGTCACCAATTGAGCAACACCCCAGGAAGTTCGCTCCATTGGCTAGCCATCGTCAAGAGCATTTCGGTTCGCACCCGTCGGTTACTTGTACCTTTCAAGGCGGTTCGCGTTGCACTTGCCGCAGCAGCCTAACCTGCTTTTCCGCAGCTGTTTCCCTTTCCCAAAGCCCGCTGTGCCGCCCTTAGTACCAACCGCCGACACGCCTCTCGCACGCCATTTCTGTTTACGGGCGCGCGATACTCTACTCCCACTCCCAGGATCTTATGGTTCAGCCTTTTAGTGCGCATACTGCCCTCCCTTTTAGTGGGAGGGCAGTATGTTGAGCACGCATGAGAAGGTCGTCAGAGCGTCTGGCGAAATTGTGAGGGGGAAGCCGGCACGCGCTGCTGTGGCGTCATCTCCCTCAATGCCTCCCCCTCACACTTTCGCCATGCGTCGCCGCTGAGGAGCGTCCTCCACCTCACAATTTCGTCAGAAGCTCCTCCTACATTCGTGGCTAATGCGAACCTCGTGACAATTGCGCGGGAGGTTCCAACACAATTTGCAACAACATGCTCGGCGATGCCCTGCGTGATAACAGCGGAGGAGCGCGCGCCGCTGTGCGTTCCCTGATCACGCGATCACCTCCTGAAACGTAGCAGATATGCGCCGTGACCGAAAATACTTACGTTCACGCTGCGCACAAATTTCAAATTAGCGAGTATAGTAATCGTCAGGGGTTTTTTTTTTTTTTTTTTGGACCCGCTATTTTCTGTACAATAGAGCTCGCGAACTTGAAACGCGCCTTAAAATCTGGAATCTTGATTAGGTCAAAGTCTCCGCTGTTTTGAGGCGCAACCAAGCTTCTACAAATCTTCGGATATGCCGATGTCGGTCTCTCAACCACTCCGTTTCTGCTCTGCAAGCCTTGTATCGACGCGCTTACGTAGGCGAGGCGTTCGAGATATTGTCACCGTCTGTTGTGCTCGTAGGCCTGAAATGCACCCGGGCATAACCAATCTATCTCTATAGTTGAGAGCCTGCCAGCGAGTACGGATTCTGTAGGCGAAGGCGTCAATAATATAGCAAGCACACTTGCCCCCCCCCCTTCCCCCACACCCCCCCCCCCCCAAAAAAAAAGAACAATGCTTAAAGATGACCACCTTGACGCGCCAGATAAACGTGGTGACGATGATATCGAGAATGATGATGATGTTGAAGGTGTTCATGCGTGCTGACCCCTCAAGTTTCAGTTAGTAAAAGTTCGGCCTCAACTCCTTGTTGATAGCAAAATAGGATTTACCTGGATCAGCAGAAAGTTTTGTGCCACTAAAGGCGTTCATCTCGCTTTCTATTTTTTGCCTAAGCTGGAATCGTCAAGTACGCAGGCCGAACAAAGGTGACACACTCCCTTCCATTAGTTAGCGCTCAAAGTAGGCATAGCCGTAGCGCTAGGACCGAAGTTAAATATCGAGACACAGCAACAGGTTGCGATCGAGCGAAATTCGCACAGTTTTTCGCAGTCCTGACAAAGGGCGGAGAGTAAGCGTTTTCGGAAAGAGACAGCGCTCTGGGAGCCTTATAACATGCAAATGGTTTCCTCCTGCGGCGTACGCGACCGGGAAAGGAACGCAATTTCCGTGCAAAGCCACGGCCCCCGAGCAACGGGCGATTCTCTGTATATCTTTGTCGGAGCAGGCCCATCAGTACGAACGTGAGTGACAGGAAAGGGCGATTGTTCAATTCGTCTACCGCGGAGCAAAGCCCCTTCTCTGTCGACACGGCTTCATCACGCCAGCTTTTCTCCGAGCGACCTTTCCACGGTTTTTTCGGTACCTAAGCCCCGCCTACACACCATTCAGCTCGGTGGAGGAATGTCGCGGCAATGTGTCACAATGACACACTTAACCTGACCATGCTGTAGCTACGCTTTGTCTCAACACGAAGGAACGGGCAACTAAGCCACGACGTCAACTGACACCCCGTGGACTGACTTTTTGAGAGATGTTTGTAAATGAACTTATCCCTGGGTATTCGCATAGTGCCCCATCTGTGTACAGCACCAGACGCGACGTGTGGATGTTCGGAATTTGACGCTCGCCTACATAACAAACTGAGTTTTTGCCGACCTTGTTGTCGGTATAAATTCATCACATTCACAATTCTGTCGCTTAAAAAAACTATCCATCTCTTAAACATTCCAACATTAATAAATGCGGATCTTTGACATGGCCATATGGCGGAACTCCTTGTGTGCAGGAGCGGTTGGAGGTCAGTGGGAAAGGCCTTCGCCCTGCAGTGGACCTGAGTAGGCTGGTGATGCGGATATACAGGGTGATAAAAGTTGAGTCGACAGGTTTTTCTAAAATTAGGCGCTTAGATGTACGTGAAGACGACCTCTACAGTGAGGTTATGCGCGGAGGGGGACACAGAATGAGATGGTAATTATTGATGTCCGTGGCTCAATTAACTAAAATTGAGTAATTAACTTTTTCGTGGCTGCGGCAAGCAGGCATGTTTGTATTGTAAAGTTAGACGCAATCCTGTTTCTACGAAGTTTCATTTGGAAGAATTCTTCTGGGGTATCCGTGCTCCGAGATATCGAACTGCGAAGTTTAATGGCCATTCGCATGATTACGCATGCAAGACAGTCTGTACCGGCGCAAAGCTCCTCCCTTTTGTGACGTGCCTGCTGTGTACGGTGTTTAGTTTGACAACGGGGTGGAGGCATAGGTAAAAGTAATAACTGGCACCCTTTCAGTCTTGGTTGGCGTTATCGCAATCTGCAGTACTCGGAACCGCTATCGAAACGCAGAACAAAGGGGAGGAGCTTTGCGCAGGTCTTCACGGTCTAGCATGCGTAATCATGCGAACGAAATTTAAATTTCACAGTTCGATATCTCGGACAACGGATGCGCTAGAAGAATTCTGCCAAATGAAGCTGCGTAGAAAGACGATTGAGTCTAACTTTCCAATACAAACATGCCTGCTTACTGCCGCCACTAAAAAGTTAATTATGCAATTCTAGTTAATTAGACCACCGGCACCAATATTTACCCCTAATTTTGTGTCCCCCTGGGCGTTTAATCTCACTGTAGAGGTGGTCTTCACGTAAATCTCAGCGTCTATTTAAAAAAAAAATCTGTCGACTAAATTTTGATCACCCTTATATAGGTGCCACCCGCCGAGCCACGATGTTGTATTGCTCCACATCAGCCATTACAAGCCCAAACAGCCCCATTAACTGGCAAGAGAACATTTGTTTAACCCCTTCAATGGTACGGCTTGAGCAAGTAAGATTACGCTGGCGAGCAAGTACGTCCTGGTGGGAAAATTAAAGGCAGCGAACTCTGCCACCGCCCCACTCACGGGACAAACATTTAATGGTCAGTGCCTAACGGGCGCGGTTACTCTCATATCGTCTAACGGTTATTTCCGTATTTACTACCACTTCCTTCCCTGCTTGGGTACACGTGCTTAAAGTTCTTGGCAATATCGTTATACGTAAGCCTTGCATAATAAACGCGCGTCGGCACATGGCATTCAGCGCTGCCTCTTCGCACGCACTGCGTGGCCCGGCGTTGTAAATGGTGCCGGCTAGCCACTCGCACCAATCTTTTGCAATGTCTAAACTCCTCTTTCATCGAATCATATGCCCGTATCCAGTCATACTTGTAGACACCTTGTTCATTCTACCCACCTGTCATTGTAATAGAAATGATAAAAATTCAGACTTAAAAACTAAGAACTAGGAAAATCAGCATCGTAACCAGGAGCCACCTGCTCTGCGGAGAAAGCGTCTGCTACTAGGTGCCTCACTGGTGGTTGACCAGCGCGCATTGCAAGTAGTCCGTCCGGCCAGGTCAACTCGCACAAAACGAAGGGAAACAATAACAGTAGAGCGAGGTTCTTTGAATGAACGTTTCTTACATTGTTGGCAGTGAACTCAGGGCACAGTTCTATATTAATTTCTACAACCAAGTTATATGGGGGGGGGGGACAAGAACGGGCTATTCCTAGGGACGGAAAAAACGACATAATGGCTGTCACATAGTCTTGTTTGCAGGTTTTGGTTAAGCCTTGGGTCAAGCATTACGCGGAGCGGTAAAGTAAGCGCGTGCGTGCGCAGAACATGAAACGCCCGCTTAAAGATCGCTTTATTGTTTTTGGCTCAACTAGTTATCAATAGCTGCGAAGCCTTGAAAGCTTTTGAAGCACACTCTGCCTCATCAGCCTTGTTTAAGACAAAAAGAACTTAGAAAATACTTTTAAACAGCGATGCAAAGGGCACTCGCCTCGTTTTCAACACATGAAACAAACGATCGGCACGGTAAGAGAAACACAATCACTGTTTTTTCCACTTTTTATTTTACCCGGCCGCTAAGGCTAAGCGGGTGAGAGGGGTAGAGAATCTGCAGTGCTCGCTTCTTTTTTTCATAACGCCATATATTTGCTGCTGTTGTAACCGATTGTATGTCACGAGCTAAACAAAGTGAGCGTGCCTGCGTGTGCGCGTGCGTCTGGACGTTTTCGTACGGCACCAGAATGTAATGCAGTAAGCTGCTAACAACTACATACCGATTTTATATAATGGCCTTAATGAAGCACAGATAAAATGCACAACCGTTCACTGCTGCTTCGCTACCACGTCCGACAGCAGGATCAGCCGCCTAATCCTAGAGGCTAGATGGATGACGACAGCGAAAAAAAGAAATGGTGTGCCGTTGAAGCTGAGAACGGGGACTAAGTTTGAAGTATGGAGACGGGTAACGTAAGACACGTGGGAGGCAGCAGCGGTGCGTTTGCGCATCGAAGGAGGCTTACCCGAAGGAGCGCGCTCTCGTTTCCGCTGATGGGCCATTCGGGGTTTGGACCGGTCACGCAAGATCGGAGACATGACGGATGGCGATCAACGGGAAGAGGGCCAAAAGGCCGCGAGTTAGAGACGGACGAGGAGTTCGTTGGACCGCACACCCGACAAACGTGATGTGTACCAAGGATGGCTGACCGACATTTTCCGGACTTTACCACCCCAACGCTATATAGAGCACACTGACATTTATACTGTCGGCCTGTGCATATTTCCGTAATCCGCTATCCGCTTGTGACCTGAATAACTCCCCACACTGGCTCCACATTCGTATAGCCCAATGAGCCAACGCAGGCTCCATACTACAGGGTAGAGAAAAGATATACGGAGCACTTGTTCGCTTTCCTGTAAGTCTAGACAACGTGAAACAATCATCCTGCTATTACGGGCGAAGATGATCCCCCACCCGACGAAAGCCCACCTCATAGCCTCTGACCTATACTCCTCGCTCAGTCGCTTGTGAGAGGAGACGGGTCTACACGTCACGTGGGCGTGCACAGCGAATCCCAAACTGGAGCCAATACATACTCCTTCCTGTAAGGGGTGACAAACACTGCTGTCGAGCTACGACCTCCAAGACCAGCTTCGGTTGCTGAAGGGAGCCTTCGAAGGGAGAAATCTCAAGAAGTACTGGCTGAGGACACCACTACTGTGTGTTTATTCTAAGAAACGCTCATTCTCTCCAAACCCCACCCATGCCCAACAATCGAAAAGGGCCGCGGTGGAAAAAAAGGCGTACTGGAATTCAGTACGTAGACACACGTACTGTAATTTGTTGTCCGCGGATGCATACTAGTCTAAGAAGAAGATTTACAGAAACCGGAGTGTCCTGAAGGCTCCGAAATATACCTTCGTACAGCACCCTGTCATCAGCATGAATAAATCACACTGGTTATAGAGCAGCCGCAATTAAAACCCACTTCACGAATACCAGACGGTAAAGTGGTTCTGTCGTGGCTACCAGGAAAGCGGCGGAATGCGGGGGGTGGCGGAGCGCTGAGGTCGTCGGCGATGTGCATCCCAAATCGCAATTTCCGCCCCCCTCACTCACGATTGCTTCCGAACCCCTTCACAGCCGCTCCTTTGGGGCAACCGAAATAGCCGGTGCAAAATCGATGCGCGCCGCAATTTAAACCGGGGCCTGGAAAAAGAACGCCGTGAAGCGAGAGAGGCCGCCGTCAGTACAGCGTAGCAAACAATGAAGGGCTGTTCGATACGCAGGGCGCGTGCAGTTTAGCGACTCCTCGCTATTGAAGCAGCAGAGCTACGAAAAAGCGCATCCAACACAGAGATTACCGTAGAGTGTGCAATAGATTAGCGAGTAATCTGGGGACGGGAAGAAATTCATCAGGTCTTTGTGTCTGTACGAGACGTTTCTGCGGCTGGCGAGGCTTAAGTCTCCTTGAAAGCTTGAAAGCCGCGCTCCATCATGCTGCTTATCGACGCTGATACTTCTATTTTTCTTCTATATTTATTTTCCTTAGTTGCTTGTTCTGGCTCAAATTTTGCTACTACGCGCTTGCCAACAACAAAAGAACATTTGGTGCTTGTGAGCGGGGCTGGTTCATAGGGGAAGCGCGATATTGCTTCCATTCAACCGAAACAACATTGTTTTTGTTTAGTCCCAGCAACGGTGGATGCGTGGGGTGAAAACGGCTTCTTCGTCTCGAAAGCCGACGGATGAAGCCAGAGCTCACGTCATTCAGCTGCAAAGAAGTGGAGACACGGAGCTTCGCTGACGGAGAATAGTGCACGTTAACGTTTTCTGTTTTCTTTTTTCCTTTGAGCTTTCCAAAAGCAGCGTCTGACATAAAAAAGTGGTCAAAGCGCTCATCAGCAGTAGCGAAACGTGTGTTGTACTTCGTTCTGTCCGCCGGTAATCCCGGAACCGTATATTGTTACGCAGCCAAAGACGAAGCAGTTCTCTTCAAGGAAAATAAGTTTATTGGAGCGAACTGGTGCTCCCCTAGCAACTCAAAGAATACACAGGCGTCGAAGCAGCAGTCAACAAAGTGACGTGCGCTAGCGAGCGTCAGCGAGTCTAATACCGCGGCGTCTGCTCTGCAGGCTTTTATCTTTCAGCGCGAGTGTTTCTGGAACCGTCGATTTACATCTATAACATTGTAGATCAAAGAAGATTATTCGAGGCTAGTGACGTTAGGGCAAAACGCTCTCCGCATCAGAATAATATAACCCGCACGGCATACAAATAATGGGACACGCGCTTCGCTTGGGACAGAGATAACACAGCCGGGCGCAGCCAGGCAGTAAAAACAAAACAAACAAACAAGCTTGATGCCTAGATTGCGGCAATATTATAGAGCTCCCTCTCGTCTTATTTCTCACTTTTTATCTCTTTGTTATTATTGGTAATTTACGCGAAAATGTGCATCCTTTTTTTGTGGGGAAGAAGGAAGGCGGTTCGTTTCAAGAATTTATTGACCAGCTGTGAAGGGCCACCAAAGCTACGTACGTTGGAGCGTCTCAACGTAGTGCTTCCCCGGGCAGGTATGTGTCAGACTATGGCGTCAGCGGTAAGGTCGTCATCGAACCACAGGTTGCCGCACACGTGACAGCTACAGCCGAAATGACGGTCAAAAAAGTCTCTTTCGAACCTGAAGTAGCCGTCTCTGAGCTCTTCACAGATGACACCTCAATTCGTGCCGAAGGCGCTTTGCGACATTATCTCACTCGGGATGTGCATCGTCGGTTCACGCGCGTCGCTCTCTTGCAGTCTCGCTGGCGCACTCGTGGGAAGCCACATTAGTATCGTCACGCCGCCGAAGATTAAAGTCGCGTTGCTGTTACCAGGCCCCGTTCGGATCGCATTTTTCTTTATGAGTAGGCTTCACAGTGTCACACACAATGTGCGAAACCCAGGTTACAAAAACCAAGCTTACAGCGACCTATCTAAAGTCTGCTTCACTGATAAACACAACTGCATTGCTGGGAAGAATTTTTTCTAAGCAATATAAACCTTCTTATCCCATAATATAAGAACACTGGGGGCCTTGTCAGTCTAAACTTGGTCTTTGCAACATGACCAAACTTAGACCGATTGCCTTAAAGTCGGTTAGACTCAGATGCGTTGCTAGAAATACATTTTTTCGGGGCACACAATCGTCCATCTTCAGAATTTGAAGGCGCTAGGAAAATATCTATTGTAAGCTTCGTATTTCTGCGCTGGCGTTACCATATTGCGTTTTCCCCCACAGACGCCATATAATCCCGCATATAATCCCTGCAAAAAACTCACACTTTGCTATACCACTAGAGGCATCTAGTGAAAACTAGATAAACTTAAATGTGTTTCTTTTTTAATTTTATTTTTTATTTCAACACGAAGTGATATATTCCTGAAAGAACCAATGTATGCCATTAGGAACATCTCTATGTACTTGTAAAGCATTTAGTTTTGGTACACGGTGCTTCTTAGGCCCGTGGGTCATGAAGTGGCCCGTCCTATAGGAATCTGAGCGGGAGAGTCTCCCCTAATGATAGAAAACAGCACAAGGAAAACTGTAAACCTTGGTTCTCTTAAACCGGCCATGAGGACAAAAACTTTGTTGAATTCAAAAGAATTAGCTTGTGATGCCCACTAAGCCTCATTCCAGCCACTAAAGACGTATTTAACCGAACAAAGACACGTCGTAAAATTTCGATTTTCGCGCTACAGTGACGTATACTAAAATGGGCAGGAGTGAACTAATATGGGTCAGCACTAAAAACATAGTTATCAATATGTTAACTGCCCGCTGGCATTCCAAAGATACAATCAGAGGGAAGTACCGGCCACACTGCAGTAGCTGAGTCATGTTTCTTGGCGGTGGCGTAGGTAAGCAGTCGCCAATCATACTAAGTTGCGTGACGTGATTTAATACCCCTGTCGCGCGGGTACTTTCAATCGCGATTGAGTGGATCCGGAACGAGCTCAATCCGGATAGGGCGCTGCTACACGGCAGTTTCAATCGTGATCAAGCCGATCCCGCTCGAACTCAATCCAGGTTCCCCAAGTGCAATTAAGGTTTCCAAGCACGATCGAACGAAAGCGGCGGTACTCTCGTCCTGGCTGAGTAAAGGCACAGAAGGTGACAACTTCAACTATCGCCACAAATTGTGCCAAATAACTTGACCCAAACAAGGGTGCGGTAAAAATTATACAGTACCGTATAACTATGACTGCGTAAAGTTAGCAGACGCCGGCCGCGAAGTACTTTCTTAGCACCAGCTGGCGTATGTGAGTGCAACAGGGGGTTCCCAATCGGGATTGAAACGTGCCGTGTAGCGTCGGCGGTGCGTCGAGCGCACTTAAAAAGTCAATCGCGCTTCGCTTCAATCCGGATTGAATGTGTCCGTGTGACAGGGGTATAAGAATCGCCGGAGAGGGGCTTGAGAGTTACCACTGCTTAATCTCTACATTTAAACATCTCGATTATTTGTTTGCTATCTGCTACAAAATTGGTATCAATGTCATAGGGACAAAGCAGCATTTTTAATAAACCTAATTTTATTTTATTTTTATGGCACCTTTAATGACGCCTTTCCTGTCGAGTTTAAAACGTGATTGCACGACGTGTGCCGTGGGTTATTATATCTGCCTGCGGACGTAAGCGTGAGAATAAAAACTACGTTTTGTCAGTAAAGTGAAATTGCTGGATATGATTTGTGTGGTCAGTTTATTTTTCTGTGTGTGATGTTTGGTTCCGTTGTAATAATCAACCCCCTCCATCCCCCCCTCTACCTCACGGCAGCATTTTCCTACTTTAAGAATTGCTGAGACCTTTAGGGACAGAATATCTTCAATCCGCCACGCATTTTATTCGGATTGGAGTCGCCACCAACGCCATCGCCTTGAATTTTCAACTCTGGCAGCCACCGCCATTTCGACGACTGTCCCTACGGATGGAAATGCCGCCACGACACCGTGATGGCGCACTGTGGAGTCGCACGGATACTGTGGCAGAACAGACACGCGCTGCTTTTGCATGGCCCTCTGTATGTGTAAACGTATGCACGTAAGGGAATAGTGTCGCTCTGTATGACTGAAATGTTCGAAGAAACCCTGTCACTTACACCATAAGCATGCCTTCGTTGTTTGCACAGAAAATAAAATACGGCTGGACTCTTTTTGTTTGCCTCTTTAGTTATCATCGAAGCGGTTCTACTTTACGTGCACTTGAATTGGCAATGATACGCTTGAATAGGCTTATATATCTTGCAGCAAAAGTAGTCTCCTGTGAGCGACAGCACGCATTCTGCTCTGCATGAGTCAGGTGTGACTTATTAGGCGGCGGCACAGTACCGGCGTCGACATCTTTCAATAATTCCTCAGCTTCGATCTATGGGACACCGACAAACACTTTTTTCGTAGCATGATTTGCAGCTGTTCTACCGGCTGCACAAGAATGTACTTCCAGGGAATACCTTGCTGCATGCGCTATGAACGCTGTTCATTTTCGATTTATAACAAACAGCTGGCTGCTTTATCTTACGGTAGAAAATAATCCCGTCTCACAAGTTGGTTAATGTACGCGTACAAAGAATACAAACGAAGGGGCAAGAAAACCCTGTGGACAACCAACTGAGGCGGCGAAATACGGTTCCGTCGAAATTAGGCAATTGCGCACCGAAGCTGCAGCTATGTTAGGAAGCGCGGAACCCGACAGCTAGGAATCTATTCCTGCCACATAGCTATCTTTCCGAACACCAGACTCCTGCACACACGCAATTTTTTACGTCTTGCCCCCATAGGAAAATAAGCAGTCGCGGCTGGAAATCGAACCCACGACATTAGCCGATGAGCCGAGTCGGCGGGTAAAGACAATTGATTGGCGATTATGTCAAGAGCAACCGAACAGTCTTCCAGAACTACGTACGAAAAAGAGAAAAAAAATCAGAAACCGAACAACCACAGGAGAATGAATCTACAAGGAATAAATGAGCACAAAAAAAGGACGGAAGATTTAAGACAACAACTTTGATACAGTTTTGTATGAAATTTGTCGAATACATATCCCCGGCCTGGCTTGGGCTGGTGTCCGAGTTCGGATCCCTAACAACATCCTTTATATATTAGCCAACATGGGCTCATAGCGCCAGGCCATCTCGACCAGCTTGCAGCCGGGTTGTTTATAGGACTGCCACGTGCTAAAGACAGTCCCCCTCAGGCGGATGGAGTTTGAAGGAGAGGAAAGGGTGACTGTGTTAGAGCGGACGCCGTAAATGTGTAACGTTCCTTGCAACCGGTGCTCGCATCCCGAGCGCTGGCCAGAGCGCGTATTAACGAGGCGAGCACCGTTTGCGAGGCCTGTTTCCTCGCCTAATCCGCGGGAAACAAACTGGGCGTACTTCCCACAGCGAGGTTGTCTGGCTAAAGAATGAACCCCCGTTAATCGTCAAAAGCCTTGGCTCTGGCAGGGAGTTTTTGGTGGTTTATTCTTCGTATTTTTGTTATGTCGCATTTACGTAGATGTGCAATTATTATTCATTCTAATGGGAATGCACCGTTTCGTTGCTTAGAACAATGCAACAAAACACAACGTGCAGAAGGTCTAAGGCTACCGTGTTTTAAATTCATTGTATTATTACTTCAACTGCTTCGCATGTTTTATACAATTGCGTAGGTAACATATGATGCCATCTTTAACCGTTTCGACGTCCAAAAAGGGCAGTTTATGTTTGTCGTCGGGTGGAGCAACGTGCGATTTCTGAAATTAGTGCGACGGTATGTCGTCACCCTCTTCTGGGAGGTAGCATGCGTAGCGTATACTGTGTCAACTTCGTCCCATTTCCGCAGAAACGGCGTGAGTATAAAGGTCTTTTTTAACACTAATGTTGTGAATTTCTTCCAATGGTGGTTTGGTCTAACGCTGGCTCCTTATTATTTAAAAAAATCTAAAGCAGAGCGACAGATCTGCGTACCTTGAACTCAGAGTCTTTAACACAACCACAAATACCCTGAGCCTTATTATTTGAAATCAGACGAGAGAGAAGCGCAAAAAATCAGTACTGAGATACCCAAGTAAAATAGATGCGAGGAAAATACAGCCCCTAACGTCAATGAAACATGTGCTTTTAGGGAAGACTAAACCAGCCTGCGGAGCAACTGGAACTGAGTTCTCGCATAGTGCAAGCAAAATTTCCCGCCAGGTAGTAAAAACTTTCCTAAATATTTTCGGTTCACTGGCAGTAAGAACCCAGCAACAAGAAAAAGACAAAATGTTATTACTTTATTTTTTGGTGCCTAACGCACATTTGTCTACGTTTATCGCACACGAATCCGTGCAATGAAACTTTGTCCCTATCCTCGCCGTCAAACACAAAAAAGCTATACGAGGAGGTTGTTGACAGTTAGTGAATTTGGTGCCTAACGCACATTTGTCTACGTTTATCGCACACGAATTCGAGCAATGTCGCTTTGTCCATATCCTCGCCGACAAACACAAACACAAAAAAGCTATACGAGGAATTTGTTGACTGTTAGTGAAAGTTAGCGCTCGTTTTGTTGAAAGTTCCTACTCCCCACTTCCTTGTCGTGTCCTTCGTACTGTCCGCGGTTCTATTAATTGGTAAAACCATGTATACCAACACGCCCAAGCCTGTTCCCTTCCGAACAAGTCATAAAGGAGAATACACAGATGCATACACGAACCACTAACAAGAGACAAGAGGTGGGCTTCTTCAAAGTACGCTTGTGTGCGAAGCAGAGCACGCTTTACAGGGTACGGCCACGCAGAGAAGAAAAAGTTGCGTTGCACGGCCCTTGGCAACGATCTCGCCGCTGTTACTGGGAGTCCTGACTTGGCGGCAAGGCGCGCGTTAGGCTTACAAGATTGTGCTCCTTATGGCTCAGTGCGAAACGGTCATTAACAAAAAGGTGGGCCTTAAGGATGACACCTTAGAAAATGAAACGTTGTACCGTTGGTTACGCGCGCCTTTGTGTTGGTGTTCTTTCAAAATGGGACGGAAGCACCAGATCAACGTGGGAATGGGTTTGAAAGTGAACATTTCGACAGACTTCTGTCTGGTTGGGAAGTTACTGAACTGAGATTTAATTAGGCTCCAACCAATACAATGCAAAAAGGCAAAAAACCCGACGTTTCGAAGCCGGCTCGGCTTCTTCTTCAGGGGTGACAGTGGCCACGCTGCAGCTCCACATAGGATCTCTCGTTCTTTCTCCCCTGGACCACAAATACTCCACGGCTACGTTCTTTACTAACGAATCAGTGAGCGACACTCCTCGAAGGCAATGGCAGATGCATGTTTTATTTTTTTTAGCGTCGGCTGCTCTAAAGAAATACAAATCGCCAACACCTATGAACGTGTATCTGCTATATACTTATGTTAATACTGTTAAGAAATAAAATTACAATTTAAGAGTTTGAGGATAGCCTTCTCTTGACACGAGGCTGCAAAAGTATCCCACTGCCCTTTCAAGCAGGAGATAAAGGTAAATTCACATCATCAATCTCTAACTATGGAAAGCGGTACGACAGCACCGTAGTGCCCGTAACCCATACTCTGCCTGCTTATGTCCTGCCTAATTTAACCGCAACCTGAGGCCCGGAAGGTGTGGAAGATACCGTAATAAAACAATCATGCTGGCGGGTGTACTCTTAACGCTTGATTCACATAGTAGTCATTCCAAAGAAATTGCAGATTTGGGTTTGCTGATGAGTCGGTCTTCTTGCAAGGACTAGTATCAGCGAGACCGACTAACAATACAGCGAGACTTAGATTACGGAAGAACTCGCACTACAGCGGTGGAGGACAGGCGCTTACAAATCCAGGCAACATTTTTTTGGTCAACCCATGAAAGCTGGCAGATCAGTGCAGATGAACTTACGATAAAAAAAACCCTCTTCGTCGTCGTTGAAGGCTTCTATAAGGGACAGTCGGAGCGGGCTGAGGTATTTTAAAAGGAACACCACCCGCTCTAAATGTACACGGTGTTATAAACTAAGCGCAGCCACCAGCTGCGAGGGCACTACAGCGATTGCCATTGGTAGGTTCGCCAGCTGCCTTTGCTGACATTCAGTATACAGTCAAAAAACTTCAAATGCATTGTGAAATTCCGAAAATACCTGCATCTGGCTTCAGCTGATGCGGTTCTAGTACGAGAGAAACAGAAGTAACCTGCTCGTCAAATAAAAGAAATCGATGCTGCCAGTTTTCACCACAATCTGCAGTTGCACATTTAATAGCTCACTCTCCCAAGGCTAATTATTGTTCCGACAAACTTTGAAAGATGGTGGATATGTTGTCTGAAAAAAAGGACGCTGAAGAACGTTTCTGGTGCCGCTTGTTCATGCTAAAAACTTCAAGGCGCGCGACAAAAAAGGGGAGACTAAGGATGAAGGCAGTGTTATGAAGCGCTACTTGAACTTTCAACTGTTGAAAAACACCAAACTTTTTCGGTTGTTCGGCTTTCAGAATATTGCGGTTGGCTACAAGTTAGACGAAAAGGTGTCTTAGAAAAATAGAGAGAGAGAGGAGAGAGAGAGAAAAGGCGCTGTTGAAGTGCGACAGCGCCATAATAAACTTTTTTTATGCGTAATGAATGCTATAGTTCGGTCAAGAAAACATGGCTGGCAATTTCTATACTCCCTAATGCGAAATTTGTGAGCAGCGCGAACCACAGTCTTGTGGGTCACGGCGTATAGCTGCTGCGACTCAGGAAGGGATCACGTGATCGGCGAACGCACGGCGGCGCGCGCTACTCTGCCGTTATCTCGAATCGCATTGTGCCGCCGTCGGGCATGTTGTTGAAAATAGTGTTTGAACCTTCCGCACAAATGTCATGTGGTTTAGATGAGCCACGCAAACATGAGGACGCGAAGTACATCCACCCTCACTCGTTGTTCAGCACTCACTCCTGAGTTCTGCAGTGCGCTGAGGGAGCACTCACGCATGGGTTGGCTCGACGGCAGCGATGGCAAGCCTCTGCGTCGGCGGTGCGAACTGCGTCTCAGGAAGTGGACGCAGTTCGCTCACTTCCTGAGAGCATGACGGCACGCGCTGTTATGGCGTCATCCCTCCCCGGGTCGCCACCACCCAGTTTGTCTCACTGCCTCCCACCCACTTTCGCCACACTTTCCTCGGTTGTTTTCTTTCTGCCTTCCTTCGCCCGGTTACGAAGCAGACAATGATGTCGAACCACAGAAGCGGCCGCCAAAGTTCTGAGAACTAAAACACACTCGGCGAAGCAAAATTCAACACTGCTGCAGGTAGAATTACACGTTAATACAAGAGCGCTAGAATCTACAGGGGAGTCGGTCACGTCTGCCTGATACGGTACTAAACTCCACCTTAGGAAAAATTGAGATATACCAAGAAAGCACGGGTACTCATTTCGAGAAGAAGGTCTCGAAGCAAACCGCATGCCGTAAAACACCCTATGAGGCAATCATTCCTCTTCTAATGCCGACACATTCACGTGAACGGTACTTTGTCAAGTGCTTATTTCTTCGCTCCTGCCACCTCAGACTATTGAGGTCGCTCAATGTTGTTTGTTTCCGGCGGTCGAGTAAGCTTGGTGGCAGTACACGTTCGAAGAGAAACTGGAAGCTTAATACCTATAATTCACATGCAGCGCACGCGTACTGCCACGCCTGCGAATGGACACGACGTCAGGTTTTATGACCGGTCGGCTGCGTAGAACACATGTCGCAAGCATGCCAAAACATGATCCAACCTTGCAGGAAATCTAGTCGGTCGTTGTCGAACACGATGGCGACCGTGATGAAACGGCTGCGGGCGGAGCTGGTTACGAGCAAGATTTTCGTTGGTGTGGAAGAAGCCTTGCTCACTTGAGCGGGAAATACTGGCAGTTTTCCAGTCAAAAACCCTTTGCTGACACCGTAACACTCAGTAACATAGCGTAATGCGCCATAGCATAGCATGCCATTTTATGACCCAAGACAGAACACAACAGAACACAACATAGCATGACTCTACATAACACAATGCCACAAAACACAATTTCACACAAAACAACACAGTTTGACATTAATATTTATAGTGTAACATAACGCAAGACGCTGAGAAAACAACAGCATGTGTGAGAAAATGAAACATACCGTAACAGAGCAACACACAACGCCGCAAGGCAGGATACAACACCGCACGACACAACATGACGCGACGAATACGTAAGACACATCCCAGTGGATCACTTACACCCCAAGGCAAACCTGCAGGCGCTAAGCTCTTTATCTCCGGTGAAACTGAACACGCAATAAACGTTTCGAGCCAACTACTTTTAATCTAGCGTCAATGTACGCGACTGCTCCGTTCTCAGTGAACAACACCGGGAGGCGAAGGAGATTGGGAAAGAAAGAAGGCGTAAATAAGTGATGCACAAATAATAGAGGAAGAAGAAAATTTTTCTCACTATAGAAGATGGAGGAATGTTCGTAAACGCCCATAAAGTGTCGCTAAATTTTACATGCAACCAGAGGCTGCCTAATGTCCACACAATTTCGTGCGCAGATTTCAAGCTCGCAACCGATTTTGCTTGCTCGGTACGGTCGACTTACTCCGCGATTTACTTGTTGGATAAAAATTCTCTAATCCGGACACGATCTAACAGTGTCAGAAATCACGTTAATTTTAATATTACACTGTCACCACTTAAGAGCCTGCTTCGTTCCATAAAAAAATTAAAATATGTTCGTTTCACTAAACAAAACACCCTTCGGTAAGTCTTGATGATGACCACAAAGAGATATGGTATTGTGTGAAGTTTAGAATTTCATAGGTACGTTCCCAATAGCGATGGGCAGGAGGCAGGAACACCACGAGAATTCCCGTTCATGGCATATATCACGGGGCAAAATTTATACTGAATCTCTTGGAAGTAATCAAAGCAGCTAAGCGTAAATCGGTCAAGACAGAATATTTCCTGCAACACCGGCCTTTAAAAAGACGCTCAAAGGCTTTTTTTCAATTACGCTGCCCCTTTTCATTTCATAACCATCTCTCTCTCTCTCTCTCCTCTCTCTCTCTCTCTCTCTCTCTCTCTCTCTCTTGAGGACGGTGGTCTTACATAAGCATGACTGAGTCACACATTGGTGGACAACCTTGTACCTTATCTGCTATCATCTGAGCGTTCGTATACGTGAAATCTCCAGTAGGGCACTTTTCCGCAACAACTGCGAAGCCTCCTTTCCAGCTGCGGTTTTCGATATTTTCTTACGACCACTGAAAAAGATGCAAGCCTACTCCCTTGGTGGCGTTTCTACACGACGGAGGAAAGCGATGTTCCGTGTTGAGGAAGCGGGATACATTGGGGACTATTATCCCAGCGAAAGAAAGGCGCACGAAGAGGAATAGAGTGTCAAGCCAAAAGCGAAGGTGGAAGAGAATAGAGCATAGGAGAGGAAAGGGAGGGGCTTGTACTGAGAAGAAGCGACCAAACGCTTGTGCCTTTGCTGCGAAGCGCATCCCAATTAGCGTCTTTGCCGGTCCACAAATGGAGACTAATTATGCAGACTCCGTATGACTAGCTAAGAGGTGTGGTTTCCAGGCTGTCTCGAGGGGTCAACTGGCTTACAGCTGCTGTTCGCGTGTATCATTTTGCCGAAATACATGTAAAGGTCCGCTGATATCACAACAAATAGAGACTGCATGCATGCCGGTAAGCGAAACGTTTAGAACCCAATACAAAAAACACAGAGCCTTAAAGATTTGCTGCCGCGTGTTTGAAGCGCAAAATCAACCACGGAGCAACAAAAGCGACTGACGAACGAGTTTTTGTGAGGACGTTGCGCGAAAACAGGAGGCTGAAAAAGCAAAGGGGACTGGCTGACTGCTGCCTAAAACATAGGCATTCGTGTTTTAACAGCTTTGTGTGGACTTGAATAAAAATAACTCACTCTAAAGGACAGGCGTTTAAAAAAGTTCTTTACTACGAAGAGGGATCTTGACAGATATAATAAAGAGTATGCTTCAGGCTAAAGCCAGCCAGAGTAAAAGTTCGAACTAAAATATACGCTTGAATGATGGTGGTTTTTCTCCTCTCGAGGACACGCATATAGACTGTCAGTGGCTCCGAAGGCCTCTACAAGTATTTCTTTGTTTACTTCTTGGATGATCTGCAGGGGTTAAAACATCATATGACACCATAGTCTTCATGCGCCCGAAAATTCCTGCAAAAACGGAAATCACGGGCTTGCCTACTAGAAGGATGCTTGCTAAAATGATCCTGTTATGGAAAGCACGATTCCACCTTCACGGACCTTTAACAGTCTTTTTATGGAGATGTATATGCAACTCACAACTAAACATGCATACATACAATAAACGTGGCTACTACCTTTACTGATTTTTCAGGTTGGAAGGCTCCCACTGTGGTGTGTGTAAAAGCAGCAGTTGCATTGTACCCTCCACCGCTCCTTGTAACCTGTCACGGTGTACGAAGTGGTGGCGACGTCTAACCTCAAGTCAACCAGTTCCACCGGGCGCTCTGGATCCGGGAAGTAAGTGGCCGGAACAACTTACCTAGAAAGAAGAAGAGAAAAATAAGACTGTGGTTAGTCTCGTCACGGCTATGCCAGTAAAAAAAAACTGCAAAAAGGTCATTGCACACTTTGCCAAAAGTAGGGCCAGTCAATACGACCCGTAACGCTCAGTATTCGTAGCTTCATACAAACGTTGTGTTAGGCCCAAGTATCCAGAAGGAGTATACCGACCTAATACATCAAACGTTACACTAACGTTTATGCTAACAGTCACTGTTCTGAGGAGACCACCCACTGGATACTAATCAGCGGTGCAGATTATACCCAACGGGACTGTGCTTAAAGTACAAAGACACTTTACCATATTCTAATCTTAACATACCCGGAACGGTGCCTTTCTTAGTCATGTGTTTGTAGGCGTTTCTAATAACCACATAACTTGGAAGAAGCATGATACGATTACTTTTCGAGGATGATTTTTCTAGTGAACCAAATGGGGTGATAAAATGCCGTCCGGCAGTCTTATCACGAGTATACGCGTCATATATAGAGGTCACCTGTTAAGTGCACGATCCGTGCATATTGCATTGGCGACTATAGCGTTAATTAGTGGCCGCCACACAATTTCTTAGCCTCGAAAGCGTGTCTATTATTGCAGCCAGGAACCAAAAGCCAGTCTCAGCGAACACAGAATCATGGGAAACAGGTTCCACCCTGACATTCAGGAGTTTAATCGATGGCAGGGAGGCCAGCTCCACCAGGACGGTCTGCCACACGTACAACACGCTGGTCGCGGCGATGGGAAATTAAGCGGGGAAAATGGAGCTCGAAGACAGGCTTCTTGATCTGTAAGAGCGGCCGCCACGCACTCCTCCACATTCGCAGCCAGAACACCGCTCGCGAAGCGGATGGAAACGAGGCAGAAACGGAAAATCCCGGCCACCATTCCATTTCGGAGACGAAGATTCTCCGACGCGTTAGGCCTCATTCACACAGCCGTTTTTTACCCTGTCACGTCACCGTCACGTTACCGTCTTCCGTCATGCGCGACGGTTTCTCAGGCGATTTCTCACTGAAGACGGTGCGACGGCGACGGGAAGCCGAGCTCTAGGCTTCCGTTCCGTGAACGCGACGCGACCGCGCCACGCGGTAAACCAGGCAATCAGAAAAATAATTTTTTACGGCTAAATTTAGCGAAAAGTGAGCACACGAAAAAATCTAGGCCATTATTTATTTTATTTATTTCTGCATTACAGCAATTACAGTCACCTTGTATGTTATATATCTCGACATCTTTTTTTTATTTTAGATTAAGCACGCTCAATTTTAGGCTAAAGTGATCGCTAGGCAAACGACCCCTTACTCTGACGGAGAGTTCCAGTACGAATGCTACCCCCCGTTACTTCTCTGTCGCGGTTTTTTGACGTGACGGTGCCGTGACACGATGTGAATCGATGTGAATCATACGATGTTAGTGTGGGGCCTATTACCTATGAGATGATGTGTGTCCTCTAGGAGGCTGGCCCAGGTGTTATAAATGAATTATTTCTACATGATGCGACTATCCACCATCATCACCACTGTCTAGAGGCATCATAAACCGTGCTCATGCATTGTCAGCGTTGTCTGTGAAATTACAGCGTCAGCGCATTGAAAGAGTAACGGAGAATGAGCAATAAGGGAACCACAGTGAACTTATCATAGCCACCATCCACGAATCTTCCACTATACACATGTAAATGCATCATAGAAAACATGTTAACTGATTCCTTAAATAATCAGGCTCATCTTTAAACTGTGGGAACTTCTGCCGCGTGGGGTCTGGGGAAACTTAAGCTGCAAGAACAAATTGCTGTACACTGGCACGCACCAGTAGTTTTCATCGCGTCAGCGTCAAGTATCAGCATACTTCCTGCCGACGGAAGTGGAACGATTGTTCTTGGTCTTCATTTTTCTTTAATTTTGTTTTTTTTTACGAAAAGAAAACCTAACTATATCTCGGCGATATAAGCATCTTAGCAGCATCCGCAGATATTGCAGTATAAACGACTGCTGTTATGTGTTCTTGATATAGACCATTTCAAACAACCTAAAAGCATATGAAAATACCCCTCCGATTTGTTTGGCAGTAGTTGTGCTTATTACAAAAGTGTGTACAGGGCCCGTGTGCCTATGAAAAATTAGAGCTCAAGGAACGCGAGGCGATGCCTCACGCGGATAACACTATGTCCAACAGGTACATAATTTTTTGCCACCCTTCTTCACACAAGAAAGAGAGGGAAATAAAACTAGCTAAGCTGTCTGATGCCAGCAATAAAGGCTTCCACAAGGGTCCTCGGTCGAATCAAGTACACTGCGCAACACACTTGTCAATATCGGCCAGTTCAAGTTGAAACTAGTTACATCTGAAAAAGTGCCGAAGCAAACGTTTTAGAAAATGTTTGGACGCGACAGGGGTTAGACTAGTTTTGATCCAATCCCACCCTGGCGAGGCAGGATGAGGCTGAAAGTACGAAAGCGGCGCAATGAACAAGTGCACTGCCCTCTGCGCACGCACTAATAATATTAAAACACAAATCACAGAAAGTATGTCCACATTAAAGGGCTGTCGCCGAATTTAAGGCTTCGCGTCGTCTTACTATACGATACAAAAAAGGTCAAGCCTGCCAGGTAGCTATCGATTCAAGACCAGAACGAATCGGAATGTCCCCCCCTTTCCCACCACAGTTTTTTACCCGCGGGCTCTTCAAACAAATTGCCCGTCTCACAACCACAGGCGTAAATCTAGAAAGATTATGCGTGAAAGAGAGAGAAGAATAAATTCTAAAAGCAACTGCAATATTCGAGAAACGAATTCAGTTTCATAATAGCTCTTCCCGTCGACATGGAAAAGATATGTAGAACACTAAAAATGAAGAGGAAAAATAACTACCGACGAGTAGTAGAGGAGCACGAAAGAGAAAGAATCCCGTTCCCTTCGCAGCCGTTTACGATAACTCATTTTACTCGCTATCCCCGGCTCCTGCTCTCTCCCCTCTCGCTTCCACCCCAGCTCTCTCTCTCGCCCACATTCTCTTTCTCAATGTTGCCTCTCAGCCCCTTCGAATGCAAAACAGACAACCTCGCACACTTCCTGCGAAGGAGCGTAGAAATTCATGGTGGGCTCGTGCCACCGATATCCTTGTCAAATTTACTGAAGGGGCACCCAGAATTTACAGGGCAGACCACTTATTAGGGCAATCTGTGTGGGTAGGTGGTGTGCACGGCTGTTGAGAGCAGCGGAATCCATAACCAATCATAAAAAACAGAAAAAGCTTTTAAGCATAAATGTTTCTATGTGGACTCAGCGAGGAACCCGCATGTCCATTTGTAAAGCTTTATGTGTCACACTTTCATGGTGTAAGGAAATGTCAATTTATTTATTTATTTATTTATTTATTTATTTATTTATTTATTTAGTTATTTATTTATTTATTTATTTATTTATTTATTTATTTATTTATTTATTTATTTATTTATTTATTTATTTAAATTACTGCAGAAACGGAAGGCGCATCGGCTGCGACGAGGAAATCACGGAGTGCCGCTTCGGGCCAGCGTTAACTGTAGCCTTCGCAGTGCTTCCATACGCGGAGGAAAGACTGAACGCGTTTATCGGAAGTGTTGTACTGTCGCTTCAATCTTTCCTACGTTAGCAGGCGCAGTGGGCGTGGCCGGCAGTAAAAACGAAAACATGTGATTTACACCCACGGTGGGAATTTTTAGGTATGCAGGCAATAAGCGTGCAACAAAACGCTGCGGTCTAAAAGTATCCTTTTCAGAACGAGGAAAAGCACGACGAGAATAAGCGAAGGCCCACAACTGCCGCAGTACCAAGTTCCTAGTTTACGTGAAAACCCCAAAACTGCCAAATAATTTATGAGCTCGGAATTATTCCTTTCCTTGTGTACACGTAACCTGCAACACTAAGCGTGTAATTTGATGTGGGAAAAAGTGGGGCCACTCGAAAAATACTCCTTTGGAGAATTTGTGGTTGCGTATTACGTGTCACTATTTGCTCTTGTAGCTGTTCTGGCTCCAAACTTATCTAACTTGTTTATTATGCGTCTTGAGTTTTAAAACTTGTCGCAGCCATGACGAGGTTTTATAAAATTTGCGCGTGGTTTTAAAGCGAAGCTTTATTGTTTTCACTGATGCCGCTGTACGCCAATACACCCTGCAGGAAAGCCAACTTTCTCTTACGATGATGATGATGAATGATCGTGGGGATGTGAAAAAAAAAAACGTTTTCTGTATCTGGAATCGAACCCGAGTCTTCCGCGTTATGAACCCGTGTCTATCCGATTGCTCCATTAAGGCATGGTCGAAGCCGCTGGGAAAACTCCAATTATTGTTATTTACTTATTTACAATATACTGCGGTCTTGAAAAAGACCAAGCAGGAGAGGCACACAAATTAAGTGGAAAACACACGTAAGCGTGATAGATGAATGATAAAAACAAGCGCACACAAAATACAAGAAGATAAGTACATTATACAGAGAGGTATAGATGAGCTTAAACACAGGTTAACACGACCATCAGAACAACGGAGATGAGTATATCTCCCTATTATACAATCACAATTGCGATAAACAGTAAAGCAAGTCGAGTACAGACTACAGTACAGACAATATGGCACGCTCAAAATGGCAAATGGACTGAGATGTGAAGACCACTTCAGGCAGCGAATTCCATTCCGATACTGTACGTGGAAAAAACGAATTCTTGAACATGTTTGTGCGGGCTCGATACGGAAGCAAATTGTGCGTGTGCCGATGTCTCGTGGGGCGCGATTGAAATGGCTGAATGTATAACCGATGCATTTACCTTTGTGCAACCAGTATAAAGAGCAAACAACAGTTTCAGCCTATCAATTTTTCGTCTATCTTCCGTCTATTACAACCAAACAATCTGTCACAAGAAGAATGGCGTTAGTCTGCGTGCCTTAAGGCGGTTAGGCTATGTTCAGTACTTCCGACGCAAAAGCCATGCATCCGTGATCTATCTATGGACGTAAAGAAAAAAAGTTCGGTTGGCTGAGACATGAAATGACGTTATTCTTTAAAGCTATCACGACAGTTACAGCAAACAGTCTGAACCGGCCATAGCTACAAGACGTTAGGCCTAACATTATAACAACAGTTTTTATTGTGTTTTAAGATAGAACTGTTGGCTTTCGCAGCTGCGGGCACTTTTTGGGTTGGTTCGTGAGCGATGCCAAGTAAAAATGAAACGCGTCTTCTCAGTGCGTGACGGGACGCTTGTTGATGCGCTGCTCGCGTAGACACTACCGCGAGATTCCCCTCAAAGGGGCCATTCAGAGAAAATACAAGTTTGTTTATTGGAATGATTTTGTGTTTATAGTGCCCCCCAGCGCTGGTCTGGCAGCAAACGATGCCTTATTCACTGAGAAGCTCATCAATTTAAGTTAAAATTTTGATTCTTCCGTCAAATCGTGTGTTCTCGTGACGTCCGTCATGAAATCACAGGGGCGGGTATTCTAACGAACTTCCAGTGCGTCATTGGGCTCTGCTGCCTTGCTTACCATCAGTCCTCTAAGATGGCGTTACCATACGAAGCCGCGGACAGTTGTCCGCCGTTGCTTTCTTTCTGGCCGTATTCGCACCTGGCTTGTTCTTGTTACAGTAGAAGTTAATGGTTTCGTGAAACAGGGGGGATCACGTAAGACAACATGGCTTACGCCAACGGGCCAGCGTCGTGTAAGACAACTACAAAGTGGCGGACTGCTGTGCAGCTAAAACACGTGCAGTGCGCCCAGTACCAACCGCAGTGCGCATCGGTACTTCTATGTTTACGTGTATTTTCGTTACTTTCATTGTTTACCCCACCATTCTTACGGCTGTAAAATGAATACGCATTACATGTAAGCGCGGATACCTCTTAACAACAACAACACAACAAACGAACATTTATTGAAAGGGATGGCTCAACGCCGCATGGGAAAGGGGAGGGAGGGGAGATGAAGGCCTCAATAGTGTCCCAACACGGAGGAGTCAAGAACGAACCGCCACAGTGCGGATAAAGTGTGTTTGATGCGGCCCTTCGGACGGATACGGTCCTCGTAAGCAAGGACCCAGGCAGGCCTATGTGTCTCGCGTGGTCCTACCAGATCTATACAGTCCCATACAAGGTGATGGATGGTTGGCTTCAGCGACTGCCCACATGCGTAGCAGACGTGTGAAGGGTCGGATGGTGATGCCGCAGCAAGTGAAAGGTCTTCGGAAGCTGCTGCAGTGGAAATGCGGCCCCTGATTGTTCTGGTCCAGGTGTGCCTCCACCTGGCCACGACGTCATCAGTTAAAGCACATAGCTCGTTCTGCAAGCTAATAAGCCCTGTCTAATTCGCGTTTGTTTTTGCCAGCTCCAGCCAATCGCACACTGGGCATATGACATCATAGGTTCTTTGGCGGGAATAGAGCTAGTGGGTCGCATGGCCATTTCGTTTTGTCGTAATTATACAGCTTATTTAAGCGAAGTGTGCGTTAAAAGTGGTGTCAGTACGATTCTAAAAAAGGTATTGTTTCGAATGAACTTGTGTTTTGTCAGCGTGGTCCCTTTAAGTATGTACTACATATAAAACCCCATTCAACTGAACATTCCACTTGCACCTTGGTGCGTTGTCTACTGCTAGCCGCTTGAAACTAACGACCGTCACGCGAAAATCGTGCATGCCTGTGGGTACGTCACGACATATCTTCAAAACCATCACCATAATAGTCGGTATGTCGTCATCATCATCGTCGTCATCATCCTCACCAGCCTATCTGCGCCCACTTGCAGGGCAAAGGGCCTCTCAATAATCTCTAATTATCCCGGTCATGTGCTAGCTGAGACAATTTATCCCCCGCAAACTTCTGGATCTCATCTGTCCATCTAACTTTCTGCCGCCCCTGCCACGCTTGCCGAATAATGAGGTGGAATGGTAAGCGTGGTCTTTCTTACCCAGAGGGATCAGGTGGCGCAAGAGAAAGAAAACACGCTGCTGTCCTTCGCAGGAGAGAGAGAGAGAGAGAGAAAGAGAGAGAGATATCCTGAACCCATCTCTCGGCACGCAGCCGCGTGTCACTTGCCTCTCCTAACGTGGGAGGTTATTTGAAGGTTCGAGTGAGTGAGTGAGTGAGTGAGTGAGTGAGTGAGTGAGTGAGTGAGTGAGTGAGTGAGTGAGTGAGTGAGTGAGTGAGTGAGTGAGTGAGTGAGTGAGTGAGTGAGTGAGTGAGTGAGTGAGTGAGTGAGTGAGTGAGTGAGTGAGTGAGTGAGTGAGTGAGTGAGTGAGTGAGTGAGTGAGTGAGTGAGTGAGTGAGTGAGTGAGTGAGTGAGTGAGTGAGTGAGTGAGTGAGTGCGTGAGTGAGTGAGTGAGTGAGTGAGTGAGAGTGAGTGAGTGAGTGAGTGAGTGAGTGAGTGGGTGAGTGAGTGAGTGAGTGAGTGAGTGAGTGAGTGAGTGAGTGAGTGAGTGAGTGAGTGAGTGAGTGAGTGAGTGAGTGAGTGAGTGAGTGAGTGAGTGAGTGAGTGAGTGAGTGAGTGAGTGAGTGAGTGAGTGAGTGAGTGCGTGCGTCGTGAGTGAGTTTGCGTGAGTGAGTGCGTGAGTGCGTGAGTGAGTCGTGCGTGAGTGAGTCGTTGAGTGCGTGAGTGCGTGAGTGAGTGAGTGAGTGTGAGTGCGTGCGTGCGTGAGTGCGTGAGTGAGTGAGTGCGTGAGTGAGTGTGCGTGAGTGAGTGAGTGCGAGTGCGTGCGTGCGTGCGTGCGTGCGTGCGTGAGTGAGTGCGTGAGTGAGTGCGTGCGTGCGTGAGTGCGTGCGTGAGTGAGTGCTGCGTGGCGTGCGTGAGTGCGTTGCGTGCGTGCGTGAGTGCGTGCGTGCGTGCGTGAGTGAGTGCGTGCGTGCGTGCGTGAGTGCGTGAGTGAGTGAGTGATGTGCGTGAGTGAGTGAGTGCGTGAGTGCGTGAGTGAGTGAGTGAGTGAGTGAGTGAGTGTATTTGTTTGCACTTGCCTTGAAATTGTTTGTTCTTACCAGTTCGTTCCGAAAAGAATGTCGCCCATATCTTCTTATCATTCGAGTGGTTCTCTTGGCCTTGGAGTAAAGGACTTCGCCAAATTGAAAAGCGGTGGATGTGGAGGAGCAAGAGGAGGAATAAAATTTATTCAATTCATTAAGGACTTAGGGTGATCATCCTGGGCTGGTCCCTACGTCCTGGATCCCAGCTCGGGCTGACCATCCGCTTCTGAAACCCTGATTGCCGTCTGGGGTTCGGGTGGTCTCGCAGTCGTGCGGCGTCTTGGAGTGCGGGATGTTTGGGACAGGCGAGGGCCATGTGGTAGATGATGCCGGGGACCTGTTGGCAGTTGGGAGACGTGGGTGAGGGGTAGAGCTGAGGATAGAGCAGGTTCATTCTGGATGGTATTGGGTAGGTGTAGCTCTAACGCAGGTACAACTTGGCTCACTCCCCCTTGTCCAGCAAATGATGATGTGGTGATAGAGCTCGCCGTTGCTCCCGATAGTATTTTGTGATGCTGTTAAAGGTGGTTAGTGTGGCAGGTAAGTCCAGTCGCTCTTCCGTATCGTCGCCCCCCGAAACCATGGCACGGGCGCCAGTTTCTTCGCTAGCCAAGCGATGGGCTTCGGCATTACCCCTCACTTCGGTATCAGTATGGGATGGAGTCCAGACGATGCTGATGGTTCGTTTCCCCTCACATGGTTCGTGGGTGGACGAGGACGTAGTCCAAAGATAGGCACAAGAAAAAAGGCTTACAAACAGAAGCAAAATACACGCAAGGGTGAACAAGAGCGAGGCAGTACGGAACGCAAAAAAAAATGTGTTCTTTTTTTAGGACTATTCTATTTTTTGGCTCCGAGCGGTTGTTCGAGACCGATGGGAAGGAGCACATATACTTCCAAAAATAAAAACAGCAGCTAGCGGACGGTCTAGCTTGGAAGGTTGACGAACACTGTGACACCCCGTCGGAACGGGGCCCGCGAGACTCCAAGCCGTCCCGATCCGGGCACAGACGTCGCACACGTCAGTATGCGCCTCTAGCAAAACGAGTGACTGGCATGTGTCTGTCTTGAGCCCCACTCAAAAGAATGTCGAAAACAAACAAAAAGACGGAGGTGACATTTCTCCCCCCCCCCCCCCCCCCCGCCATCTGTTTGCTTCTTATTTTCTTGCATGGTTCTCTTCGCTGTCCACGTCTCTCCTAGCACGACACAGAAGCAAACATACCGTTCACACTGCCAGGCCGTTGATGACGCAATCTTCCAGCTGTCCCCTTCAGAACGATTCTTCTACTGACCTCTGTCAATGTTGCTCCATACTGCATGCGACTACGCTGCATGTGAACAGGCACGTGGCTACGCTGAACCTGAAATAACCATCGAAACCGCTACCCGTGCCGCGGCTTCGCAGCTTGAGAATGTCGGCACGGCTTGAATTATACCTGTACATTTATACTTGTTTATGACCTATGGAAATTGCGTTACGTGTTTCGTTGAGAGCTTGTGTGTGCGCTTCTTGTTTTGTTGTTGCTCACCTAATCCTTGGCCCATCCGCTCAGTCGCCGCTTATGTCATATCTGCTGGGCGACTGATAGCTTTATTGTTCTTATTATTTACGCGGTTACTTTCAAGGTACTGCCGGAGTAACTGGTATAGTCGTTCTCTGGGGACGCCAATCTGTCTATTTAAACAAACTTCGGTTTTGTCTTCAGTGTCCCTTTAAGAATACAAATGTCATGCCAAGCCCACGCCAGAGGCTGTACGCTTCCCAAGAGCTCCCATAACGACATGGATTCCCAGGCGCAGTTATACGGACTAAGTATACATACACGTACTAGTATCCGTACTAAGAAACTATATGATTGGCAAGCCTAGCGGTGCACACCCTCCTTTTCTTTCATTTAATAAAGCGCAAAATGAAATCTGAAAAAAGTACGTTCTTTCTTTCGTTGGGCTCAAAAATTAAAAATAGTTCCAAAGAATTCTCGAAACTGGTGAAGTTCAACCGCAAAAATGATACGGGCACAGCTCTACTCACTTTTGATAACAGCTCTATCCTTAGCGATGTTGATAAGGCCAAATACTGTTACGAAGCCTCCTCAAAACATAAAACCAAACTCAGCACCAGGTCCTGATGAAATCCGAAATCTTGTCCTCAAATCGTACGCTTCTGTCATATCTAAATATTTAACGCTACTGTACAACATATCCGTTGGAGTTTCCACACTACCGGAGGATTGGAAAATTGGAAACGTCGTCCCCATTCACAAGACAGGTAGCCGAGATTTGGTTCCAAATTATCGATATATGTCCTTAACGAGTGTGTGTTGCACAACACTTGAACACGTAATATACTCAGCCATCATTAACCATCCCCCCCAAAAATATTTCTTTGTGGATTATCAACACGGGTTTAGGTCCGGCCGATCATGTACCACTCAACTAACTGAATTTTCGCACTATCTAAATAAATATTTCATTAATAGTGTACAAACAGACTGTGTACTGCTAGATCTTCAGAAAGCTTTGGACAAAGTTTTTCACAACCTCCTCTTATACAAGTTATCTTTTTTTGGTTTACCAGGCAATATTCTGTGCTGGCTTCAGAATGATCTCACCGGCCGGTCCCAAAAGGTTGTAATTAATGGTGGTTCATCAACAAACGTTTCTGTGGCATCCGGCGTACCCCCGGGGTCAGTCCTCAGACCACTTTATTTTTTATTTAGTATCAATGATATCGGTGCGCGCACAAATTCAAGTATAAGGCTATATGCCGACTATTGTGTTTTGTAGAGAAAGATCCGAAACGATTCTGATAGGCTGGCGCTACAAACTCTCCTAGATAAAATATGTTTTTGGTGCAGCTAGTGACTCATGTCCCTAAACGTATCTAAATGCAAACAAATTTAGTTTTCCCGGGAACGCAAGCCATTCCAAACACAATACAATCTTAATAAAGAAGCTATACCTCCGGTAACCCACGCTATTTAGGAGTCCCATTTTCTTGCGACCTAACATGGAACCGACATATGGAATCTATAACAACAAAAGCAGCCCGCACGTATCACTTCATTAGGAAAGAATTTAAAGCTGGCTCCGAAAGATGTAAGAGCACATTTTATACAGCACAAATATTCGTCCGATTATGGAATGCGGTTGCACGGTATGGGACCCTTCGCGGGGAATCTGATAGGTAGTCTCGAGGCCATGCAGAACCGCGTGCTCGTGTTGCTACAAAGAATTACGGATTTCCAAGTAGAATTTTTCGGATAAAAGATTATCTTGGCTGGGCCCATGCTTGCATTGCGTCGCGCCTTTTTCCGTATGGTTTTTCTGAGAGAGGTATACTTTGACAGAACACCCCTGAACAAAGCTGCTTATCTGGTGCCGCCCACATAGGTCTCGCAACGTCTCGACCACGCGCTTAAGGTTAAAGAAATGCCCGCTCCTAGAACTCCTTTTATGAATTAATTTTCCCCCACACTATAAAATCCTGGAATCAGCTTCCCCGGGAAATAATCGAAGGCGCAAGCGACAACGAATTCCTTGTGGATTTGCGCAATTATCTCCAAAGCTAGAATTTCTACGTCATTCTTCCTAGTGTGCATGTCTCCTTATTGCATACTTGGTTTCTTTTGTGCGTGAGTTTATACATATTTCTGCATACGCGTCTTACTTTCAATGCTGCATATTTTTTGTATATTTTGTAAAATTTGTATATTTGTATAATGTAATGTCTGTTGTTTGTTTACCTGTTTTTTGTTATTCTTTATTTTTTTTGTTTATTGGCACATTTCGTGTGTGAAAATGTGTTTTTACCCCCTACTGTAATGCCCCATGGGCGGAATGTAGGTAAAATAAATA
The DNA here is from genome assembly GCA_013339765.2 of Haemaphysalis longicornis. Lineage (NCBI taxonomy): Eukaryota > Metazoa > Arthropoda > Arachnida > Ixodida > Ixodidae > Haemaphysalis > Haemaphysalis longicornis. Next base: position 52,936,179 of record CM023449.1, on the reverse strand, counting down.
AATAAATAAATAAATTAAATTAATAGAAACAACCCTGCCAGATTTGGCTATGGGCTTGCGTTTTTTTCTAAATGTTTCCAAGGCTACCAGGGCCCTAAAGGGAGACTGACATGTATCTACCATGTCACCAATGCTTGTAGTTTTCAAAGGTGTTTTCTGCAAGAACTTCACCTTTACGCTCGTTATTGTGGTAGGCCCACGGTTGAATGGCGCCACTGGTTGCTTGCAGCAAGAAAAAACCCATGCGCAACGAAAAATTTGTTTTCTACCCTCCGAAAATTCCCGTTATTACCCAAAGAAGGCTGTCATTTAAAAATAATGTATATCTCCAGGTTGGAATACCGACTCTCAAGACCACTGATTCCTCAGACTTAGTGGGTAATAGTTATATCTGATAATCATTATCGCTGCACGGCGGAAACGACTGCGACGATCCGTAATAGGGCAAGGGCACCTTGCAGTACCTGTCTTACTTGTACAACGGCCGTTTCTCATTAGCCCTTTGATCATTTTAACTATTATGTGCTGTGTTTCGTCTGTAACTCACTTACTGATGGCCACTATGTGCTGCCTGTAACATAAATTAAATAACAATAGAAATTATCAAAACGCCCTTTGGACAGTTCAAGGTAGATTCGCAGGCCGTCACCTTTATAGTTAGAGTACAAGAAAAAATAGCACACGCATGCGCTTATAGTTTCCGAACCCTGCCAACCGCAGGGAATATTGTTTCACGCCAAAATCAGGTCTAAGGAGCAGAACTCCCCGGGATTAATTTAGACCGGAGGAGCAGCGAAACGACAGGAAAATTAGCGCTTAGTGCAACTATACGCGAGGCTTCTCTCCACTTCTCACGCCCAGTGAGTCCCCCTCGGAGCCTTTTTTTTTTTTTTTTGCGCCCAGTTTCTCGAGGTTCTCTCGCTGAGAATTGCCGCAGCACACGCACCTACCTCGTCGAGTCCAAGCTTCCTTGCGCGCTCGTAAATATGCCAGCCACATAAGCGGGAGAAAAACATCGCGTATGCCTTATACTCTCTCCTCATCTCCCGAGCTCTCTCATCTCTCTCATCTCTCTCTCTATCTCTCCTCTCTCTCTATCTCTCTCTCTCGTCTCCTCTCTCTCTCTCCTCTCTCTCTTCTCTGTATCGTCTCTCTCTCTCGTCTCCTCTCTATCTCTCTCTCTCTCTCTCTGCTCATCTCCTAGTGCACCTATATTTATCCTTCTAGCACCCGGTCGCGTAGACGCTTTCGTCACCTACACGTTCGTCAGAGGAGCAGAAAAGAAAAAAGGTAGAAAAAGAAAAGCTCGGGCTTCATCTCGCTCAGTCTGGTCCACCCGGTGGCGTATCTATTCTCGTCATGAGCCTACAAATCAAGCAGATAACGCTTGCCTCTGATTCTGGGGCGGTACGACCATCTTGCAACTCTGCCTGTTCTTCTCTCGTCTTGGTTTCACAGGGCAGCAAAAACTCAGTGAAGTCAACTGTGGCGTCAGATGAGGCCGAGAGTAATGGGGCTGTATTACACTCTCTGCGATGGCGAAGTCGGGAGCAGAAAGCGCAAAAAGCCTTGGTTAATGAGTTGGCGCGAAGCTCGCGGAATATCCCTTTTCCCTCGACGAAGTGTAAGTTAAAAAGTGTGCCAGGAAGGTAACGGGAAAAAAACAAAGCCCTTCGTCTAACGACGAAGGTTGTTGAAACGCGCAGCTTCTTCCGCACACACACCGAGTCGAATCAAAGTCCAATGTCGTGAGGGGAGCCGTCCAGTTCGCGATGGAGGCCCTCCAACGCCAGCAGTCATAGATGCTGCCTCCCCTACAGGAGGCTGCTATCTGCGACTAATTTACCCGGCCAATAAAGATGTTTGTTTCTCTCTCTCTCTCGTAAGGGATTCGCTCGTTGTCATCCAAGTTTGGACTTTGATTGCGGTGATGATTCCCTCACAGTGTTCGGCACGTACCCACTCGAGGGAATTAACAAGGATGAAGTGTTGGCAGGGCATTTGCGCTTGAAGCGTCTTTGTGGAAACCCGCTGCGTAAGTTGGCTTTCTGCAATGGCGTTTTGGGCGTAACGATTAGGACCGTTCGGACTTTGGACTTTGCGGGCGTTGGCTTTCGACCAGGAAAAGCTTCCCGTTCTACTTCACCCACGATCATCATCATCGTCAGAATAAGTTGGCTTTCCTGCGGGGTCGGCATTTTTGCAGCAAAGAAAGCTTCGTGTTAAACTCCGAACTCTGGCGGGATTATCGAGTTTTGTCCCTTTTGCGCCCCTTTCAAAAGTGTCCTTTTTGGCGAGCCCTGATTGGCTAAAAGAAAACAACCGGAAGTGACGTAACGGAAGCGCGGCAAACCTACTGCCAACGCTCACTGCTTAACCGGAAGTACGTCACGATGAAAGGGACGAAAAAGGGACGTTTTCAAAAGGGACAGTTACGAGAATACCGCCCCAGCTTCAATCGTGTCGGAATGGCGTAATGGGATATACGCCTGCTTCATAACGCAAGAGACGCAGGCTCGATTTTGACCACTGGAAGCGTTTTTTTCTTTAGGCGCTTGTGTAAAGTTTACTTTCCTGTAGTGCATTTTGGTGTGCTCCGGACGTCATCAGTTAGGCATACAAAGCTTCGCTCTGAAAATTCCTCTGGTCACTGCGTCTGCTTAAGTCCTTTGAAGGAAAAAGCCTGGCGATACTTATCGACAACTTCTTCGCGAAACATCGTATTTGCATGTCTTTCTTCGTTTAGTGTTTTGGTGCGAATTACTTCGACCGGCTTTTCTTTTACTTATTTTGCAAACCGGCTTCTTTTTCAAACTCGGGCAGCGAACAAACACCAAAGCCACTGCGGCAGGCTGAAGAAGTGAACTCGCGCACTGGAAGCGGAAGATCGAGATGCGGGAAAGTTCGTGTACAGGAAATGCAGGAAGCAGCTGCTACCATCCACTCCGGATTCATCAATCTTGGTCACGAGAGAACAACAAAATCTCACTCACCACCAATTCGCAAGGGCTTGAAAACACAGGAGCGAAGAGGTCAAACAACTGACCGGCACCACCACTTCTCTTTCTTGTCTGAACTCTCGTTTGCGTCTACGCTGAATGCAGACACTCCAACGCCCCTTCCCTCTCCCCTTTGTCTCGTCAACACGCTACAAACGCCCCATCGGATATCCTAGTCTCTACGGCTTTTGTGCGCGATGGCAAAGTGCGTTGTCTGTTTCACAGGTATGACGGTTTTTAAAGTGATGGGTTGATTGATTGTAGGGTTTAACGCGCGATGAGGGCTATGAGGAACGTCGCATTGGAAGGCTGCGGATTAATGTTGTCCACCTGGGTATCCTTACGCGCACCGCAAAAGAGCGTTACCCCTTTTCGCCTCCATCAGAAAAGCAGCCACCGCGGCCGGGATCAAACCCGCGTCCTTGAGCTCAGCAGCGCAACTTGTCCTCAGCCTCTGATCCACCAACGCGGGTTTAAAGCGAAGGGAATAGCTATCAACTGATCAGCTGCATCGTGGCAGACGCTGATAGTGTCCATGTGTGCTTTCTATTCAAAACAGCTCGGAACGTAGAAGGTAGGCATGAATAGGGTATCAGAACAACGATCCCATTGTGGAATGGAAAAAGTCAACCCCAAACGCTCAATTGGGTCCTTCAAAAGCAATTGTCTAGCTGCCGAGAAGCGGAGGCAGGCGAGAGAAAAAAAAAATGTTCGATTGTTTCATGAGCCTGGCACCACACACATTGTTCCGTAGGTGAAAACACTGTTCTAAATAGATAGAAGTTTAGCCTTGGAATGCTGCAGTGCAGATCGGAGAAGGTCAGTCGCACTGTCGCAGCAGTGCGGCAGCAGCGCGGGTGCTGCGCGCGGTGAACCTAGCGGACAGATCAATAACAATCAAGTGGTTCCCGGCACACATGGGAAGGGTCGTGTCGGCTTGAGGCAACGCAAACCACAACGAGACGGCCAACGAGGCGGCGCGAGGTTTTACATACCGGCCAACACGAAGAAGGAGTGGTGGTGCGAGGACAAAGACCGGATGACAGAGTACAGTAAAGTGTTGAAATGGTACAGACTAGGGCGCAGGACTATGCCCCCGCCGAACCCGAGCCTGACCCGAAGCGAGGCGGGGACGTTCCGGCAAATGCAGACTGGGTCGCTACCCACGCCGGTGCTCATGAAACACGTGTGCTCTAGCGTACATGTAAGTGACTTGTGTCGCGTGTGTGGATCAGAAAGGGCTACTGCGGCCGACATTTTGTGGGATTGTGAACAGAATCCGAGGGAGGCAAGGACAGTGGCGATGATACCTGGCGTGGCTTGCGGCTGCCGCGGGAAGCGACCAGCGGGAAGAGCAGACACGGGCCGTCCAATGGGTCTCGGCTGCCCTCGAAAAGCAGCGCCCTAACGAAAGCGCCAGGTGCTCGCTACCACCCCAGCACAGGGGCAGGCGCGGGTGCCAGAAGAAGGCGGGAGTAGCGAGGGCTGCTCGCCGAGTAGAGGACGCCACGCCGAGATGATGTGTGGCCGCATCGCGATGACCCTCCCCTTGTGGGGTCCGCCGGATGATCAAATAAAGTCTTTTCAATCACTCACTCACTCACTCACTCACTCACTCACTCACGCACTCACGCACTCACTACGCACGCACGCACGCACGCACTCACTCACGCACTCACGCACGCACTCACGCACGCACTCACGCACTCACTCACGCACGCACTCACTCACTCACGCACGCACCACGCACGCACGCACGCACACGCACGCACTCACGCACGCACTCACGCACGCACGCACTCACGCACGCACGCACGCACGCACGCACGCAACTCACGCACGCACACGCACGCACGCACGCACGCACTCACGCACTCACGCACGCACGCACTCACGCACTCACGCACGCACGCACGCACGCACTCACGCACGCACGCACTCACGCACGCACGCACATCACGCACACACGCACGCACGCACGCACGCACGCACGCACGCACGCACTCACGCACTCACACGCACGCACGCACGCACGCACGCACGCACTCACTCACGCACGCACGCACGCACGCACGCACGCACGCACGCACTCACGCACGCACGCACGCACGCACGCACGCACGCACGCACGCACGCACGCACTCACGCACTCACGCAACGCACGCACGCACGCACTCACTCACGCACGCACGCACGCATCACGCACGCACACGCACGCACTCACTCACTCACTCACTCACTCACTCACTCACGCACGCACTCACTCACTCACTCACTCACTCACGCACTCACTCACTCACTCACTCACTCACTCACGCACGCACTCACTCACTCACTCACGCACACTCACGCACGCACTCACGCACGCACTCACTCACTCACTCACTCACTCACTCACTCACTCACTCACACTCACGCACTCACTCACTCACTCACTCACTCACTCACTCACTCACTCACTCACTCACTCACGCACTCACTCACTCACTCACTCACTCACTCACTCACTCACTCACTCACTCACTCACTCACTCACTCACTCACTCACTCACTCACTCACTCACACTCACGCACTCACTCACTCACTCACTCACTCACTCACTCACTCACTCACTCACTCACTCACTCACTCACTCACTCACTCACTCACTCACTCACTCACTCACTCACTCACTCACTCACTCACTCACTCACTCACTCACTCACTCACTCACTCACTCACTCACTCACTCACTCACTCACTCACTCACTCACTCACTCACTCACTCACTCACTCACTCACTCACTCGCTCACTCACCCACTCACTTCGAATTGTCGAGAACCACAAAAATGAACATTCCACCCGAACTTTAAATGTTGATGCTCTTTAAGTTATAGGAGTGAATCTGAACGAGTAGCGTCTAAATGCCAATATCGTCTTAATCTTGAAGAACGGTGCATTTCCCCTTTCCCTCCTCTCGCAAGTAGCCCTTGCATGCTCTTCCTTTCGGGCACATACCCGCGTGAGGGTCATTGTCCTGCTCTTTCCGTCGGCTTCTTCTTCGCCTTCTTCCATATTCCCATTTCCTGGCATCTCACTACAGAGGGGCTAAACAGCCTTCCTCAAAGAGATTCATCGTACCACGCAACGCAAAATGAGCATGTACGCTGTGCTCGGGGAGGAATGAATGCATTATTACGTCACGACATAAACAAACAGGAATATCGAGGCAGCTTCCGTAAGTTTTATTACTACGCCGCTCATGACCTTATATTTTTTTCAATATCAACGGAAGAAGGAAAGGTATGATAGCAAAAAAAAAGCAATAAAACTGGCTGTACGGGACCCGAGATCAGGAAATGAAGACCACACGCTCGCGGAGAGCCATTGATGTAAGGTTGCATTTATTTAAATAAATTAGACCACGGCTGAACAAGGAAGCCCGAATTCTCCGTCGCCGCAAATTCCGCCGGTATTACTAACGATATTTTTATAGCAGGCAAGGATGAGCGATGTTTTACTGCTCGAATCATTTATTTCTCGGATCTGTTTACACGCGGATGCTAAAGATAAAGCGCGAAAGCGTTTGTATTTTTTACTGAGGAAAGGCCAAAAAAGCGCGTTTTCAGCACGCCTAACCGGCGGGAAGGCGGTTTATGTTGGGGTTTGACGTAGGTCCGAACGCTGTCTTATACGGACTCAAGAGGACCGAAATAATTTACGTGGCATCATTCATTATTTCCGTTTTGGTGTGAGAGATAGGGTCTCGAAACGTTCACTCACGTAGTATAAACAGATAGCACGGAGGGTTACTTCCTCTGGAATTCACTGAAATTTTACGGCGCGTATAAAAGACGAGGATTATTGAGCAATGGTAAGTATTATCAATGCCTGGAGTAAGGCGCGTTTACCATAGACTATAACCAGAAGGCAAACAAGCGTACTTGCAATACTACAATCGCAAATCTACAAACAATTCATGTCTTGCAAAAAAAGATTTTGAGAAATAGCTCTAATGTCTCTTTTGACCATCCCTCCGCCGAGCTCTTTCTTAAGCATAATATAATGAAAATACATCACTTTTATTCCTATCGCTTAGCCTTAATTTATAAAAAAGAACTTAAACAACAAAGAAACTTTCTCACACACTTGTCCTCTCTCACCGTAAAATTAACCCATATCTCACTCGAACAAATGAAATCTGGAAAATTGACGTCTGCAGAACAGACTATGGAGCCCAAATGTTGAAACACAAACTTCCGGAATTGCTAAATTTTTGCCATACGAACACCATTGTTATCGAAAGGGCAACGGTCAAGGAATTGAGTGCCTTCTTTAACCTACAAACGAAGTGATTGCTACCGATTTTATTTCATGTATTTTTCTGTGCTTACCTATTGTAACAGTATATATTCTTCTTTCTGTACTCAACTGTTCTTTTATTTCGTACTATGTAAAAAAACGCGTGCAACCGGGATTGTTGCGCGCTTTATGTTATTGCAAAGACTGCTGATTGTTCATTTCACCTTTTTTTTTGTTTTCTCCTTTCTTTTTGTCGGTGTGTTAATTGTACGCTGTACACTGTTGAAAAATTGAACATGTTATACTGTATTTTATGTTGGGGGGGGGGGGGGGGGGGGGGGGTCAAGCAAGTGATTCATGGCCTGGCTGGAGCGGAGGCGTGCGCGCACGCGTTGGTATCAACACAGCGCACGCCGCCGCTCTGGCCTGGCCGTGGATGATTGTACAGCTTTTTTTCCTTGCCTCCCCCATCTCCAAGGATGGAAAATAAAGGAAATATTATATTGCAGGCGCCAGCGGAGCAAGTGACATTTCTTGAACGTGGTGATGAATATCAATCACCTTCCGATCAAGATTGGCACCTTCACTCGGGTAAACTCTGAAAAAATATATCGTTGAATACACTAAAGTCGTTCCCATTCTCGACATAGGGCTTCCTCAAGTGACGTACAACGGCGCAAAAAAGCGTATACGCTCCGTGCCAACAACAGAAAAAAGGTAGTTGATTCGAACCCTAATCATACAGATTTATGGATTATTCGAACTGTGTGATTTGGTCTGGTCAAGTCTCCAAATAAGTATATCTATAAAAATCTTGTAAATTCGAACGCCCCCTAGGTTCTACCACGGACAACTCCAAGTACCAGCCACAGCGGCGGAGGCTTGGCGCCTGCCAGACGACCGAGCAACTTGCCGGCTGCCAACCACGGGGCTGCGTCACCTCAGTGAAGGAGAGAAGAAGGGAGACAGCAGGTGAAATTGGGTAAAACTGTGACGCCTACAGGGCGTGTCGATTGGACGATTGGGCATTTAAGGTTTTGATGTGTGTAGTAAAAAACCAGTTGCGAGTCCGCGCTTGTGTTGTCCGCATGTGTTCCTGTCCGCATTAATTTGCGCGCTGTTTCGTTTTTGAGATGCGTGTACACGTCAGACTTGTTTGCATGCTGCAGTCGACGTCCGACTACTATAGCCGCTGTTACAACAGCGGGGCCTCAAAGGTCAGGCACACATTTCGAAAGCTCAGTCTTGAGCTTTCAAAATGTATCCATAGGTGTAAAAAGAGACCGCTTTGGATTTCACGATATGTTGCAGCATAATTTAAGAAATGATAAAAAAGATAAGAAGCGAGAAACGCAGAATATCGTTTCTTTTCATAAGAACATATGGCCGCGCCATTATACAAACAGCTCAAGAAAACGACGTGAGTCATTAGTTCTAACAGTGTTTTCTATTCAAATATATTCTTTCTTTTGTCGGTTAGCACAAAAGGCCCGAAAAAAAGTGAAACGAATCAAGCAGAACAACCAGTCGCGGACGATTCATTTTAAAAATATTTTTCTTCGCGCTTCCCGCGTCGGAAGAGCGCACGTGTATAAGAAAAGAAAGAAAATATATCACGGGAACAAAATCGTCTGACTATTCAGCGCGTTTGATGCGTTGGTGCGAAATACGAATGCGAAAGTATGAATTCGAGACAAGAAAAGAGAAAAAAAAACTACGCACAATAACCTGCACGATAGTAAAAGAACGGTCTCCCATTTCCGACGTAAATGGCTTAAGATTCGGGCGCTTAAATCCCGAATTATATCTAATTTCATGCGTCTTTTAACTTTGCCTGCATTCTCAGAGTTTTTATTGTATGCATAATCACAGCAAGCGAAAATGCTGAAGCCGCGTGTTTCTGGGCTACCTTGCACCGCTGGTTTCTTAAGTACGTGTTGGTTTGCTTGCTTTTTTTTCTCCGCAACCCTAAGCGGCTTTGCCGTTTGGAGCCTGAATTAAGGCTAATAATGTTTTCTCCGCGTTTAATTTCCTCTCCATTTCTTTCTTCGCGTTGTGTGGAAAGTAGAACAACGAGGTACGAGTAAAACGAGGAATAAATTCTTAAAATAAAACTATAAACTCAAACAAAAACAAATCCGAGCTGAAGCAGGCACTTTAAAATAAGTTGGACAAAGGAAAAAAAACTGGTGCCTCCGGAAAGCGCTTAAATGGCGTCTCTATAGCTTCGCGACCGAAAGAATAAGAACCTACGTAACAGCGAAAAAAAGAATCAAGTAGCAACAAAACAAGCGAGATTTGCAAGAACAACGCAATCTCAAAGTGGGCGATAGGAGCGAACACGTCTTTCGGCGATAAAATCAAGACAGGTCGCTTCTAACTGGACTGGGAGAAGCGGAAGAATAAAAAAACAGTTATGCCCGTAAGTGATTGTTTTCGAACGACATCAGCGGTGATCAGCGAACGGCGGCGGGGTTGTCTTCGCACTGTGCGCTCCGGTTCCAGCGGAAACCGCGTTTCTGTCTCCCGAAAAAATACTACGTTCCGTGGTACAACGAACTCGTATTCACAGCCCCGGTTTCGGTGGGAATATTGGTGGGCATGCGTGTGGCGTTATATAGACATAGCTTGCACTGACGTCACTGCAGCGGCCATCTTGGTCACTTCTTTCCCGGTAGAATATGTGAACTTATCAGCCGCTGTTACCTCGAGTAGTACTGCGAAAGCTGAAAGAAGTACTACAGAAAGGGCTCTGGTAACGCCACTGAAAACGAGAAGTACTGAGTCACTTAAAGAGACTCTGCAACACTTCTCTCAACTTTGTCTAAATTCTTTCAGAACGTAGTCAATAAACATATTCAGTACTAAGACTAGAGTGTCACAAACTACCCCAGCCAAATATTGCTGCTCTATGGCCATCATATAACTTCGAAACTTGCTCTAAAGACTTCGCTTTTTAGTTCTTCTAGCGCTTGAATGACGTAATTAGAGAAGTGTAGCGGCTATTGGCCGGCTTCATTTTTCAGTTTTCACCTCAATAAGCGCATTTGGTGGCCACTTCAACAAGGAAGGCACAAAAGCAAAACAGAAACGGAAGGCGAATCTGCTGCGACGAGCAAATCATGCAGCTTTAACAATGCTTCCAGACGCGATGGAAAGAGCGAAAGGAAATGTTGCAGAGTCCCTTCAAGTCTGTCCAGCTGCCTCGAATGCTTTGCCACTGTGGTAAAGGGAATTGGTGGATGTACAATGAGCCGATGACGGAAGCTCTCATTCTCCCTATCAATCGTCCGGAGCGGGTGCATGGGAATTGTGGGTGGGCACGTTCACATTGCGGCTACACGCGAGAAAATCGGCTGGGAGCTTATGACGGCGGGAGAGTCCGTTTGAAGTTCGTTTCGCAGCATCACGCACCCAACGGGCTATTTCAACGTCTAGCTAAATGTACTGAACCTTACATTAACGTAACATAAGACAACATAACATAACATAACATCACATTACATAACATAACCTTACATAACACCCATAATATAACATAACCTGACGTAACATTACTTACATAACCTACATACACAGCTAACAGAATTTTACCCAAACCTAACCTAACATAACTCAGTATAAACCCAATGTAAAACTAACCTAAAGCTAAGCGCGTCTAGTCTGATGTAACCTCATTAAAAATACTTTTTTTTTTCATTTTAGTTCACTCTTAGCCGCGTGCCGCGCAAATGCCTTTCCCTATACCAGCAGGTAAGGTACATTATGTGCTCTTTTCTTTTTTTTTCACTTCGTTACTCCTTCATCCGCAACTTGGTGACGCACAACGGTCACTGCGTCTCTACATTGATGCGCTAGTAGAATCCCACGGCTGAGTGAACGTGCTTATTGTGTGCAACTAGACGCCTGACTAGCGCAGTTAACGCCACAGGGAAAACATAAACGGAGCGACGCGCACCGGTAGTATCGCCGACCGGCGCTCGTCGTACGCCCATGCCCGCTCATCAAACACCGTGACGAGGCGGAAGTTATCCGCGTCCTCAAACACCGCACAGGTGCAGAAGGCCCAGTGACGATGTCTTCGCTCCCTCTCCCCTTTGGTCTTTTTTCGGTGGGAAGCCGGCTGTCGCTTGCGCATAGGTATAGAGTTATAAGGCTATAGAGATACACATATATCGCTGTTTACACGTATACCTATGCAGCTGTGACCCTTAAGATGTAGACCTATAGACATGTATAGACTAGAGGTACGGACTTATCGGAATAGCGGGTCTCCTGGGCAACCTTCACCTACCTTTAGTACTAGCGCTGCGCGATAACCTCGGTTAGCTACAAAGTACGCCTTGCAGCGAGTTCCACGCGGGGCGAGAGTGGTAACCCGGAACGTCGTAGAAACGCAGTCAAACAATAGGGAACTGCACGCTCGGAGGAGCAGGCCGGGTAAACGACGGCGTCTCTTTAGACCGAGGTGTGGTACGCCGCCCATGCATTCTCGGATAACTGACGCAACAGCAGGGAGGCGTGCGTGAACTCAGCGCGAGATTACGCAGTCCGCGCTACGCGGAAGCCGAACTGCTATGTCACAACGCAGAATTACTTCGTACGTTGTACGACTGAAGGAAACTGAAAAGAAAAAAACGGTAAAAAAATCTGCCGCCAGCACAACGAGCACGCCACAGGTGAGCGCGTGGTGGTGGTGGTGGTGATTTATTAAGGAAGCAGGAAAGAGAAAAGAATTAGGGATATTGTTTAACTCAGTCGGAGAGTTCACCCTCATATAACCCAGTCCAGCGAAGGGAAGGGGGGTTTCAAAGGACAGGAAGAGAGAAAGAGGAAAGAAGGAAGAGAGGGGGGGGCGGTGAAGCCTGCGTGCATGACTAACCCCCCCCTCCCCCCCCCCCCCTCGTTTATGCCTGAAGGTGCGGCCAGTGATGTGCACCTGCTTGGACGTTAAAGACACCGGTGAAAACGGGCTCCGGAAGCCCTTGAATATGCTTCTTTCTGGAACGGTAATTTCAAGAAGCAAGCACAAAACGCTAGTTGTGTAGCAGAAACATTTTCATTTTAAGCAGTTTCGCTCACGGACACGATATGGGGAAGCCGAGCAGTTTTCCTGTAAAATAAATCATCGACGGTTTCTCCGGGGATGCGAAGCATCTATTTACGCAAAAGTACTCTTCATAACTGTTCATTTGCATGGTTTGATACAGTGAGACTCTATAGTGTGACAAGTGGACGTTTATTTCCACAAGGTTCCTATTAAGCCGATCCTTTTGAGAATATAACGAATGGCGACGCGTGAGCAAATGGAAAACACCTACTCGGCGGGAATCGGTTCAGTGCACTTACCGGTTCCGGAAACACTGTGTCACAGGTAAAAAAACATTATTTCTATTTATTGCTTACGAACCCTTTTAATGGTGCACTGATGCGTTGACTTTTGACAAGGCGACTATATTTTATGTGGCCTGTTCACTGAAGTCTCGTTAGCGGACACTATAGGTACTCATGACCATGTGTACACCATCTTAAATAGCATTTAGCATGATATAAATGAACCCATATCGATGTCGACCACATGCCCATCTTTGGTGATGTCAGAACACAAATAAACGCAGCGATTATAAGTCGACACGACATTTCCAGGAGGAACTGAAAGAAAAATGGGTCAAGTATGACACTTCTAAACATATATCAACAGCGAAAGCAAGGACTATGCCCACTGTGTTTCGTGCAAGTTTCACATTGTTGGAGATTTCGTAGCCGTCAAGCTACCTGAACGGTGTTTCTCGGTCTGCCTTTTCGTGTGCCCTGAAGGGCACACACAGACAGACCGGCCGGGGCGCCATCGATGATGAGACGAGACTGCGGAACTAAGCGCCAGCAAAGCAGCCAGCAAAGCAGCGCTTTCGTGTGCATGCATCGTGTGTTTCTCTACTCTTCGTTCTTCTAAACGCAATATATATCCGTCATTAAACCCTCGCATATTCCGTCATTAAACCCTCGCATATTCATGTGGTTCGGTTGCGTTGAACCGCGCGCACAGATAGTCCAGCCCCTGCTGCTCGATAAGGCGCAGACGAAGCTGCTGTTTCAACGTCCTATGGTCATGTGGCACCCGAGCGCCGAAGCTCCGAGCAAGCGAAGCTATAAGAAAGGCGGAGCTTACGCCCTGGCGGTTAAAGGTAATTGCGACGCCATGAATGACCTTTAAAGATGTAACGTACTACAGCTTTAGCTCTAAAATCAGAACTGTTCGTCTTCCGCACTGCATGCTACCCTGTCGTCCTCATCAATTTTAAGTTGGATGCTGCAGTCGTCGCCCTCGTGCGCGCCATTTCCGCTCCTGATGAACATCGTGACTTCCTCGCAAACAAGCATGCTGAACCCTGCTCTCGTCATCTCGTTTTTTGTTCGCACTCGGTATAGTACACTGACGTTTCGAATAAGAATCAGCTTGAAAAGTTGTGTGTTTTATGACAGCCCGAAAATACCCCCAGTTCGCACAATGCGTGCCAGAGGGGGCCGGCCCGCATGAAATTTGGCTCCAATGTTTCAATTTTGATATTCGGAAACGTGGTCTTCTGATATGACGGGTCAGTACGAACAAAAAAACATTAATTTTCCGGAGAATAACCACACACTACCCTTCGCGGGGTCAAAAAAAGGACTCTGTAAATTCCAACAGAAGTGGCTGGAAAACGTATACGGTTACAGTGAAGCCACGTTGTACGTTGTTAATGTCGTTGAAAGGATGACGATGATGATGACGATGATGACAACAATGAATACCGATTGATTTTTTGCGGGGTTTAACGCGCCGGCGCTTCACAGACGATGAGACATGCCGTAATGGAAGGCTCCGGATTAATTATAACCACCTCGGGATCCTTACCTCGAACACACGGGTACTTTTGCTTTTCGCACAACGGCGAGGACTACGGCGGCGGCGGCGTTGACCAACTGCAGTACCAGGAGCGAGCCCGACATGACAAAGTCGCGTGTTCCCTCCGCAACGAAAAAGAAAACTTTACCATCCGTCGTAAAGAAAAGTATAGACAAGCGCGAAAGCTTTCTCCCATCAAAACTGCGTCAAAAGTGCGTCCAACCCTCCGCAAAGGCGCGTTCAATCGATCGTAAAACCTTCATAGCCCAAATTGCAAATGAAAAACGAATCCAGGCGAAGATTGTTCGAAGCACTCAGTAGACGCCCCGACGGAACATTTAAATGTACACCGATACGTGGTTTATGAGATAGAGGTATACACTTGTACGCCTTCATCATAATCGATGGGTATGCTGTCTTATCTAGAACCTATCCTTTTTCGAGATTTCCAAGTAACCGTCTTGACACAATGGACGCTCGGTTTCACGCCCGTGCGTTGTGTACAGAGATCTTATCAGAGCTTTTCAGTCGCCCAACCGGTCTATGGCGAAACGCATTAATTTTTAGGGCGTACCCTCTGGCAGCCGTTACCCAGGAATCGCGGCCTGGGCGTCCGGGTAACCGAATCACCGAGCGCACCAGAGTCGTCAGAAATAAAACGGAGAGGAGCGTAGGTGACGGGTGTGGAGGAGGGTGGCCCGCGCTGCTATGGCTTTCTCGCTGCCTCTCCCTTACCCTTTCGTCATACGTCACCAGAAAGAGCGCCCTCCTTGTCTTCCCACTCCGCATACGCTGTTCCGTTGGCCGCTAATCCAAACCACGTGACATTTAGGAAGGAGGTTCCGACGCGACTTGCAACGACATGCGCGATGCTTCACCGAGCGTGGCTAATCGGAATCACGTCACATTTGCGCGGGAGGTTCAAACATGATTTGCATTAACACGCGGCCGGGGGGCGGGGATGCGCGGTGAGTTAACAGCAGAGTATCGCGCGCCGCCGGGGTTCGCGAATCCCGCGATCACTTCCTGAGACGCAGCAGATATGCGGCGACACCGAGAAGACTAGCTCGCGCTGCGCCCAAATTTCGCATTAGCAGGTATAGTAATCGTCAGTGCATTTTTTTGACAGGACGCCATCGTTCCCACAAAGAAAGCTTTTGCTTCAAAAACGAACTTGCTCATTGCATCACCTTTCTTTGCATCGTGTTTCCTTCAGCTGAATTCAACTAGAGGCAAGAGAGTCACCCCTATGCTCCTTTGAGGAGCAGCTGCTGACGGGAACTCTAAGCGGGAGCTCCCAGCGGACTCCTCTACGAACGCAATAGGGCGCGGGTAAGAAGAACAACTAAGGGAGAAAGAGAGCGTGCTGGTGCGTCCCTAATTCATGCCGGCGTGACAGTGCATTCAACGACACCTGATTTACTTAGGGAACAACGATGCGCGAAGATGCCCTTGCGCTCGCTCAGAACGAAAAAAAAAAAACAGAGAAGGCTTAAAAAAAACTTCGCTACGTCGGGACCGCATTACGGCTCTGCCACCCCGACATCTCCGCAGCTTGGCCGCTGCCTCGACAAGCCGCAGAACGGACCGAGGCGTAATTCGATAAAGCGTGACCCGAGAACAGAAGCTGGCACATTCCTCTCCTCTCTACGCATTCTCGTCCGTGTTCCCATTGCTTTTCCCCTGTAGACTCGAGGCCAAGGCCTCCCATTTTACTCTTTCCAAATATTTCGGTATCATCTTTCTCGCCTTTGCTTCGCTTCATTCTGAACAAACATCTCCTTCGATGTAGCGCGTGAGACGCTGGAACGTTCGCCGTTTAGAACAGCAGCCTTTGAGCTTTACAGGAGACCTGTGTTGCTGCACGCCCTGTATTTTGTGTCGTGTTGTCCCCGGTATTCTGGTGGAGTTCGTTCCTTCGTTCAAGAGAATGATGTAGACATGTCACGTTTTACAGCAAGCTCTTTGTGGCGCTTTTTGCGGGTATCTTGTGTGTCTGTCCTCCTTGTCGACGTCGTTGTGGTCAGAGGAACGGAATCGTGGTTCGCCATCTCATGGGAATAAGAGTGTTGTTGGTAAGGTGGCGGTGCGGGTCAGTGGGATCTGACAATTGAGTTACTGCGATGCTGTAAAAAGATAGCGTTAAACTTTTGTTGTCTTCCATTTAAATCGAAATCGGTGTTCCAAAATTCTGTTGAAACCTGCATCAGCTATGTCGCGAAAGTCTTGGACGATACGTCCATTACTATCATAATCATTTTTTCTTCTTCATCTTCCTCATAATCGTCGTCAAAATCGCAAATTAATTTCTGGATAGTTATGTACACTGAGGCCACACAGTTTCATGCTAATAATACTTAAGGAAAATCTGGCGCGAGTGTCTAGGCGAGCGGCGCTTCCGCGAGCGTTCCGCAATGCATCGGGTGGGAACATTTCACATGTCCTTGGCTTGGCTGTTGAACAGGCTTAAAAGGTAAACGTGGCTGCAAAAAACAACCTTGTTATTGTAAATGATTATTTAAATTTGTTGAATTATTACAAAATGAAACTTTAAGACATTTATTCGTAGGAATTATTTCGAAGCTTCACGCGACAGAAGTAAGAAAAAAAGTGTCACCAATTTTGTTGATTTTGGCTTGAAGAGCGAAATGAAAAAGACGACTAGCCAAGCCAAGCAGGCAAAGAACACTGGTAGCTGCTATGGCGGGCGCCCACGACGGCACGCCATAGCAGGCGGCTGATTTCCCTCTGGTATGCATTAGTATGCAACCCTACGACTAACGCCACTCCGGTAGGCTTAGCTGCTCCTGTCCTGCCCTGTCCAAATTATTCTTTTCGCCCAAATGTATACATAAGTTTATTCTTCCATAATTATATAAATATCTACTTCTGACGCAGGTACATTCCAACAGCGCAGGTATTTTTGATGGCAGTGGCGATGCCGCCAATTTCACCGACATTAGCGCGACGGTGGATGCGGGTTCTGTTTCGGAGAGGAGGAACAAGATGACTTGCGTTCGAAAGAAAGAAATTCTCTACCTCCTTGTTGAATTCATTGTGACCAAGTCGAGACACCTGTGCTGAAATGCGTTCTCGTTGTGTGTCTACCCATGGCCTTATCGAGCACATCTGATTTTTTTCTGTTATTCTTGACTGCTAACATAAGCACATTTAACTAAACAACCCATTCACACGTCCTTGCCAATCCCCCTGCGAGGTACGACGCATTGTTACCATAAAGAAGAAGAAGAGTGCTTTGCCACCTACCATCATCATCGCCTGGTTTCCTGCCTATCAGGAAGTCTCACGTTCACGTCGGAACAGCAAGGGCATCAGCCACACGCTGCCCGAACGTAACAAAGATGGCGAACGGCGAATCGCTGCCACGTCAGCTCTTGTTTCGTCAGCCGCCAACGCCGCCAGCTGTTCCTGGAGCTGTGGACGATTCGGTCAGCAGCCTGGGACAACCGGATCCCGTCGTGGAGGAGGCCCAGCGCTCGGCTCTGTCGCCCAGGGGTCCACGAGGCCACTGTGCACCACCCGCCACCCAGGTGGTTCAAGAAAGTGCCAGCTATGGAGATCTTCTCGCCGAACCCAAACAGCGCTCGCCTGTCAAGCGCTGGAGCAGCAGGTCTGGCGGAGTATGGTATCCAATATGGCTCGAATACCTTCTCGCGGTCAAACCCACTGCCGAGGTTCCCGCAATGTTCCAACACATGGCCAATGTAGCCTCGAGAGCCGTTGCCAGCCACGAGCCGGAGGTCGGAAGCCTTTTAGGGAGCAACCAGTCAAGGGCCTCTGCATTGGTGCCTGGGCGCTGTAAGGGCCACAAGGATTCCCAGTCGCCCGACGATCTGGTCGCCGCTGGTTTGCCGCGTTAAAGTTTCCGGACATACCGAGGACTGTCACCACCACTCCGCGTCATCAAAAAGCTCGCGCTATTTGAATTCCATCTGCTTCCGACGACAGCGCAGGAGAGAACAGTGATTGCGTTTATATATACATTATATTCAACCTTATATTCTTTAGTCTTTGAATTCAAATTTGCTCCATTTTGTGTTACGCCAACAGTGATTAGATGCCTCTCAATACATATTTCTTTTGTGAAAAAGTTTGCGAATTCCTTCACTAGGCAAAATTCCACTCCGTCATAGATACACGCCGAGCACTTCCTTTCCATACCTAGCTCCATCTAGTGGCTAGGCTCCCACTCAACCTCGGCGGCACTAGGAAAAGAAAAAAAGGACTCCATCGTCTAGAGGTAAAGTCGCTAGTTCCGACGCTAAAGACGCCGTGGAAATTTTTATGGCTGTTTCTAGGCCCATTGAACCTGTATTCTAAAGCTGTTCCCTTAATGTTCTCTTAGGTTCATACGCGTGATCTCTGTAAATAATCGCGGTTTGGTATTTTTGACTCCCTTGCTTTTTTAACTCTAAAAATGTTCCTTCAGATCATTTAACACGACTTCCGTAACCAACCGCTTTTTTGTGTTTTTGAGTTGGGGTTAGGTGCCGTTTCTATATGTTTTTATCGCGGCGGAAGTTCCGTGCCTGTACCTATCGCGGAACAAGATGTCGTCTTCGCTGTCATCAAGGCGTTCCATTAACTAGGATTACCGAATCCTACTGTTATATTTTCATAAAATACACTTATCTCAGAATTAGGCTCCGGGAATATATACAAATGTATCCCAGAAGCCAGTTTTAGTACTAAAGTCCTACATGGTCCGTTCTACAATAGTGCTTTGGCGGCACAACTACGATACGAAACCAAAATCTACGGTACCACGAATTACCCATTTCCTGCGAACGCGGCTATTGCCCGGCCGGACGGCCTCACTGGATGCGACGTGTTATTGGCTGCGAATGCCGGTACGTGACGGCCTGACGTTCCAATGGGATCCCTACGTTAGGCCTATCGTTACGCTTCGAAATTTAAAGGCGTCATGCGGATACCCGCACCTTGAAGTAAAATGGGTCTGATTTGGTTTGGCACGCCTTTATTGGTTACCTAACGTTAAAGATAGGCGTCACAACATTCTAACATACTCAGGAATCGGCGAACGATGACGACCGGTTCCGTCAGAAGTCACCGCTGACTCACCAATCCGAATTTAGCGGCGACGTCAACACGCCACCTAGAGATACACTTTCGCGTATGACCCACGCTAGCCGTCATAAATGTCCCCTTGAATTATTCGGCAGTAGCGATCGATTAACAGGTTTTTACCTACGGTTTGCGACGCAAGTTTTCGCCTCAGCGCTCCTGAAACCTGCCACTTCCAAACCACTTTTGAACGACTGCTCCTTAGACTCGTGTGGGAAGGTTAAGGAATGCATACTGCCTCTCTGTGTGCGCGGGGTGCGGGTTTAGCGCATTCTTTGTTTTACGGAACAAGAACACCAAAAGGCGAATGCCGATAACTAAACAGAACTTCGGATAGAAAAAATCACGATCAATTTCACTGTGTGAAGGTGAATCACCAGATGAGGTGAGAATCTGGAACAACGCTGTGAACTCATTTATTGTCGTGGTATGTGGTAGTCGGAACGAAAGCTACGCAGGCATATTTATTGTCCTCTTTCTCTGGCTTTAAATAGCCTGTATTCATTGACGAGGCACTCATGCAGGCAGCCATGTCAGTGCGCCGTCACTGGTTGCGTGGGGCTCCGCGGGATGGCGGTACTTGTCCGTCCTAAGCACATGATTTGTGTTGGACGTTCCAAACTCTAGCCCACCGAACGCAAATTAATTCCTCGACACTAATGTAAGTGCGATTAATGACATTTCTGTTGATACCACGTCGCCGTCCCGAGGAAAGTAAACTCGCGCGATGTACAGTATGGTTCACTGTTAAAGGGAACACATAAATTCATTTCCTACGCTCGTAAAATGCCCAATTAAGCTCATGTGTCTGCGAATTGAGTGCCTCAGGCCATGCTGAGGGCCACATTTTAGAGACATGCTCTTGTGCTTTCCGCACCCCTACGCGTCAGCTTTGGAAGCTGTTCTGAATCGCGCTGTCTTGTTCCCTTTAACAGTGGACCGGACAGTACCTTTTACCAGGGAAAAGGGGAACGAAAGCAAAGGAACCACTCGGGACAGCGACAAAGACAGGTCTGTGCGAGCGTATGCATTGCCGGCGCCGGTAGCACAGCGGCAAACATTTGAGAAATCTTTCGAGTAAAGGAAAGTGCGGACCCAAGTAAAAGCAAGCAAGCACGCAAACGCAAACAAATGATCAAACGCGCACACACAAACGTCTCGTGTTTCAAAAATGCGTAGAGCATCGGGAGTTTGGCTTTCACACAAGAAAAATCCACAAAACCACAGCCATAAGTAGCTTCGTTGTAAAAAAGGGGAACAAATTCAACAATATCGAGCGACTCGAATCTGAAAGCGAAGTGTATGACCGCGCTATTGCGTCCTCGCAGCGCTCGATTTCGACACGCAAAAATGTCGCACGGGAAGCCTTTCAAATCTGAACAAAAAATTGGGCCCATCTCCCCGCGAGGGGGACTCGAGTAAATGCGTCGCATAGGGGGTGGGTGTATTGCGTTAACGTTTAGTGTTTGGGGAGTTGGTGGTAGTGAATGCGTTGTATCAGCAGCTTCTTGACGTAGTTTGAATGAGTCAGGGATATAAGGCACGTTCGTAGCCTCCCATTCTGCGTCGGCTTTGTGGCACAGTGGGTAGAGCACCATGTACATTGCGTTCCGCCCGCAGGGTCGAGGGATCGAAACCAGGCGCCGGATAGTATTTTTTTTTATATAGTGTAGGGGGAGGGATGCGGACAACGACAGTGCGGACTACGACGGACGTCAACGTGGGTGACATCGTGAGTTACTGAAATGCTCTGCATTTAAAAAACGTGCGCTGCTTTAACACCTTCAAAGAGGCGGTGTCCACAGGCAGCAGTGATGCGCCCTGGATCCTTTTGTTGACGCCCATGTCTTTTCCACACACATGGCTTCGCGGACCGTCGCGTTCAATGCCGACCAGTGCCCCGTCATTCAACTGCCCTCCTGCTGGCTCGACCGACTTCACCGCCTGAGGTTTTTACAGCAAGGCGTGAGGCGTGATCGGCATTTTCCTTTCGTCTGATCCGGCGTTCCATTCGACCCACGTCTGGACAGTACCTGGTTCTGAGACGAGCGGAATAGGAACACAACCTCGATGCGCATCTAGAGTCGTGGTTCCTTGTTCTGTTTGTTCGAAAGAAGGTCACAATTTGAGACGCCTGTCTCGTAAAATTTGCGGCGAGGTCACCTCCAGGCAGCATTGTAAGTTCACGTGGCGGATAAAATAAAAGGCCGAGCACGCAAACTGGCAGAGAATGTGTTGGCCGGCAAGTGTGTTATTAGTTATTAGTAATCTCATTTATTTATTCACTGACTGCAATTGAATGATTTTGCAACTCATATTTAAGGAGGCGTCTTCTAGAAAATTAAAATTGCTTCGCTGGAGCATAGTCACTTTATTTGCAGGTTAAAATAAAAGGCTGCGGGCGTGCAAACAGGTAGCGAAAACGTTGGGCGAACGAGTTATAAGTAAAACATTTTTTTGATTCAGTGATTGCAATTGAATTTTTGATAACTATTATATAATAAGGTATTTTATGAAACTTAACACTATGCCCCTTTTGAAATATACTTGCAAGCCTAGGTTTGCAAAGAAATAGTTTGCAAAGAAATGCTTACCACAATTTCGTGCCAAGTCTTTTTCCCTACTACCTTGCAAAAGGTATGTTAATAGAGCTCGTTATTAGCCCCTTCGTGTTGAAATAACCTCTTATTTAGAAACACATTGTAGATTTCCGGTCCCAAATAACACGTTGTGGGCACAACCAGGCCTTACGAGAAAGACGTCGACGCTTCGGACTGCTTTGCACAAAAATCGCACTTTGAAATTCTAGCTCGGCAGACAAGCATGCAAGAATTTTGCACTTTAGGTTATTTCCTTATTGCGAGGAGCGCCTTAGATGAACACGACCGATTTATTTCTCACAGGCGATGATATCCATTACACTCTGACGATAACGCCCTCGTTTTTATGGAATGAGGCAAGTTCGAAGTAAGTTGATCATATATTATCCTTGCTTCGCCCCCAAACGTCCTTTTTTTGGCAGTAACACGATTATGCTTTAAACGATCTGAGTTTTTTATCGGTCTTTTCCGGTTTTATCCAAGGGCACAGAATACCACGTGAAACCCACTCACGCAAACAGTTTACAGGCTTATCTGGTGGTTGCATCATTTTGTACCATCATTTTCCGTATTGGCTAAGGAGCCTGTAGTGTGGTCTCTTTGGCCAAGACGTAAGTGTAAGCGGAAAGTGAGGTTACACGTAAGCTTACACATATGTGTAAGCTTAAACTTATGTAAGTGAAAGTAAGCTTACACGTAAGTGTAAGTGGAATAGCAATATTACCTCTAAGCGTCATACTGCCAATATTTCCCCATGATCTAGTGGGCTGCCGTTGAACTATCGTTCGTATTCCCCCAGACCACTGAACAGACCTGCCTTTTTTCCCATCGTCGCATCCCCTTCCACATTCCTTCCAGATGTCGACGCGACTGAATTAATAAAAAAGAGAGAGCAGTAAAATTACGGAGAAGATCATTCGAAACTCATTATGCGTAGTATACGCCGCATAACCTTATTCGCATTCAACCCACTAACAATAGCGGCGCTCATTTCGTCAGCGACATATTAGGACTACCTACCCCATTGCAAGATATTTACAAGGCGTTACCAACGCTCCCCGCTACTGTGTTTTAGCTGCCGTCTAGCGTCGTCTAGCGGTGATAAGGCGCTGTACCCTTATGAATTGACAGACCGCACTGCGATGACAACGAGACGGGATCGAAACACCGGTGCTCGCTGGGAATGACCCAAGCTATTTGAAATGAATATTCAGGGATACGAAGTAGTATTCTCTGCATAAGGGAGCGACTTAAGGGGGATAGGTAATCCAGCAAGTAATACAATTTTGGTAGGCGGTTCCACAGTGGAAAAGCAGCTTCCGTAGCCAACACTCTCGTTCTTTTTATGCGTCATGTTAGTGCCAGGAAACGAGCCTAACTAAACGTACAAAAACGAAGGTCTATGTTACTCGAATGATACTATATCGCTCAGAGAAAAACACATTAGGTGCGATACTCAGAAGTTTCTAAGAATGTGAAAGCGAAAGCCTTGTCGCACCTTCTGTCGATCTGTTGTCGAATTTTCTGTTGAACATTGCGGCCGCGCCCGTCTCCGCTTGACCAGCGCCTTGAACAGTACCTTGCAAAGCCCGTTCCGCTTGCTCGCCATCGCCAGGAGCCCCGTGTTCGCTCACGCTGGTATCTTAACTTCTGTAGATGGCTCCTGTTGCATGTGGGGCAGCAGCGTGCCTTCTATTGGAGCTGTTCCTTTCTTTTCTCAGCAAGCGCTGCGTCGCCCTTTCTCAGGGCCCTCATCCGACCTCCCCTGCGCACAGCTGTTTGCCTTTCCTAGCGCGCGGTTCGTGGCACACGCTCCCCGGCTCGCGTAGTTTCAACTTTTTTCGGACAATTTTGTGCACCTCACAACGATCTTTAGGCGATAGCTTAAAGTGCCCTGTTCTGCAATAAAGAACCATTCTTATTGTTTAGTTGCATTTATCCGGTCAAGATTATGACCGCCGCTGAAAAATGTAAATAAAAAAAATTCCCGGGCCATGTCCACTAACATGAAACCTGGAGAGGCGCGAAGCATGCATTGTATAAGTGTACTCTTAGCTCCTTGGCGTTTTTGTCAACGCAGATGAAACCGTTGGGGGTGGATGTATACAGCTTTGCTGTAAATGTCTTGTGTCTTTGAAGCACGAAACGTTCTAGCGCGAGGCGTAAACGAGTGTCCCGGTGTTCTAGCGCCGTGATTACATGAAACGTTTACGACGTCGACTACAGGTGACGCCAATATCCGCAGCACATAAGGATCTTCGCCCCTAAAAACCCGTGTGAACCGATGGTATTTGAGGCCGCGTCTGCGCAGTAGCAGCCCAGTGCTCTCCAAGCAGGGCAATCTGAGGTTTTTTTTTTTTTGCTTTTTCGTCCATGATATTCAGTTCAAATATAGAGAAACTCATGTGCAAGGGCTATTTACAAATTGTAGCACCTAATATACACGGTGAGAAAGGTAATCCGAAATTGGGCGAACAAAACATTAACTACAGCAAGTAAGGGGGCAATGTTGACACTGTCGAAGAAACGTTATTGTTATTGTTGTTGAACCTTTCTCTGTGGCCCGTATACGAACTAGGGGGACTGACTTGGAATCGGGAGCTTCGAGGGGCTAATGTGCCCGCGGCTCGAAATTCCAGACCATAAATTGGAAAAGTAAACGCTGTACCATACAGCGTGTCACGTAGCAGCTGAACGTGATGTCACGTGAGTAGAACAGGTGACAACCAACAGCCACGCAGAACTCTGATTCTAGCGAAGCTGCGCCGTGTGTCTGTCTGCTTGCTGATATAATTCGCGCCGTAGGACAAGGAAACGATTGCGAAGAAAGAGACGCACACACGGTGTAGCGAAAACGAAGCCTGTTGAAGTAATTCGCACCAAAAATCAAATAAGCGAAAACGAGAGAAAGAGATTGAAATACGAAGTGGCAGTAATGAACTTGTTAATGAAGTATAACCACGCTTTTGTATTTAAAGTAAGTAAGTAGACCTAGGTGCTCCCAGAAATTTCTCTACCCCACGCACTCCATAAAACATAGAGATCTGAGGCTTTCGACGTCAAAAAGAGACATATGTGGGCCCCAAGAATACTGCGCAGAGAGTGTATGGCTGACACGTGGAACGGACGAACGTGCCTTTAAGTTTCCCCAAAATTATTGGCCCGCCGAGTAAATGAAGAGAGTAGGGCATTCGTAAATTGAAAGCACGTCTTCCGGGCCAGATCCAATCGAAAACGGCAAAGCGACTCAGTTGGCTCAAAAGCATGAGTCGTCCGCATCAAATATCCGCAGTCGGGGGAAATTCGGGGACAGCAACAGAATTAAAAAAAAAAAACATGTCACGTCTTCCCTTCGGGGGAGGAGAAAAGCTCAACACGTATGCTCTCTTTCACGTCCACTTGTATACTGAGATGAATAATAATATTCAGAGCTTCGTGATAGAAGGAAAAAAAGGAAAGACGCGCTCTCGAAAGTTCCGGAACGTCCATTTATTACTTGTATCCAAAAACAAATGGCCATTAGGTACCTTGCTGATTGTAGGGTATAACGCGCCGACGCTTCACAGGCGATGAGGCGCGCCGTAGTGGAGGGCTCCGCATCAATTTTGACCCCCTGGGGGGCTTTAAAATGCGCGAAATCTCGAACCCATAGGCGTTTGCGCTTCTCGCCTCCATCAGAAAGCGGCCATCGCGGTCGCGAATCGAACCCGCGTCCTTGGGCTCAGCAGCACAACGCCAGGCCATTAGGTACTTTCAAACTGAGTTTCCCAGGAACGTGGTCTTGACACGTGTGAAGAATGGAATACGCCTACGGAATACGCCTACTGAATACGCCTACCAACTCTTTAAACATTGCAAACAGCCAATATCGGCACTCAGTAGGGCTTCTGGGAAACCGTAGTCACAAGAGAGTAAGACTGCGAGAGCTGCTAGAGCGGCGCTGTTTATAAAGCTACGCCGGGAGTGAATTTTTCTGCCTTGTTCCTTCTTTTCTTTTTTGCCTACATTTTTTGTTTCTTTATTTACTTTGTCGCGCTTTGAGCAGCAACATCATGTTACTGAGGTAACATCCACAATCACTACCACAATTATTTGAATTTTAGATAAGCGATGGCTATCTCCAAGATCTTAAGATATAAAAGAAAGCGATACGCAATGGCGCTTGGCGAAACTAACAATTTGCATTGATTACTCTCACCTTGAAATTAAAGTTTTCTTCGTTTTTCTCATTTATGGATCTCGTTTAGGGATGCTGCTTTCTGCTTAAAGTAGTCTTCCCGCAGTGCTCCGTAATTTGATAAGAAACTTTCTCTTCACTACCCACTGTTGGTTGGCCGACACCTTGATGTGGCTTGCGCCATCAAGCCACATCAAGGAACGACATGGACAAGCGCAACATCAACAACAGCAACAACAACAATTGACAATACAGAATCCGGCCTGTGGACGGTTCACCCTGCGACTCGGCTAATTAAGCGGATAAAACCAATTTAACTAAACATTCGCCTTATTTATCATCATCATCGTCAGAATCATCATCATCATCATCAGCAGCCTGTCTAGGCCCACTGCACTGCAGGGTAAAGTCATTTCCCATAGATCTACAGTTATCCCGGTCCTGTGCTAGGTGTGACCAATTTATCACCGCAGGCGCCTTGACCTCATCTGCCCATCTAACTTTCTGCTGCCCCCGGCAAAACTTGCCTTCTCTACGGATCCACTCTGTTACCCCTAATTGTCAATGGATAACTTGCCTTCACATTACATTCCCTGCCCACGTTCATTTCTTTTTCTTCATTTCTACAAATATCTCCTTAACACGCGTTTGTTCCCTGACCTACTGTGCTCTCTTCTTGTCTCTTAACGTTACACATATCATCTTCTGTTCCATTGCTCGCTGAGGCGCCCCCAATTTAAGTTGAACCCTTTTAGTGAGCCTCCAAGTTTCTGCCCCGGCTGAGCAGCGGTAATATGCAGCTGTCATACACTTTCTTCTTAAGGGACAATGGTAGGCTGCCATTCATTATCTGAGAATGCATGTCGAATTTACTCCACCCCCATTTTTATCCTTCTAATTACATCTGTCGCCTGGTTGGGAACCGGGATTACAACTTGACCTAAGTAGACATATTCACTTACCACTTCCACTACCTCGCGACCTATCTCAAACAGCTGTACTCTCCCGAGGTTACTCAGCATTACTTTAGTTTCCTGCATATTAATTTTTAGTCCCACGTTTCTACTCTGCCTGTCCAGTGCGTTAAGCGTGCTTTGCAATACGATCCCCGAGTTACTTAGCAAGGCAACGTCATGAGGAAATCACAGGTTGGTGAGGTATTCTTCCCTAGCCTTTACGCCCACCTGCTCCTAATCCAACGTTCTGAATACACCCGTCTGCACCCTGAAAAATTCGCCGTAGTAAGGCTTCGTAAACCGCACACTCCGATTATAGGTATCACACCAGGGGATGGGCCAAGGATCAACAGCAAGCCTAAAGCCCGTACTACATGGAGCGATTTCGCCTGCTAATTCGCTGATGCGGCGCCGCTCGCGCGGCAAAACCACCTTTTTTCGTTGCTGCGGCAAAGTGCCAGAGCCGGACCTGCAGCCAATAGGAGCACAGCTCGGCACCACTTGCACGCTTGGAAACCAGATGGCGTTGCTTGTATGAGCACGACAAAAGCCCGGGCACACCAAAACTTTTGTCTCCTCTGCTGTGTGTGCGTATATTGATAAATAATTGTCGATTCTTATATAAAACCGCAAATAAACTTATATTTACCGCAAACCAGGCAGAAACAACTTGGCAAGAAAGTAAAATAAAACCATCCTTGATAAAATTACAACAACCTTTGCTCGTGGCAATCTTAATTCAGTCTGCAAACAAGGCGCATCTGAGATGCGAAAATGGCGGCGTTCGCAGGCCACATGTAGACGACAATTCCAGGCATTGCGAACTTCGCAAGTGCGAATGTTCGTTCCAGCGGATTCGCAGGCGAAATTCGCTCCATGTAGAACGGGCTTAAGGCAAGACTTCTTGCAAGGCCGCTTTAACACGAGTACATCCTCAGAGCAAAACAGTGCTTGCGTATGTGCTTGCGCCGCTGCAAAGGTCGTCGTAAGACGAAGTCTGCCGCTGCTGCCACGTAACTGCTCCGCCGCTCCCAGCTAACCCTTTCCCCCATTCCCGCAATTCCTCTCCCGCCTCACTCCTCTCGTGACAAAAGACAAAAGAAATTGAGGTTTGTTCAACGAAATTCAATTTTCTCTCACTCGAACTGTGCGCGCGCCATCTGTTGGGATACCGCACATCTTTTTCTTTTTCTTTTGTTTCTCGTTCCGCCTGGAACAACACGATCGGGATCTCTGTTCTTTTTGTGGTTGCTTTTATGTCACACGAGCGGCAGCATTTCTGCGCCATTTTTAAGCCGTTGTTATTTCACTTGCTATCATAAAAATTAGGCGAAAGTACATATTCTTAACTAAACGAGCGTTAGGACTGTCAGTTAAGTACTTACATTTTGCCCCAAATCGGCCGAAGGTTTTCTTTGTGCCTAATCATGGGGACGTGTGTGACTTGCGCCAACAGTTTTAGTAGTTTAAAATGGTACTGCCTGTGTAAAGATCTTGACGAATTGTTCCAACTTTTGGTTCGAAGGTTGAAGCCAGGAACAGACGGACAGACCAAAATTTTTAGATGCGAAGCATCTCAAGCTTGGGCCTGTGTCCCTCCCTCCCTTGTCGTTGTTGTCCGCCGTCTGCGCACCCACTGCGAATGCCTGGCCAGGCACCGCTGATGACGATTGTGGCAGGATGCCCCTAGGGATTGGCCAACCAAAGAATCCATCACGAAATAGCTTCACGTTCAACCACTGTCGTCATCTTCCCGTAGGGG
The DNA here is from genome assembly GCA_013339765.2 of Haemaphysalis longicornis. Lineage (NCBI taxonomy): Eukaryota > Metazoa > Arthropoda > Arachnida > Ixodida > Ixodidae > Haemaphysalis > Haemaphysalis longicornis. The sequence continues at coordinate 52,907,410 of CM023449.1, read as the reverse complement.
AACCCTGGAAGTATGCGAGGTATTCCTCCACTCCTCTCCGACACTCCACTCCTCTCCGGCATTCCTCCTCTCCTCTCCGAAGCTCCTCTCCTCTCCGGAAATGCGCAACGAATGGCAACACCTGCGGCTCCGCGCGCGATGATGCGAAACACCTTAAGGTTAGAGACGCGACGGTAGCCCCTGCATACTCCGCTGGGGGCGCCACCGTAGCTCCGCGGTATAAATGACGCGCGCGCGGGCTCCGCTCCCCTCATTCTCCTCCCGCAACGCCGCGATCGAACTGAAAACTAAAGGGAACTTGAGTCGACCCCATGGCTGCTTCGCATACTACTCAGGGTTTCCCTACGGGAAGATGGTGCAAATTTTTGTCTTTAATAATCCCGAAAAACACTTTCGTCTTTTTAAAAAGGGTTTTGGTGTCCTACGTCTGTGTCAGGTAAGATCTTGTGTCGCACGTGAACTCCACCTGTAACTCAAGTCGATTTCAGCAGTTCAGCGGCCATGGCTCGGCATTTTTATTTCGCTCATTGTGGGGAACCCGGACACTATCACGGGTTTGTAGGCGGCACGGAAAACAGCAAGTAAACTCCCACTGACTTCGCCACGTCATGTGGCTTTGGAGGGCGCTGCCTTGCGGGTGAGTCCCTAGATGGCGCAAGCTGTCTCGAGGCGCGTAGTTCAAACTTTTGGCGTAGAAATATCGCGCTGGGCTCGTGGTTTGTGTAAGATATTTGAATATGGCCAGTTCGTCGCCTTGCGTTATCGCAACCTCATAAGCAGAAGTTTTGCTGTGAAGCATTCAGCTAAGCAGCATTTCAGCGTGGCACTACACTAAGCGACACGTGCTACTTCCTCATTCACTCATCATATGAATAGCTGAAATGTTTCAATCGTATTTGCTCGGAACTTCGCCGCTTAATTATACTTAGGTGTAGGTGCGGTCGTGATGTCCCTTATCCGCATCGGTGGCTACGCCGCTATGCCGCTGCGCCACACATATTTACGTTGAGGGTTCGAATTTAGCCACGAAGGCTCTACATGGGGTTTGGATGAAACGCAGAAACGGTCGTTATACGATAAGTGAAAATGGTTCCCTTACAGTAGAAATCTCTTGGCGAGAAAGGTTAACCCCCACTAGAAACGCTCCCATATTGCTGCTAAAGAAAGCGATATATCTTTTTACAAAAACTTCGAAGATGAACAAAAATTATCCTGGTATGTGATTTGCACCTAGGGACCACCGTAAATCCAGCGCAGTCGTTCTGGCGACTGACTTAAATATGAGACTGGGTGTTTGGGGTGCGAGTATCAACGCACAAGCAACTCGGAGAGAGAGACAAATGTTAGCCGACGAAACTAGGGAAAGCCCCAAGGAAAAAGTTTCGGCGATGGAATAGTCGATATCCACCTGAAATTTAGCCATGTGGCTACATAGAGGCAAACCGTGCAGTTTTGTGGTTGTGTTTCAGTTCAAAGTTTAGCTGATAAGAGAGGGTCCCCGGATCGAACACAGGACCAGGAATAATTGTTCTCAAACTGCCAAGTATTATGAGAAATCAGCTCACCTTTCCTTTGTATGGCTGCATTTTGCTTTGGCTGCAAATTTTTCTTATCAGAAACGGTAGTGTGCACACCACTCGGGCACAAGTTATTCTTCTCGAGGTGGCATACGGCCATCACATGCGACTTCAAATGGGGGCACCTTTTGCGATAACCACGTTTCAAACTCAGAGCCGGTTTCGACGCCATGCAGCTCCTGCAATGCGCAGAGCGTCTATAGGAGGGTTCTGCGTGTGCGCAGAGCCTGGTTCACAACACCTGCAGCGTCGCAGGCAATATATACTTCCCCAAATAAAATAGACAATCGTTATCTCAGGCTTCAACTCTCAAACCCGCGAGCTCATTCGCTGACCAGAAGGGCATGGAACATTGGGGCAGCCACCAGGAAGATGGTAAGGTAAAATTGTAGGCTACTTTTGGCCGCTCTTACATGAAGGTTCATGTATGAAGGTTCATGCTCTTACATGAAGGTTCACTGTTTGCTCACTTTACTCAGGACTTGAGGCTCAAACTCCCGGCTTGATCACTCTTCAAGAACATGTAGGTCTTGCTCGCATATTAGATGTAATAATTGCAGCTGCGCTAGCTCGCGGCTATCTGGACTGAGAAAGCCACCCACTTTTATGCTCATTAAATGTTTTCCAATCCAATCCAATCCACATATGAACCTCCGTCTCGCTGTTCGAAACGCTAGCCAGATTTCCAAACTATCTTTCTAGATACCAAAAGTGATGCTTGTTTCTCCTCGAATGCGCAGTAAAGAAAGCAGCGCTGGGTATACTCTACTTCCTCCGTCTCGGCCATCTCAGGCTTGCGCACATTTTTAAGTGCCCATCGATTTCAATTTATCTTCCTTCCTCCTTACAAGAAACATCAAGAAAAGAAAAGCACGTGTTCGTGATGCGAATTCGATCGTTGCACGGCACGTGGCTGGCGAGAGGCCGTTAATTACACCGACGAAGCGGGGCTGGCTACGTCGCTGGCATCGACAAGCACCGCCGCTTTTAAAACATCGTCTTCTTCATTTTGAGGCTCGTTGTTTTGTTTACCATCTGGCCAAGCACGCGTCCGAATGAGTTTTCGTAGCTTCCATTTCCATGATTTTTCTATTTGTGTATCGCGAACAGCATTGCCTGCATCTAGGTACGTGCACACAGGGGTTTCTGGAGACCCAGCGTTCGCTTTTTGGGAACATACAGTTTTTATGTAGCTGATAACTAGGCCGGCACGTGGCGCAGCAAGCATAAATGAAAGGTGTTTGCAATTAGGAAAAAAAAAACGATTTTAAAATGGGAAGACAGCGTGTAAAGACAACACGCGGCAATGGAGAGTGCGGAAGGTGATTCGCACGAATAGGCAGTCAACAGCGGCAGGCAGTCTGCGATAAAACCAACAGGCTTTGCAACACAAGTACAGAGCTGGGCATCCTGCCTAGGGCGGCAGTTGGCCGTTAGGACAGTAATGCGCATGTGCGGGAAACGGATAAGAGGCGTCCGAATTAACCTGTAGCCGGCCTATATCGAAGCAGTAAAGCCCCGACGAACTACATCTTCTACTACATCTTCTACTACATTTTCTACTCTACTTTGTTCTCTGATCCAGGTAGCTCGTTTCCTGTCCTTAAGTGCTACTTCTAACATTGTTCGTTCCATGGCCCATTGAGCCTACCGAAGTTGGCTTTCTAGTTGTTTAGTAAGGTGCCAAGTTTCAGCTCCGCATGTCATCACAGGTAGCATGCACTGATTGTAGATTTTTTTTAGTAACAGAGGTAGCTTACTTTTGATTTTTTGGGAGTGCTTGCCGAGTTTTCCCAACCCATATTCATTCCGCACCGTGTTTCTTTCTCGTGGTTGGGATCAGCACTAACCATCTGTCCGAGGTAGTTATATTATTTTACCTCTGCTAGCGTTTCATTTACTAAGCTGAACAGGTCGCTTTCGGCATGCGTAATCCTTATTACTTTAGATTTATTTATATTTATTTTTAGCCCCATGGCCATGCTTTCTGATTGTAATTCCGCAAGCATTATTTTCATGTGTTCTGCAGTCTCAGTCAGCAAGACTATGTCGTTCTTAAACCTGAAATGGCTCAACTATTCCCCATTTATCCTTTAACCTATGTTTTCTTAGTCAAGCTTTCTTGATACACCTTTTAGACATGCTGTGAACAGTTTTGGTGAGATGGCATCATCTCCCTGTCTTACTCTCTTTCGGATCGTGAATTTATCGCTTTCGTTGTGGAGGGCTATCGTGCCCGTGCATTCCTTTTATATGTCTTCTAGAAGTCTTATGTAGGTTTCCTTGATTCCCTGGTCATCTAGTGCCTCTAGCACGGCTGCGGTGAGTACGGAATCAATTGCTTTCTCATAGTCTACAAATTCAATGTAAAGGGGTTGAGTGTATCCTGCGGAGCTTTCTGTCACTTCATTGCCGACATGGATGTGATCCATGGTTGAGAGACCTTTCCTAAACCCAGCCTACTCTCTGGGTTGGTAGGAATCCCAGCTGTGACCTATGCGGCTAACTATAACTTTGGTGAACAGCTTGTAAACAACTGAGACTAGGCTGATCGGTCTGTAATTCTTGAGGCCCTTGGGATCTCCCTTCTTATGAATCAGAATAATGTTGGCGTTCTTCAGGATATGGGCCCTTTTCGCGTTTTCAAGCATTCCGAAAATAGTAGAGCAAGCGTTTCCACTGCAATAACTTCCCCGTCACTCAAACGATCCACGGTTACTGCGTAGTCACCGGCCGCTTTTCCTATTTTCCCGCATTTGAGAGTCTTTCTGACTTCCTCTTTAGTTACTAGTGAGACATCGCAAGTTGAGCTTGCACTCTCAGGAGCTTACCCTGGTCTAATGTCGCTGGCATACAGCCTAGTAAAAAATCGTTCTGCTACCCTTATTATCTCGTCCAAGTTCTGCGTAATGTTACCCTGCTCGTCTCTGAGTGCGTACATCCTGTCTTTGCCGATGACTAGCTTTCTCTTAGTTGCTTTCAATCTTCCCCCTATTTGCAGCGTTTCCTCGATCATTGCTATATTACATGCACGAATGTCGTTTGTTTTACTTCTGTTAGTGAGTTTCGGAAGCTGGGGTAATTCCGTCGGATCCGCCGTATACTGGACACTTTTATGTTCTTACGTTTGGCAATTAGTTCCTTTATTTTTTTAGATTTCAAGTTTGTCCCCGAAATGTTGCTTCTCCGATAGCTGCTGCTGATTCACTGATTGCCGATGTCAGGTTGTCATTTAGCGTCTCTACACTGACCTCGTTTTGCTCGTACAGAAGCGCGAACCTATTTTGAAGAGTTATTTCAAACTCCTGCGATCCGGCGCTGACTTACGCTATTCGGGCTTTCATAGTTTTCACGGGTTCCCTCTTTTTTTCTTGTGAGATTCAGCCTTAGCTTTCATTTGACCACCCTATGATCGCTGCTCCGAATCTTACTTAGCACCTCTACGCCTTGCACGATACCTGGGTTTTCACTTAAAATGAAGCCAATTTCGTTTTTTGTTGTAGCATCTGGACTTTTCCATGTCCATTTCAAATTCTTTCGTTTGTGCAAGATTGTGTTCATCAATTCAGGGTATTTCTCTCTGAAAATTCCACCAGTGTATATCCTCCCCTCTTCTGAATGTGTATTCCTAAGTTTTTGACTGACCTTTCTCCCATTTTCTTCTTACCGACCTTTGCGTTAAGGTCTCCCATCACAATCGTGAACCGTGTTGTTGCCTTCTACATTGTTGATTCGACATCCTCGTAGAAGCTGTCTACGGCTTCATCATCATAGCTGGTTGTTGGTGCATCGGCCTGTATTATCTTTAACCTGTATCACTTGTTTAGCTTGATCACAACAGCCGGGACTCTCTCGCTAATGCTGAAAAACTCATCAACGTTGCCTGTTATTTCTCTGCGGATTAAAAATCCCACCCCGCATTTTTTCTTCTCTTGCGGTCTACTGTAGTACAGAATATGCCTACCTGTGAGCTCCATGAAGCCTTCTCCTGTCCTTCACACTTCGCTTAACCCTATAGTATCCCGCTTAATGCCCTAGAGCTCCTCTTGTAGTACAACTAACCTTCCCTCACTAGCAATTTGCGTGCGTTGAACGTAGCCAGTGTGAATGTTTTACACAGAGGGTTCCAAAACAACATGCTGTGTTGGGAGTGCAGTCATACAAGGTAAATGGGAAAGGGTGATCAGGCTATCTCAGTGTGCCACGGTTTTCACAGTAGAATCTTGCGCCATTGCTGGTGCTGTAGAAAGAATAAAGAATGAACGAATTCTGAAAAGTCTCGTTTCACAGACTCCCTCAGAAAAATCCCAGCACTACATTGCAAAAATGCCGGTCAACCATTAATAGGAGACATAATACGCAATTTAGTAACAGCCAAAGCTCAAGAGCAGGAAGTTAAGTTGTGCTGGGTTCTTAGCCATGTTTGAACCAACGGAAATGAGAGAGTTGACACATGTGCCACACAGGCCGGTCCTGAAAAAATAGAAGAAGTACAGATACAGAAGTACAGATACACAGTACAGATACAGAAGATAAACAACGGGAAGATGTATGACAAGCGCCAGCGTTTCACGAGTTTCGAACGCTTATGCCTATATAAACCGCTTGGCTTTCAAAGCCTCTGGGGTACGCTGTGAATAACAGCGGTACCCCGGGACGCCGCCTTGATGCTCTATTAAGTGCAGAACATTTTAGGCGCTCGCCTTGTCGTCCTAGCTCGCTCGCTGGAAGCAAGCATATCGCCACGGAGTTACGGTGCAGCCTGTCACGGTCCATCTGCCGCGGCGTAACCCAGAGGCTTCGAAAGCCAAGCGGCTATGCCAGGATATACGTAGCGTGAGCTAAGGTTCAGCTGCTTATTCTTAGGTTTGTCTAGGACTAGCTGATTATCATGCTTACTGCTGCTTATCATCCAATCCAAACCCAAATACAAATCCAAATCTAATCCAATCCAGTCAAAGCCAATCCCAGCCAAGCCAATCCAATTCAATCCAATGCAATCCAGAACTCCCGCTGGCGCAGTTTCAGGCAGGAAGCGCGCGAGCACGATGACGGGACATTTGAATTGCATGGGGTGGTAGCAGGAAGCGGATAACGGCGGTACAGCCCATTACGGCGAATCACTGCTCTGTACTTCCGACAGCTTTCACACTGAGTGGAATGGCTTTAATTTTATACATGGGTCGAGCGAGCGAGCTAGGACGGCAAGGCGAGCGCCAAAAGTGCTCTGCACTTAAACGAACAAGTACAGATAATCAAGCTCCCGAAGAAAGCCGAAACCCGAGACGCACCACGGAGCGCCAGCGGGGGTGGGACCCAGACAGAGAAAGCTTCGCCCTCAACTATGAAGACAAATTTTGGTGGGACTCTGCATTGTGACTTCAACTAAAGAAGAGGTGTTTTGTTTCTGTACAAGTGAAATTAATAAATCTTTCTATCATATTTACCCTCCTACTCTCATGTCGATATCATTGTTTCTATGTTATAGAGATTTTGAGAAACAGATAACAAGCAAACCACATCTTACACTCATGTGCGAAATTTGAGGTCCTGAGAAAAAAAAACATTATAGGTGGTTCTACAATGAACCCATTCCATTTCGCACCGGTTTACTTTTAGGAGAGAATTCCCTGGTTAAACTTTTGTCCATTTCTAGCGTTTTAAAAGAAGCCACGTTCCTAAAAAAGCTGTAATGTGTTAAAACAAGGAGTCATTATCTGTTTGGCGCATGATAGACTTAGTTGCTTATGTGCCATCAAACGCAACACAACACAACTATTTCGCCCACCTAACATTTCCCAATAAATATTTGACTGCTTCACCGCCTCTTGATTGGCCCGCTGGAACTTAGTGAAAAGTACTTGCGACGAACCTTCACCTAGTACGAGCCGCACACCTTTGTAGAAATCGCTGAGCATGCGCAGCTCGAGGTCTTGCAGCCCTGTACTCCCTATACACGGCCAGTTTGTGCAGCGGAAGTGGCCAAACTTGTCGATTTTCGGTAAAATTTGACTCGTGTGAATCGTTACATCGGATGTCTCCTAAAATCTCCGAAATCACGAAGATTCCCCCAGAATATTGCTATCTTCAGCTTCGGGAGGGCGACTCGGGGAAGTGAGTCGCTAGGATGACTTGTTGATGCACTCAACACCTGTGCTTGATCACCCTCGCCAACAGCGCAGCTCGAGGGACTGGTGACAGCGGAAAGAACGATCCGGCGGCCGGGCGCGCGTAAGTCCGAATTTGGGCGATGTTGTCCTCGTATACCCGGGCTGCGGCGCAATCTGCCTCAAGGGCCTTGTCGGAGAGTTGGCCCTGTATCTTGGCGTCCAGGGCGCGTATCTCTGTGTTCTTCCCTGTTATGAGGTCGACGAAGCCTTGAATTGCATGCTCGGAGACAACGGGATACTGGAGCAGCTCGTCAAGCGCTGTGGCGGCCCTCGTGATGGCAGCGCGCACCGATAAAGTCGGCGTTCGTGCTCCATGAAGGGGGGCGGAAGGGGTGGGAGACCGGTAGCCTGGACCGGTTTAAGCACCAGTGTATGGCGGATTCAGAAGGTAACGCAGGACTCAGACTTCCGATTCTCGTGATGCAATGTTTCGCACACTCTGAACGAGGCATTGGGGCGCAGGTACGTCTTCCTTTTTACTACCCACTATCGCCTTCTGTCTGCATCCATCCCATTCTTTATTTACAACAAGTGTTAGCGGAACCTTTTGTAAGGCTGCAGAGCATTGAAACATTACCCCAAAAGTCGATTTGCATTTCTGCTGCAATGCAGAAACACTTATCTGAAACTCTCCGAGCATCACGTGCATAATTGATTTGATGTCCTTGTTAAGTTACTAGACGTATCCGACGTATCCGGAAGAAATATCTGCACCATTTGATTATGAGCAGTTCAAAAGTTGCGCCCTTCGAAGGAGCATAATCCTTCCCTGAGCATGCGCACGCTGCAAATAGTTGCTCATTTTACTACCACAAAGCAATATTACCGTATACGAAGCATTCAAGAGTTGGCCGTGACCGGTTTTTTTAATAAATAGAGAAGTACTCAGAAAGGCAATAAAGTACTCGCTGTTTGACACTCTTGGCATGAGAAAGCCCGTCAAAGCAAGTCAAAAGATGTGTGCGTGAGAACAAGGCAAAGTTGGAGGAAAGATAGACGGAGAAGGAGGCAGGGAGGGATGGAGGGAGGGAAAACCTGACGTAAACCTTTTCGCATGAAACAATAAGAGCTATGTATTTCCGCATCTCGGACAAAAACAGGCCTCCACGTATGCGTTGACACCAGCTTGTAATTCGTTCCTTTCAGGTCACGCGGTAGCGGAAATGTCAACCTAAAGCACCCATGATCAGCGACAAGAAAAAGCTTCAGCGGAACCACCATAAGCGCACAAAGGTGACCTTAGGCGAACACTAGCTTATGTCAGAAAGACTAGGTGCTTAGATGCAATCGGGAGACGTATGTTATAGTTTGCAAATGCACTATAAATAATCAACCACGCCCCGTGAAAAGAGAAGGTACATTCACTTTCCAACAATAATAAAACAGTGGCGGGGGATGCATATATCGGCCATGAGGGGATAACCTGAAAGCCTTCTTTTTTGAGGGGTGTCGCCCCATATCTGGAATATCGCGTTGCCGTCAAAACATCAGAAGCACCGGGGGGCCGACCAGCATCATCCCGGAACGCCGTAAAACAGCAAGAGAGCCAAGGAGAAAACACTGACCTCTCCTTCCTTTCCTCGACCGATGGCCGAAGTAATATTTGCCGAACCATTAAGGGCGGTTCCCCGACCAGCTGGGCCCCTCTCCCGTTCCCGTCTAAATACAAACAACGGAGATGATGTCTTCCCCTGGGACGGAGATCGAAGAGCAACAGCAATTCCGAGGGTAACGCTTCCGGCAAAATAGCGGTAACTCGAGCGCGACATCATTGTTGATTCTTTCAGGCCCGGTGTGGCATGGCGGACATACTACAAGTAAACAAAGGTTCGACGGTTGGTTGGTGGGTCTTTCCGCCCTGACGCATGTTGCTCCGATGTGGGTAGCAGTCTTCCTGATGATCTGCGATGAATATTCTTCCTGCGGCGCTGATTACAAGACGACTATAGTTGAGAGGGCTTTTTAAAACTATAATTAAACGAAAGAAATGCACAGAATATTTAAAGACTCAAGTTAAAGTTAACAAATTGAGAAATAAAGTGTGAGTCTGTAGCGGCAACAGCGTAACGTACGCAAACGAGCTCCTTCACCTCCTCGGCACGACTCATTTGCGCACAGCAGCGTACCGGCCACAAACAAATGGGCTCGTCGATTGATTTCAGCGGCAACTAAAGGCCGCGCTCACAGCGCACGACTGCCCAACACAGTGGGCCCAGTGCTTGCCCCTCACACTTGTGGACATACGCACCGCCTTCAAGACTGACCTCACGTGCTGTTCAACTGAAATAGTTTATGGCACCCAGCTTCAACTACCGACTGACCTGTTCAAGGTATCGCCTCAGGCGCCTTACGCCGCGGACTGCGTGAAATCTCTGCTATTGATCCTCGCTGACCTTCTAGCGCAGTCTATAGGTGAACGAAACCCAGAGCAGCTTGCTTCCGGACCTTGAACAGGCAACACATGTGTTAGTGCGGTACGGACCCGTGCGCCGCCTTTCGCAAACACACTGCGTTGGCCCTTTCCCTGTGGTTGAGTGGCACTCGTCGCGTACGTCATTGACAATAACGGCTCTCACGACACCCTAGCACTAGAGCACCTGAAGCCGGAGTACGTCATCGCCACCGACATCAACCCTACGAGTCTTCCCACCATGGCTGCACTCCACCGAGACCTGGATTGATCAGAGCGTCGCACCAATTCCTCGCTTTCAAAGGGGGGGGGGGGGGGGGGGGGGGGAGCCTTGTAGGGGAAAGCCACAGTGCCAGCGGCAGCAGAGTGACGTAGGCATGGAGGAAGAAAAATGACGTAGGCCAACGAGCGCGCTCACCCGCCGGAGGCACGCGCGCCCCTGGCATCCGGAATGGAGACCCCACTGTGTTCGAAAAAAGAAAAAACGGCTCGTGGCACCCATGACAGCGACGGACCCTGGCTTAAGACAACTTAGGTGGTGAGACCCTCCCTAGCCGAACCTAACTAGCTCGGGAATACACCGACCTTGCATAGCACCTTAAACCCTGAAGATCCGACCACGAGACCGTGTGTCACGTGGTTTTAATAGGTCACTTAGACTCCACCCCCGACGCCCAGGCCAAACAGCATCTCATGGCGATCTGATTGGTTACGTTAGCAAACCCGGGCATAAACTGCGACGGGCAATGCCCCGTAACCCTAAAACGCTGGTTACCCTCTACCGCCAGGAAGAATGAAAAGACCAAAAACAAATAAGACCAGTAAAACACAAGAAACGGAACTACGCGCAGACACTGCGGACACAGGAAGCGCCCGGCGCAAGATTCCACCAGAGTCCGTCAATGCTTTTCATTGACGGACTCTGCTACTACGCTTCGAACGGGACCTCGAAATGGAGTGCAAAAGAAAGCGGCGCTAGCAGCGTGGTATATTTCTGCAGTTCGGATCCGTTGGCACAATGCTTCTTTTATACTTCTACCGGACTGCCCATACCGCTCCGGCACCCCGAATACAACTCATTCTGTTCGGATGTTCCGTGCCAACGCCCCTCTCCCTCCTCTCCTCCCCCACCATAGCGCAGTGGGCATAGGTCGGCAAAACAGAACGAACTCACTCAAACTCAATCAGAATTTTTTTCATTCACGCTGTACTCAATCAAACTCACACTCAAAAAGTTCGTCTGTTCACAAAATCACTCGTACTCACTCATCAAATACTCATTTCTAATCGTACTCACTTGTACTCAAACTCATTTGTCCTCACGAGTATTCGTACTCAATCTGTACTCATGAGTACTGAATCTGTACTCATGAGTACTCACTCTGTACTCATTAGTAATACTCGTGATTACTACTCATACTGCACTCATGAGTACTACTCATTCTGCACTCCTGAGTACTCAATTTGTACTCATGAGTACTCAATTTGTATTACTCACGAATAATAAACTTATCTGCACTGTTAGCTAGGTCGTAGCTCGAATGAAAAGCTAAGTAGAAAAATAAATTGTTTAATTTATTAGAAAAACACAGGTTACATATAAATCAGGACAGAGGAAGAAAACGTCTGACGCGGTGCACTGTCGTTGGGCGACTTATTGCGCGAAGGCAAGTACATGTGAGAAATCGAAACAGAACGTAAGCACTCGGGTTGCGTCTGGCGTCTCCTCTTGTTCTCAGGCCTGGTCGGGCTCAGGGCCGTGGCCGTAAACTGCGTTTTTCTGCGTGTCTTCGGGTGGCAGCAATTGTCGTCCGTTTTCTTGTTTGCACTAGTACTGTACTCAGGAGTGCATATACTCAAGGGTGCAAGCACTCGCAAAAACAGCTGTGTACTCATGAGTACTGTGTACTCATGAGTACTCATACTCATGAGTACTCAAACTCATGAGTACTCAACCCGTGAACACTGTACTCATGAGTACTCATACTCATGAGTAGTCTACTCATGAGTACTGTACTCACGAGTAGTGGACTTACCCCTGTACTCACTCGTCATCGTACTCACTGTTTTTTTCTGGGTGTGTGATCACTCATCATCGTACTCACTCGTGAGTTTGAGTACAAATGAGTACAAATGAGTGTACTCACGAGTGAGTACGCCGACCTTTGGCAGTGGGAGATCTTGCTGCGCAGTGGCCAGCATGGGGATCAGGAGTTTCTGGATACGCGCGCCGGGGACGCCGCCGCAGCACAGCGTGGAGTACCGGACTGGGATGTCCACCCACCACCCACGCTGGAACTCAACTCGATAATAAAAACGTTTTGTAGCGTAAGCTACACTGGCCGAGGTTGAGCAGTTTCGCGTGTGCCGTGAAGGGCCGTTCTGCGCAAGCGCGAGGGACATTGGATTTGGTTGGCTTGGCTTGGCTTGGCTTGGCTTGGCTTGGAATGGATTAAATTAGATTTGGATTGGATTGGATTAAAGCGGATTGTGTTGGATTGTGTTGCGTCATAGCCGCGGCAGACGCACTGGAGCCGGCACGTGCTCAGGTGTGCGCAGTAGCCAATTGTGACGCTGCACCGGAGCCGCTTGATAGCCGTTTTGCGTGGCTCGTGAAGAGCCGTGCTCAGCATGCGCGCGGAGCAGTGACTGGACAGGGCTGGACTTGACTGGACTGGACTTGACTGGACTGGACTGGACTGGACTGGACTGGACTGGATTAGACTGAATTGGACTGGACTGGACCGGACTGGACTGTATTGGACTGGATTGCTGAACCTTAGCTCACGCTACGTATATCCTGGTATAGCAGAGCTAAGCCACTACTAATTTTTTCATTCCAGTTATATCGCACGAATTCGTGTTCATTGCTTCTTAGAGGCGCGGGTGATTAGCAGATGACCGGCTTTATTACGCCGTATAGGCGTAATCCCTAAGTGGCAATGCTGAAAAGACGCCCGGGGTTTACTTTGATTCGCGTTTTCGTTTTTTCGTTTTCCACATCTACGTCACACATTCACGTATGGTTCTCACTTTTCCGGGGTGACTATTTGGCCAGAAACCCTTATATTGAGGTCCGCGAAAATTCGCTTTGTTCTTGTTTTGTTTTGTTTTTGCAGCGGTGGTCATGTTATCTACTGCACAAAAACAACGTCGAATTTTCGCAATAGGCCCCGTAAGGCCTTAAAAACTTCTGACAACTGAATTGGTTGTTGTTGTGATATCAAAGCAATCAAAATACTGAGAGACGTGGTAAATGCAGCTTATTAAAAGTCGGTCGTTGTACTTTGAGAGCCTCGGTACCAGCGCACTATTCGTTCCGTTCCTACAATTTACGCTTCACATCGTCGTATGGATGTTCGACCGTAAAGCGACCATGCCAAACCGGATCGCGTAAAATTGCTCTAGATTCGCACCGGCGCTGCGCGAATAACGAGCCCGACTTACACAACCGCGCGGACAATCCTGCTACTTAAAACATACGCGAGATGCTTGGCGGCGCAGCATGCTTCGAAGAACATTCGTCCATGCGAGAAGATGCTGCTGGAACAACGTCGCCAGGCTGCACTGATGCGAAGCGGGCGTTTTGTTCCACGTCGGTGCATTGCAGTCTCCATCTCTCCTTAGAATTTCGCTCCCGGCTTTGTAACCCTTTCTAACCGGCCCTCGGGGGGCCTCTTAAAGGGCCTCATAACCTGTCGGTGCACTGAAGTGCCGTTTCGTTATGTCTTCTCCCTGAGGCGCAAGAACAGGAGCGCTGCTTGCTCCACGTGTTATCTGGAAACAGCTGCTCAGGAAGAGTCTTCTCTTCTCCCGTCCGCCGCTTTCCTGCTTCTCCTCCTATTCCCCGTCATCTGTCTTCCGTCTCGCTGCTTCCTGCGCCCTCTGCCGCGACTTCGCCTTACACCGTATCCTTTCCTCAATAAACACTTTCTCTCTCTCTCTCTCTCTCTCTCTCTCTCTCTCTCTCTCTCTCTCTCTCTCTCTCTCTCTCTCTCTCTCTCTCTCTCTCTCTCTCTCTCTCTCTCTCTCTCTCTCTCTCTCTCTCTCTCTCTCTCTCTCTCTCTCTCTCTCTCTCTCTCTCTCTCGATGCATACTCTCATTCTTTCGCTCATCATCGGCAACACCTTCCGGGTAGGAAAGCCTACTGGTCGTTTGTTCGCTCTTAAAATAAGTCGTGAGTTTCGTCTGACTATGGCGATTGTTTTTAACCACGTCGGCGAGCAGGAGCTGCAAGCGCACCTTTTATTTGGCAATAATGACATAGCGCGGAAGACACTGTCATGAACGTCGAGGCGTTGGCCGGTGAAGTCATAACCACCTTTATTAGCTCATTTTCTCCCCCTTAGGTGAGTGGGGTATGCACGCATTCTTGATCTTCCTTGCGCGCAAGCCTTTAGGTCTTAGAAGAAGCAATGGGGCTCGGGTCCTTTCAGTCGGAGTGCGTGTCCACTCGTGTTACCATCTCCTCCGTTCTGGGGTGGCATTAAGGGATTGGTTGCCTCCGGTATAGCTTGCTCGATTGCGTCGAAGTCGCTTCTACTGTTTCGTTCAGCCTTGTTCCTTTCACAAAGCATGCGGCGCGGCTGAATAGTGGCGGTGGTTTTCTGCTTTCATCTGCGCAGTCCTGGACTGGACTTCCTGCTGTGGAGTTTGCACACTGGCGAAAACAGTGAAATGAACAATGACTGGCCGGGCGAGGATTTGTCACGTGTGTAGGAACTCGCGGAACACATTACGGGCTTCGGAATGGCACCCAACGTTGACCCGCATCACCAACCCAACTCTGCCATCCTGGGAGGTGAGGCTAGATGACCCCAGCGCAGCAACACGGCTCCTGCGGACGAGATGGACACCGGAATCCTTAGCCACAGCTTCCAAAACAGTCCACGAGTGACAAATGCGAGTGATTCGCGATGGAATGGCAGTGTGGAGTAATGTTCTTCACCGTAACAGGGAAATTGAATCCAGTTGTGTTCGTTTCAGTGTTGCACGCTTTTGGGCCCTAGGAGAGAAAATTTATGGTTAGGCTGAGCATTGAATGTTTAATATTGTTTAGAAACAACATCTATTTAGACATGTTCTGGCATGTGTAAGTATTCGAAGCGTTCCAACAATGGTCCAATGAAATAAAATCCAATCAAATCAATTTTTATTTCCAGATAGATCTGGGTGGTTTCATGAATAAAAGCTGCGTAAGCAGCTTGACGGCGCTCAAGAAACCACTACAAGGCTCAGCGACAAGCAATATCACAAAAATACAAGTTTATACTTGAACATAGCGAAATAGCATTGCAATAATACAGCAAAGAAAAGGTTAGGCACTTTCAAAAAAGTATGAGCACGCACTTACAAAAAATTATTAGAATGCACTTTCGCGGACGTCAACCGCCAATCTTTCATTATTCTTAATGACACTCTGAGAACAGTAACCATCAGTGCCGTCATATTTCACAACAACAAGAGCGCCGGCCCAGACACTGACACTCAACTCTTAGGGGTGAAAGGTGACAAGGGCAACATGTGAAGAAACCACACGATTTTGTGCGCTTGCCGCAAATTAGCAACGGCTGAATAGCCACGAAAAAACATTAAAAAAAAACAGGAAATTTCTCATGCGGAAAATTTTATGTCTAGTAACGAGCGATAAATAGCGAATAACTGGGAGAAGGAAAAATCTTCGTGTTTCTTATTATGCATAGAGCCTTACTTTCTCCTAACATTTTTGTTTGCCCGTAATCACTGAATTGTAGAATGGCACATTGTTTCCAGGGGAAAACAAACGCTGTCTTCCTGTCTCATGGAAGCTTCCAATAGAATAGAATGGAAGAATATAGAATAGAAGTTTCTATAGAAACTATAGAATGGAAGCTTCGGCAAATTGGTAGATTATGATGGAAATAACAGCACTAACTAACGAGACACGACGTCGCTGTTGTCTGAAACTGAAGCTCGTTCGCGTTGCGCTTCATTGTCTCGCTATTGTCATTCAGGCGCACGCTGTCCACGCTAGGCTTCGTATTTCCTGCTGGGCCTAAGTTTTCCACGCTCCGCGCTATGTGGGCACGCATCGGACGCGGCGTGATCGTAATCAGGATGCCGCCTATTTGTTGCTGGTTGGCCAACACAGGAAGAGGAAACGCGGTGCCCAGACGCGCTGGTGTCAGGTTTTACCGAACTTCCGAAGAGTCAGGGGCCACAAAGACAGAGACACAAAGAGAGAGAGAGAGAGAGAGAGATAGACAGAGAGAGAGGAAGAGACAGTCAAGGATATGGAGAGAGGGAGAGATAGGTAGAAAGAGAGAGAGGGAATATGAGAGAGAGGGAGTGAGTGTTGTTGCAAGGAAAGGGTGTGTGTGTGCTGATAAGGTGCGTAAAAACAGGCGCAGGTATTGGGGATGGCTTCATCTGCAGCCTCCACACCAGGGAGGCCCTTCCCATAGACCCCAGCCTCTTTTATCCTATGCTGCCTTAAATCATCGTTTTCCCCTGGATTCTCTCATCTCATCCCTCCGCCGAGTCCTGTCTTCATAGTCATCCAGGAGCATACGTGGAAATCCTGTTACTTACGTGCTCAGCTTTTTTTTTTTCCTTTTTCTGCATCCCATGTGTGGAGAGATTACACTTTGTAAAAACGATAGCCTATCTTGGGCTACTTCAACGCGAAAATTTTGGGGAGTTCTGTGCGGCTGTCTCTGTGTTCCTCGATTCAGCCTTGCGTTGAAAAGAAGAAATAAGTCGTAAAAAAGAAGTATATAGTGGTAGAACCGTTCCAAACTTGTGAACATGCCCGCGTAAGTTGTACATGTTCCCATTAGCTAGCGCAAACAAAATTTCCAGAACATTTGAGGCAAAATGTAAGTACGTAACTGGTTGTCCCTGCGTCATTTTAGTTAAAGGGGTACTGACACCAATTTTCGGCGTTAATATATTGCAGAGTTCGCTTTCTTCACTCAGCAGAATACCCTGGCTTAAATATGAGCGGCCTGCGACGCGAAGAACGTACTTTAATTGGATCTCATTAATCGCGCCGACGGGAGAGCACGCAGAGCGGCACCCAGCAAATTGTCATCTTCGTGACATCAAGCCGTGGTAGCCAAAAGAAGTGACGTGATCAGCGCTCGTAAAATAACTCGCGACGTCACTTTACGCGCGCGGCCCCGCGAGCGGCGACTGGGCGCCGGCACATTCACAGACGGGTGCACGTAGCCAAAGCTACAGGCATAACCGCTTCCCAGAAAGGCACTGTTGGCAAAAATAAAGTTCCACACGCGGGAAAGGAAGCGATAATATAGCCCATAATCGCAATACAAGTCGCCATCAGGACTTTTATTGAAAGCGGTCATCGAATTTCCGTCGCAACGGTAGGCCTAGCACCTTCAGGCCCTTCGTTCAGTTCCGGCGGCGGCGCGGTCGAAACAACGCCCTCACCTACCTCCGCAGTGTTTTGAAGTCCGCACAAAGCGGTGAGGTCATGCCGGGATTCAGTCATATGCGGCTTTCAGACTGAAAGTGTGGGAACTTGAAACAAACTATTTTCAGGCCGTTTAACGGAATTTATTACCGCGCACTGAAGTATTTAAAGTGATGTGTTGCTTTCGCCAGACCATTAAGCATCGATAAAAGAAATACAAATGGAACATAGAATTTTCGTGGCTGTACTCCTTTAAAGGAGCCATGAAGACAAAATACAAGTTGGGTTTATTAGAAAGACTGCTTAGTCCCGACAACAATGATACCAATATCATCGCAATCTTCGAACAAATAACGGAGATATTATAGAAAACGTGTGAAGCAGTCGCGACCCCCTAGCCAATTTCCCGCAACTTTTCTATGACGTCACGGAACCTTCTTTGTGCGATTGGCGGCCGCCTAACTGACCTGTCGCGACGAAACATGACTGGACGTCTGTAATACGGCCTCTAGTTCCATTTGACCGCATCACTTGAATGCTAACGTGCAGTTAACGCACTGAAAATTATGTTTATTGTTGGCCCGTATGACGTCATTCTTGCTCATAAGACGTCACTGTGGCGCAAAATTTGAAAGTTTTTAAATACTTCTTGCTTTTTTCGTTAAAAAAACATCTTTTGTGGCTCTAATGGAGCTGAGTGAGATACTGAATCCTAGTTCTTTCAAATTACACGAAGTTGTATTTTCTCTTCATGGCTCCTTTAAGGATACACTCAGGGTAAGTTTTTACGACAGCAAGTGAAAAAACTGGGTGTGCATCTGCTCGCTTCGCGGCTAATGTCGTCCGAAGACGGCAGTTTTCTGCCACCCCTGCAATGTAACGGCCTTTCCTCTCTGTCCCGCCCACCTCTTACACTGGGCCTCCTCGATTATCAGTCCCGGACCGTCCGCGGACTGCCCGAGACGCGATCCTGTGCTCGATTTTCCCATGTATTCCTATGGGGCTTTCGGTCCGAACGCAGTCCTTGGACTGCCCGCGGGTCGTCCAGGACTAGTAAATCGAGGATGTCCACTGTTCCCCTCTTATCCAGGTCTTGCGATGATATACACAGCGATGGTTTGCTGCATCGAATTTAACTTTCCCGTGTTCGCACTTCTGCCGTGACTTCCGCTGGGTTTCTGGTTACTGTAGCGAACTAACGCATCAAACCTTTCTGTATTTTTGTTAAAAGATTCTTTTTTAGCGTTCTTTCTTGTTTATTCTCGCAAAAATTGGGCGCACGTCTTTCTTTAATTAAAGGTACCGTGCTAGTACCAGTTATGCATTAACTTTCTGCCTGAAATATCTCTAATGTCTTCTTTTTATTGAACAATTATAACAGTATGAATTATGCCACACCATTTATTAGTTTAGAAGTGATTTTGACTAGATCATCGTCTTGTTCCAACGTAAGTTTTGACCGGCCGTCTGAATCTAGAGACAGACAGACGGACAGACAGGCCTTCATTTTCGCGTTTAAGTATGCCCAAGAAAGACCCCACTGTTTGGCAACTTGATGCATACTTCGCAAAACCTAGAGCGCGACTCAAAGTTTTTAGACATCATCCCTGCAGTTCGTAGACTTCAGTTTTAGGTTTTCATCCGACCACGTTTGTTGGATTTATTGCCCACGTGCCTTCAAACAGCTTTTATTATGCGCATCGGCCAATTCAAACTCAGTAAACAAATTGGCTTCAATCCACGCTGTGAAGGCGGTTGGAAGGCAAAGCTTTAAACGACACCCACAACAATTGCCCATGCGACGTCACTGGGATTCACACAAGTAAAGAGTGAAACAAGAGATTCTCTCTACAGTTACCTAAAATTCGCGGAGGTGGCATCACTAATGCGGCAGCGTCGGCCACGGCAGGGCTAGAGCGGCGGATGCCGCCGCTGTAGAGGGCCGTTAGTCGGGAGAAAGAAAACGGAGAGAAGCGTCTTTCGAAGGGTGAGACAGCGGAACCTAGCCATCCTGATGTGCTAGCTCGGGGCTGCACCACCACGCGACACAAGCGCAGACACCGAAAGAGTTCGGCATGGGAGCTTAGTGATACACATTTATACCGATTTAAACTAGTTAGTTTAGAAAGTTTGAGTATTTCTAAGAAGCTGAGGGAACTTTTATAATCGCTATTAATCAGAAGCAGTTGCTCCTTTCGCCTTCTGTAATGCCTCTTAAAACATAACCGAATTGGTATTCGCCAATTCAGAAAGTGCAGTCCCA
This sequence comes from Haemaphysalis longicornis, assembly GCA_013339765.2. Lineage (NCBI taxonomy): Eukaryota > Metazoa > Arthropoda > Arachnida > Ixodida > Ixodidae > Haemaphysalis > Haemaphysalis longicornis. The sequence goes on along the minus strand of CM023449.1, from coordinate 52,887,576 downwards.
TTCGGGGCAAGCAGTGCGCAAAAGGTGGCGTTTTTCTAGCGGCCAGATATCCGTATGTGGTCTCTACATTTTTTCCCGCCCTGTTAACCAATACTTCAGGTATCTTTGCCGTACGACCACTTATTTCCATTGGGTTCTGGTTACCCAGTAGGCGCTACCTAACAAGTAATCAAGCCGTGCGAAGGAAGCGTGCAATGAGCGCGGAGCTACGCCAAGAGGCCCAAAACAATCGTCGCTAAAGCAGACGACAGTGCTGAAGGAAGGTTTCCACCTAGGCGTTCGCCGGGGTGAGCACGAGGAACGATGGGTAATACCGCCCATTCGCCGCGCGATCTACTTTGTGCTCTGTGAGTGAAAAGCGCTCTTGTCCTCCCCCGGCCGCGTTGGAAGTTTCTTGTCGCGCCACGGCACGAACGAACCATTGGGTGGGAGAGGTAGAAAGCTTTGCTTTAAAAGGGGAAAAGAGGGGGGATTTTGTTCACAGAATTTTGTCGAAACCACAGCAGTTTTTATATAAAGTTAAAAACAGTGAGACATTTTCGGACCATTGTAGTCCACAGCTGATACGACACAGAGCCCGTAGGGTTTGTCGCACGAAACTTTCCGGCTTCTTTCTGGTTTTTCTATGAAGCCCCGCGTTAGTTGGTTGCTTTTTCTGGTATTGACTGGTTTTCTGATTTTCCCAGCTGTCAAGTCCGGGGAATACGGCCTAGAATCGAGAAGCCGTACAAAGTTCGATCTCTCCATTTTGATCTCTGTCTGTGTCGACGAGGAAAAAGAGAACACAGTGAGTGCCCGAGAACCTAATCCGGGACCATACAGCCAGTGCACACCGGCGACGCTAAGATGGTCGCCACTGGTCGAACCAGTATGCGCATGTGCTTTCATCGGCCCTTAGAAGTCTGCCTCTTCCATTTCGCCATTCTCTACTCAGCCATGATGTCGACCTCCTCTACAAGCTGCGCATCGGAGTCTTGCGTCTCTATGGAGACAGGAAAAAAAAAGTTTTACCCGGCTGAGCGTCTGCTCTAAGCTCGCGCATGTCCTCTTCGTTAAGCCGGTTTGTTGCGGTTATTTGTCCAGTCGGGGCTATAGCTATACGTACGAAGGTCGTTCCATGTAGAACGGATCTGAAACAATATAGATTAAAACTGCGCTGAAGAGAGAGAGAGAGAGAGAGAGATGGGGGGAGATAGAGAGAGAGAGAGAGATGGGGGGAGATAGAGAGGGGGTGAGAAAGAGAGAGTAAAAGAGGGAAAGAGCAAGAGAAGAAAGAGGGAGAGAGGGAAAGAGAGAGGGGTGAGAGAGGAGAGAGAGGAAAGAGAGTGAAAGAGCGAGAACGAGAGAGGGAGAGCAAAGAAATAACACTTCTGCCAAAGAAGTTGTGCAAAACGAAATGCAGAAGAAAAGGAGTAAAACTGTAGTGGAAGGCTTATATTTTTCGTCCAAGCAGTCCGAAATTGGAACCGTCTGCTTGCCGATACCGTCCACAGCTCCGAAGCCAGCAAAGTGAAGACACTGATCGGCCACCCAATTAAATAATGTGACAACCAACTTATCCCGTAAACCCCCCCCCACCCCCCCCCCCCCCCCCCCATATATCCGGTGTACAATAAATAAATAACAAATAAGTGATCTTTACGCCGACGAACAGAATGCGAAGTCGCCACGAACCTTTTCATACCTTGTTGCTACACCATGACGAACCACCTCCTTGGCCAGAACATTGGGTACACAGTAAATCATCATCATAACGAAAGCTCCTTGCGAAAATTCTTTTTTTACTCGTTTCGATGGTTCCGAAGGAGTGCACAGATGGCAAATAATTTTGTTTTTGCGGAATTCCGTGGAAGGAACCAATTCCGTGCGGAATTGGTTTTCCTGTGCCGATGACCTTGTTATACGACGTTCTGCTGCTGAACACTTTTTCTCGTTAGCAGATTTGCAGTTGGTAACCGGTTCCGACGTCCGGAACTTCAGTTATCCAATGCGTATTCACAGAAAAAAGGTTGGAGGCAATTTATATACATAAAGATCTGCAGAAAATATCAAAAGTATGAGGCTGTAGAGTAAGGTTTCCAGGCGACGGCTGCGCTTCACGTACCGGACGCACGGAGGGCAGCTGTTCCACGAACGGGAAGCCGGACAAGGCCCAGTGGTCTCGAGGCCGTCTCGCGCACATAAGGACAAACGGTTCTCGACAGCGGCTCGTTTGTCATGGCGGTTGTCTTTGGTTAAAGGGACCATGAAGACGAAATACAAGTTTGTTTTATTCGAGAGATTTCGTGTTCTATTGTGCCCCCAGCGCTTGTCCGGAAGCAAACGGTGCTTTATTCACTGAGAAATTAATCAATTTAAGCTAAAATTTTGATTGTCGCGTCAAAACGTGTGTTTGAAGGATGGTTGCAGTGTCATCATAAGAACAGGCGTTTCCGCTAAACTTGGTGTGGAGCAGAGGCTTCTTTATTGTTAGTCAACATAGATGGCGCCACCACATCGGGGCAAACCGTTTTCTACTTTTGGTTTGTTTGTGACCGTATTTAAACCTGACTTGTTTTTGTTCATGGAGAAAATAATCGTTTCATGAACATGGTGCTCGCTCGCCAAATATACTCGCGTAAGACCGTCGGTTGCGTCAATAGGCCAGTGCCGTTTGAGACAACCCGAAAGCCCCGCAGTGCTGTGCATCTAAACCCAGCGTAGTCTTTTTATTCCTAATTATACAGGTTATTTGAGCGAGGTTTACATTAAAAGTGGTGTCAGCATGATTCTAACGATTAAATCTTTTGAATGAACCAAGCTTGCATTCTGACTATATGGCCCCTTTAATCGGTGGCACCCCTACTGCTGGTGTAGGAAGATTGTACAGATCGGCGACCAGGGCGCGTTCCGGGAATGCGGCGGCAGTTGCTTTCGGGACCACTGTTTACTTACCACGACAACAGGTTGTACGGCGAGGCGGTCTTTCATGCTAGCCCTAAAGCTGTCAACTGTTTTTGGACAGCGGCCGATCAATAGCGGTGGTTCTGCTTTTGTCGGCCCGTTAACGCATGCAGCAAGGGGGTGCGAACGTATGCGGCTCGAGGTGAATGGACGTGCGCCGCGTTCTTAAAGCTGAACGCTTATGGATCACGGTTCGTTTGGAGCGGCGTTCCGGCCTTTCACGAGACGCTACGGGCGTGGCGCGGGCGCGGGAACAGGCGCCGCTGGCCGCCTTCGTGGAATCAGAGTCCGTCGCATTGACGGACTCTGGTAGTAGCGAAGAAACCATGGCATCACCAACAAAATAAAAAAAAGCATTGGTTCTAATCCACACTGTGAATGTGGTTGGAAAGCAAAGCTGTAAACGACACCCACAACAAGTGCCCATGTGACGTCACTAGAATGCAACGTCACGTGGTTCTACAAAGAATAAAACCAGGGATCCTGCCAGCCGTTACCTGGAATTCGCCGGGGCGGCGTTCCGAACGCAGCAGCAGCGTCGGCCACGCCGGGCTAGAGTGGCGGAAGCCGCCGCTGTGGCCCGGCCGTGCGTCGGCGGAAGCAAACGGAGAGGAGCGTCTTTCGAAGGGTGAGACACCGGAACCTAGCCGTCCTGATGCGCTAGCTCGGGGCAACACCACCGCGCGACACAAGCGCAGATACCGAAACAATTCTGCGTGTGAGCTTAGTGATTTTCATTTATGACGATTGGTTACTTCAGTAAGTTTGAGAATTGCGAGAAAGCTGCGGGAACATTTATAATAGCTGTTTATCAGGACCAGTTGCTCCTTTCCCCTTTTGTAATACCTGTTAAAACACAACCGAATTGGTATTCAGCAATGTTTAGAAAACGGAGTCCCATTCGTGGACGCAGTGCGCAAAAGGTAGCGGTTCTCTATACTTTCACGCAAGTCATAACGGAGGCTCCTCATTACTTGCAGTTCCGATTCGTTGAGAGAAAGTGACGTCCTCAGTAATAGTATGGCCTATCCGAAGGTACCCCAGGAAATGGTAGGCACGCCAAGGTAGCGAAAACAGATTGCTCTCTGAAGGACGTTGACCCCAAGTGGGGGAATAGCTTGCCGTTTTCGATATGAAAAGCGCAGCACCTGATTGAGAAAATCTATAAGTGCGGTGAACAAAGGAATACCTCCACAGTCACAAAAGCATAAATATATTCCGGCGTAGGCGCTCTGAACGAGGCATTAGTTGTTTGCGTCAGCAGTGAAAATAAAGAGTAACTTGCGGCATTTGTTAACAGCGAAGATGTTGTACAAGCGGTAACTTCACCGTTGCAGGAAAAAAAAAAAAAAAAACCAAGAAAATGCCGTACGCTCCTGAGCGAATGCCTTAAACAAAAAAAACAAAATTAAGAAAACTGGAAAAAACCTCTAGCCGCGAGAAAATGCCGAGCACTAATGAACGCGTGCCTAGCGTCGACCGCGAAGTCCCTGACTCCCGGAATGGCTTTAGCAACAAATAAAAAAATAACACCACTGCTTGGGAGAGGTCACCGTGACCGCCCCATTCTCTAGAAGCCATCACGGATGATTGGAGACATGACTGCGAGTGTGCCAATCTTTCCCCAGACGCCTTGCAGATCCCGCCACCACTGCCTCGAGTCGATGACGAAGAGCTGGCAGAAGTCTGCAACGCTGAGGATGACTTTGCATCTACTCCACGCCGCGAATAATACGACGGCCTCTTCAACGGGTATGACGACGATTACCAGCATAGCAACTATGCCAAGAAACAATCATACTGAAACTTAACTCTGTGTCCGGAAATGCTCATTTACAACAGCTTCGCCATTCAAGTATTGCACATGAGTGAATGCAAGCCTCCATGAATTTTTTTTTTTTCAATAATCAGAGTGACAGCGATCTGGTAATTTTTCTCAGCCTTTCAATCGCTTTTATTGTTTGACCAAAGTTACGGACACGCCGCTCTTTTTCACAGCGTTCGTTGAAAAAAAAACTAGGTTTGTTGTAGATAAATTAGCAGGGATTGATTGGTACAGTTAAGCCATTAGGCAAACATGAACCACAGAAACATGACCCATGAGGCATATGCATGAGTCTTGGACACTGTGGCCAACATTAGCCACTTCTAGTAGCTCAAAGCGTAAAGTATAATTGCTTAGCACAATGTCTACCTAAAAGGTGTATTGTTATAAGATAGGGATATCTTGGCGAATTCCGGCAGATTATTTGCGTAGGTGTTTTAGCCCCGCGTTATTGGCGTCCCATTTTGCCGCCGCCTTTTTTTAACGGCGTTTCGAGCTCCCGGTTGAAAATGATTTCGGCTGTAAGTGTCAACACGAGCGTCCTTTCAATCATGGGTAATGTTCTGTTAGTTCTTTATACAAAAAAACAAGGAAAGCTAAGTTAAAAGCGGTGTCCAAGAAAAGCGAGATAAAAGCGCCACAGAGCCACAAATAAGTATCGGATCAACCGGCGCCAAACACAGCAAAAACATAACAAAGAAAAGGACGCTGCAAGGTGCTGTTTGCCCGGGCGGTGTCAACAACCACGTTGGTGAATTTTATGCTTCACAGATCGGGTTAACTCCTTACGTTTTTTTAAACGTGGAAAAAAAAAACAAACAGGGAAACTTCCGCTCCTGCCGCTGCACTCACAGATGCGTTCGTGACGGGGCTGAAACCGTTGCTACCAGTGTCTACGTTTCATTCCTGTGCGCGTCGTGTATTCCCGGTTTTTGCTATGCTTTACTGTATTCTACTTGGTCAGGCGTCCTCCTTCGCTTGGACCAAGGATGCTTCGACGTTGCTTGAAGTTCGGCAAAATAAACTCCCGCTAGTCATATCACAAAGAGCTGCTTGATCAAACGAGACCAGTGGTCGCTCACGGTACGTGTTTTTAATCGACGATAATTTTACAGGCCTAGCAGCCCCTACGAAACCTAAGTAGGGCATTTTCTAGTCTTGTTAGTCGTAAAGATTTTTGGCCACTCTACAAGTATAAACGACGGTATGCTGTTCGTGCGCCGGCCTCTACTTTATTAAGAACTCTTATTTTAGCATTTTCGCCGTGCATTGCACTCTGAAAATCGCTCTTAAATGTGGTTAGCACCTGTAGGCTGAGTAGACCTCTATTCACGGATTGTCAGTTTTGAATGGATCGTAGAGAACACAGCAAAGCTAAAGCTCACTGAAAAGCTTTGTGCAAGGGCAGTTTGAACTCCCGAACTCCCCAAAAGTGTCCCCTTCGGATGAAGATGCCACCGCGTAGGGATACACGCGGCGTTATAGTTGTAAATAAGATAAGCCTGGTGGCAAAACCGTCTGTTTACCAGATACGCCAGACCTCCGAAACAACGGAAACGCCTTTTTATCGAAATTTCGCCGCATATCAAAGATCATCAGGAGGCGGAAATTAATTCGGAGACTTCCACATCGATGTGACTATGTGTAGCTTCGGCGCGTGAATCCCAAAGAATTACAATTTTTTACTACGAAACGTAAACACGCGCGAAAGCCCCCTAATTTATATTGCTGATACCTGGCCACAAAAGTTTAATTCGAATGGTAAGTTCGTATACATGTCGTAGTTTTTCGTAACAAACCTGTATTCTAAACAAATCAATAAAGCACAGGCATGAGACATATTTATTGTCTGAGGAGGCGTGCGCAACGTTGACAACGTTGTGCAACGCAACACTAACTTATTTTACAGACCGGAGGAAAGAAAGATAAAGGGCAAGCTAGTAGGCTGATTGTGCGCATCGGTTGGTCGCTGTATAAGATAAGAAGAGCAATCAGAGACCAAAGGGAAGTGTTACATCCAAATAATAACGTTCAGTTTACCGTTATGCGCGCTGGCCTGTTAATCTATGGGGTGTTGGTACAGCAGTTCCACGTTATAAGCCCCGGAAACTCCGACACTCTGTATCGTACGATAAATAAGCATACATCCCCGCGGGTGTTACCACAAGCGGTAACAAAACGCTTCTACGGTGCGTTTAAGCACCACGTGGAGTTATACACGCGAAACTTGGCTAATTAGGTTACGCGAAACGAAGCGGCGTTTCAGCTTCCAGGAAGGCGGAGCGTAAAAGCGTAAAAACAAACCAAACAGTTCCGTCCGAAAGCAGACGGGAGAAAGCAGAGGAGGGAGGCAAGCTTGCCGTAATCACATTGGGGCAACACGAAAGGCGAAGCCTCACTCCTCGCTGTTTCGCCGCGGCTTCGCGGCTAAGAACAGGTGGGACTCTCAGTTTTCACATTTCTATGGCTTCTCGATTTTCCTTTTTTTCTGCCTCGTTTGTGACGTGTATTTTTTTCACTTCCAGCTATTCTAGTCCAATCAAAGAACAATGCCAGACGCCGTGCACTAAAATTCGTTTCGCGGGAAATGTACGTGCAGCGTGCTTCATTCAGGAATCAACATTCCGGAGTACGAACACAAATATCCGGTACAGAAGTTTTTTTTACTCTTTTTTGACGCTTAGCTCGGTTTCTCGTTCTCAAAACTCGGGATTTTTACGTCGTCGTTGAGTTCCCGCTGCCGCTCGCGCCGTGAGGAGCGAAATATCGCGCGCCGGTAACATACTCTCTCCTCCGCCGGCGCGCGATCTGATTGGTCCGCTCCCATCTCAGTGAGGCTGGGGCGCCCACTGGCTGTGGGTTTGGGAAGCTGCCCCTGCATGACAGAACCGGACAGGCGACAAGGCTCAACGTAGAGCAGCTCCGCTTGTTAAAGTCTTTAGTAGTCTTTGTTCGTGGATATACAGAGCTTCGGCAGTTCTACGAAAAACTGCTACGACGTGTGTAGCGTGTATAAAAAGGGAATCTTGGGGATTTATTTTTGCTTCTGCCTTTGCGTTTTTGAGATTCTATGGTGTCACCCATGCCAAGAAAGGTCCCCGACGGCCACCGTTCCTCGAGAATGCCAGTCAAGCACAATCATTGGTCAACAGAGGAGGGTGAGCCCTGAACCGCTACAGCTGACATGGGTCACGGCACAAACGAAACGAAATAGTAATGCGGCCACACGAACGCTCAGCAAAGAGAAATAGAAAGCCGGAGGTGACATTTAAAGCCTCCGACGGCACGTGAAGTTAATTATACGACCAAGGTTTTCGGTGAAGTCGTGTGCAGCGACAGGGGAACGTCGCGGGGTCATTGTCCCGGATGTGCTTCTGGTTTTATTCAAATCAAACTCTTTAAGTGCTCTGCGTTTTTAAAGCGGAGCTCTGGTGTCCTCACTCATGCCGTCGCACGCTAGTACGCCTTGAAGGAAAGCCAACTTTCTATGACGACGATGAAGGATCATGCGTGAACTGAAAGAAAAAAAAAACGCTTCCCGTGGCTGGAATCGAACCTGGATCTCACGCGTTATTATCTATTCGATTGCTCCATTTCGACATTATGGAAGCGGTTTGGGAAACTCAGACGACAACCAAAGAATCCGTCAGGAGAAGAATGGCGTTGCTCTACGTCCTGTAAAGGCGTTAGCCAGAAGACGTTAGGCCTAACCTCCCATTTTGAGGTTTAGGACGTAAATCCTAACGTCACATCTTGGGGTTTAACACCTCAAACCAGCACCCAATAAAAATTGCCCAATGAACTCCAAACAGCAGGTACCGATTCGTTCGGTGCACGCCAAGCCGAAACGTTAGTCGTACAGAGTGCACACCTGAGAGTTGCTGTGGATATTAATTATCAAGCAGCCTGCCACAGTTTCCTTTCAGGGAGGGTGCCACCAACTGCCCTACTGGTACTTCAACAATGCCGTCCATCTCAACGAGTGACGATCGTTTGGACACCTGCCCATGCCTCTGTAAGGGGCAACTTCGCCCACCAACAGGCTCGCGAACTGGCCCACCGAGCCCCCGAGGTCACCACAGCTCCGGCGCCACTTGTCACCTATAAGGACATTACTCAATGTTACCGGGCCAGCAGACAAAAATTCCCGTGGCCTCACCCATCCCTCAGCAAAAGTCAGGAAATAACACTCCGACAATTACAAGCAGGCACGTACGTTCACCCGGTTCGAATGAATTTATTGTTTCCCACACGGTACACCGCTGTGTGCAATTTTTGTCCAGAGCTAGGCCCTATAATTCTGGAATGCACTCACAACCCAGCCCTACCACCCTCTCCCCCCCGTTCTTTTCCTGAGCTGTAGGAGACACTGTTGACCAGCTGCCAACCGGAGGACCAGGCTCTCCTGCTGACACAGGCCAATACAGCTAGGACAACACATGGATTCCCGGACTAGGGTTCCACTCTAACATTGGAGCTCATTAAAATGTTTTTTTTTCTGTCTCTAGAGTAGTGGGACGGATCTCCAGAGTTGCAAATACTCTCATTGGGGGATTGGCCAACCAAAGAATCCATCACTGAGGAAGCTTCCCGTTCAACCGTCCTTGTCGTTAGACGAAGGGGTGCATGGATTTTATGTAGGCAGCCACTTCTGCGCTTTCTAAAGGATTGGTATTGATTGAAATTTAAGGAAACTGCTGCTTCTGTTTCCGTGTAAGGATGGGTGTTAGCTTTTGCTAATAAAGTTAAACTATATCCACAGGCAAAACAGTTCAAATCCCACGTTTGCCTGGTGGGTAGCACTACGAATACAAATATCATGGGGCTGCTTCCTTAATACATAAGTGTGAAGTTTAAATCTGTCCAAAAGCGCGCGCTGTATCGGAAAATCTGGTACGCGAAATCGATACGTTTACATTGGAGTCAGGAAGCTCTTGTGGAAAGAGGAGCACAGATAACCGCATGAAAGATCTCGGGGCCGGGGACAGAATTGGACTGTAAAGCACTTCTTTTTTAAAGAAGGGTCGGGTGCTCAATTATCGAAAGAGCACTGCTTTGTTGGTTTTATTCTCACTCAGAACCTACCGACAGCATCAAAAAGTCTACAGAAAGAAGCGCCGGGATTAAGTATTCATGAGGTCACATTTCGAGCGCTTTGATGGGGATTTTCCAGCCGTCTGGAGATTCGTTAATATGGATATGTTCGCTTAGCACTTCCGTTTAAAAAAAAAGAGCAGCAACAACAAAAACAACGACGATGATGACGACGACGATAACAACAACTACGATGATGGAAACTACACAACCCCCAAGTGGGTATGTGCCACTAGAAAAGGAACAACAACAAAAACAACAACAAAACGACAACAACCACTTGCAAGACTGGTGCGTGATGATCACCCCGTATTTGCCGGAGCCCAATTTGCAACAGCAATAACAACAAAAAATTGGGCAGCTTCGCACTACTCGCGCGAAGACTGCGCAAAAAGCGAAGCTGGCGCCTCACGGAACTCGTTCTTGTTTCGGCCAAGTTTTCTTAGAGGTTATGCTTCGTGACTCCGGCAAGTTTTCTGCGTGGTGTCGCCGTTAGCACCCCGAAGAGCAATGAACTCTCGGTCGTTAAACCATGTACGCGTGCCCACCGGCTTTGCGTTGGAGCTCCAAAAGTAGCGGACGGGACCAGTGTTTGCTCAAAAATTGTTGAGGCCCGTCCGGCTTAACTTTAACACATACACCGTATCGGTATAGGCATCTTCTATACATAGCCCTTCATTTATTTCTCCGCCATCTTCATCTCTCTCGTACTCTATCCACACTCTTTCCTCCACTTGCCCTTCCTACACACAGAATAGCTGGCCAGAGATACTACCGTCAGGCCGACCTTTCTGTGTTTATTTCATTTCAATAAAATTCCTCTCTCTCTCTTTAACTCATTCATGGGCCAACGTTCGGCTTGTGTGGCCTGGCATGTAAGACGCTAATTGAGAAGATTAACGTTATCACTTCCCGGCCTTTTGGCTTCTTTCTTTTATTTTGGCATTACTTCTTATTTCTGCACCATCAAAACTGCACCACTCGTCGCAGCAAGCGATCGAGCGAGCCACCCCGCGACGCATTTACAAAGACGTGCTTGTACCAGTTGTGTTGCCCCCTCGACAGGTGGCGCCGCCGGTCCCGCCCGAGTGCGACGAGGCAAAGCTATGGTGCCGTCGTGCGCGATAACGTCATCGCTGGGCGAGGATATCCTGCGCACGTTCGCCGCCCCGACCACCAGCATAAACAGTATCGCTGCTAAAACTAAACAATGCAAGTTCCCCTCTTCCTCGTGTGTTCATAGATGGCGCTGCCTGGAGGCATTGCCTGACGCTTTGCTACTCAAGCGTGTCTTGGTGAAGCAATGCGGAACTGACATTGAGACTCAAGACCCCACTTGGTTGCGGAACAATGACTTAGCTGTTTCTGTGACATATACTGCGATACATGCAAACGTCGGAAGACACATCAGCATCCTTCTACTTCCCTCTGTCTTTTAGGCAATCCTGGGAAACAAACGCCAAGTAGAAAGAGGTGCGTACACGCCAAAACACGAAAGAAAGATTTACGAAGACTTCAAAATCTTGTTTATTATTAGAGCTCATATCACACACCAGCTTAGTGCTGTAAGGACAGCTGAATCACCTATCCCAGCGTTCCGTATCCTAGCCGTGTGTCCTGAAAGTGAACCCGCGTCGAAAATTTGATTTCCACTGCAAACTGCTGCTAAGCTTTAGCGAATCTTTAAAAGCTGTTATGGCAATAGTCTCGTCGAGCGGGAAATGCTAGCGCAGAAGCTATAGGCGGCTTTGCAGAATAAAGTTCGGTTGATTGTGACACTCATTGGTTCTCCCAGAAAAAGAAAGCTTGAAGTCTGAAAAACGGTAATCCTTGGGCGCTTCTTTAAATTCCAGTTATTTCTTATTTCTGAGCGTTTTCAGTGATACGGTGTTCTAATGATATGCTGTTCTTCTCCCGTCTCGTCCTTCCCAAGATAACACGCCAGATTTGCTCTACTCAGTTTAAATTTACCGCGTTCCACTGCTCGAATTCGGGTGCCTCGATGCCAGCGCTGCTGTACGGCGGAGAGGCGCGTGAATCGAGGCGCCCTACTTCAACATTTATAGAACCACGTTGCCCTACTCCACGCGCGTTCCAACTAGAACGTGGAATCTATCTAGTGGAACCTTTCTTTGTGTTGCCGCTTGACTTTCTAAACCGTCACCAGAAGCTATGGTGGCGCAGGCGACAGCAGGCGACGGAGTGAAGTTTTTTTTTCTGCTGTGGATGTAGTATTTAATTTCGCAAAAATCAGGCATCCATCAATCTTTTCATAAAGGAACACTGTATATATAACTTATGTATTGAATTCCTGGCTTATATTTGCGTAATGTCTTCTTTTTGTTCAAAACTGTTGACAAGTATGAAAATTGGCACCGTACTCGTACGTTAGGTGTGGCTGTGGGTACATGAGACTATTGCGCAGCTTTTTGTTTCACTTTTGCCGGGTGGCTGAATCGAGTCACAGATCGACAGAAAGAGACAGACAAAGTTTCTGGGTTTAAGTAGCCCAAGAAAGGCTATCGTCTTTAAAAACCGCGGATGTAGCGCGGTGGTAGCATATATACTCAGCGCCTACTCTGAATTTCCGCGTTTTAGATTCCCGTACGAACTCAAAGGTGTTTCTTTATTTACTTTTAACGGTGGCGGTTACCATTTTCAGCACCGTAAAACACCAGCAACGACGCTGGTGCTTCCAACAGTGAAGCGCATGTTGCCTTTGCCTTTATAACGCATCATATCATTTTCCTCAGCCGCTACTTCGGCCCCTGCTTGATAGGAGTCGCACGCATTCGGCATTCTTCGCGCGTGCCAGGCGGATCAGTTGCCAGCACCTGAGCTCGAAGCTCACAAAACTACAGCTTCGCTCGATGTATATCCGTTGATATATTTTCAGTGCCTGCCTTGCACGCCTTTGTGCGCCTTATCCGCGGTGGGTCAATGGCTATGCCCTTAGAAGACTGAGCGCGAAGCCGAGGACTTGACTGCGGTCTGCGGCGACAGTTGCCCTGATGGGGGCGAAAAACATTAAGAGCCCCGTGCGTGGTAGATTTCGCCGCGTAATAATTCCGGGTGATAAAAAAACCTAATGTCAAAAATGAGGTAAAACACCAGGACGGGAAACATCATAGCCAAGGCGGAATCCCAACGCCTAGGACGGAAACTTGAATGTCAAAAGGATTTCTTTTACAAAGCGCTTTCTCATCACAGCGAGTGAAGACAAATTTTCAAACGATGTTCTAATGTCCAACAGAGAGAGAAAAAAATTAGAACCCCTACCCCCCCAAACAGAGGCGCACACGAAGCTTGACCTCAGGGAAAACTAAAACGACCAAAATCAAAACGCTATGACCGCAAAACGAAAACGAAAGCACTTCTGCAAAATCAAAACGCAAACACCGAAATGAGGACGCAAAACAGTCGACCGACCAAAACTAGATCCTTTCACTTCGCTGAGCTTTATCTAACGATGGTCTTCATTATTGTAGACAATCTCTTGCGATTATCGGGAACGCTTACGTTCTTCAATGCCTGTCCGATCTTCCGCAGAGCGTACCACGCGTGGCGTAACCATGACGCGCTATAAGGTGAACTGCCCGACGAAAGCCAGCGATTGCGCCTGAGATGTGGCGTGATATGAGCGATAATATTCAGTGGCTTCCATTGTGGCGTGAAGTAGGGTGGCACTTGGGCGCGCGCTCCCGCGCCAACTGCGAACGGCGAGCTACAACGATCTGTCTATGAGCTCTAACGGGGGCACTCTCAACACTTTATCTCTGGCCACTCTCCCCGAGTGGGTACCATCAACATCATAATAATAGTCATAGTCATCGTCACCATTGGAGCACGTGGTTAAAGTTGGCTTTGTAGCTAGTCGTTTCGTCCTACGCCACCATCGGCGGTGCAAATCAGCCAATGCAAGCTTCGCTTGAAAAAAGGAGTCACGATATAACAATCTTACTGAGTTCAAAACATTGGAGCCGGGGATTGGTCACAAGAAGTGGAACAACGTACCAATTTTTTTTCGGGTGACCAGTACCCGTGGTGTTGAGCCCCACAGCGCTACATCCTGGAACACTGTCGTTTAAAATGATGACACAATTACAAGTGTAGATATCGTCACGTTTTAACGATAAGGATGCATTGCACAACATAAGGGGCACCCCCAGTATAAAAAGAAAAGATGGGTAGAGGGGAGTAATTTATACAGTTGGCAGCTAAATGTGTCATCTCGGATTCAAACTCGCTTTCAGGCACGTGTGGTTAAAAAACGAAATTCGCTCCTGGAATCTATTTTCGTGGCTTCTAATTTAAGTAAAGCGTTAGGGGAGCTTTACCGTCCACTTTACGCGGCGTTAAAGTCGCTCAGATCGTCCCATGCCAAACGAGGTCACTGGTTCGCTACCTCCGCGCAGCGACTGTATTTTTGGTGAAGGCAAAATGCCAAAAAACAGCTGTGAAAAGCATTTTCGTGCGTTTTGTTCAAGTGGGTTCGGAAAATATCTGAAATTTTCAAGTGACCCGTTTTTTTTTTTTTTTAACAAGTGGAGCTGTTCCCCGCGCTTTTTATTTTTCATTCTGGTGACTCCCAAGACAGTACTCACACAGACAATAAAATATTTATTTTGACTCAAAACAGTTAGAATGCAATCACTATTCGCATCCAAAGAAAAACCGTACTCTCACGTCACTAAAGAAATTACACCATCTTCCCGTAGAGGAACCCTGAGTAGTATGCGAAGCAGGCATGGGGTCGATTCAAGTCCCCATTAGTTTTCAGTTCGTCGTTTCCGTGCAGTTCGTCGTTTCCGTGAGGTTGAGGTACGCAGCTACCGTTATATTTAGCGTTTGGTTTCCATGGTAACTACCCCACTTTTCACTTACTGGAACTACGACATGGGAAATTGCGTTGACCCCATGGCTGTTTCACATACTACTCAGGGTTCCCCTACGGGAAGATGGTGTAATTTTTTTTGAGGGGGGTGGGGGTGTTAGAGTGGAGAGGCGTTAAAGAGAGAGAGAAAGAGACGTTGTACGTGGTATGAGTTTGTCTTTATTTAAGCATTATCATCATCATGTTCAACGTAGGTGACGTCGAGCTGTGGTTGGCGTTCCGCTTTGATTATGACCGCCTTATGGTCTGTGAAATGTAAAATCAAGGGCTGTTGAAGTGGATGAACCTTAAAGTTGCTGAAGATGAGGTCGATGCACGTTCCCCGGATGGTTGTGGGCTGCTTGTAACCACGGCCCGCCGATCCTCGCCGACGCACGCCGCTTCCGACGACGATGAAACGTCGAAGGCACGTGAAGCGTGCTCGTCTCGTGCCGGCCCAGGAAGACACCGGCAACACTGTCGCTCCAGGAGCCATAGAAGGGTAAGACACCACCGGGCGTTCAGCAAGCCGAGCATGCGCAGTAGGGGTGTGGACGGCGCAACAACAAGAACGACAAGGCAGGGACATAGCCCCGACCATGAGATTTTTCGCATCTAAATGCAGATTTCGAAATTCTCAGCACGAGGTTCAGCAACCTTTTTAAATGACTTGCAGGCGTCTGCGACTGCTCCGCGCTTCCAGACAACACCAAAAAGCTGTTACAGCCAAGTCATATAAAATTACGCCCACCTTACCTGTCCTTAACAGCGCTGGCTTGTCTCCAGGTAAGTGCTGCACGACAGCACAGCCCTTAACTCTACGGAAATTCTCCTGTTCAGCTTCACCCCAACGCACTAGACTGGCCAAGGCATTCCCCCAATAAACCCAATTCGGCAAGTGACACCAACGAGCAAACATTTTGACACAGAAATGTGATCCCCAGCTATGACATTGCGCATTGCCATTGCGCGATGCCACAGAGCAGCGGCACTTACGAGTAACCGTACGCTAGACATTGTTATTCGCAGAATTTGCGTTGCTGGCTGCATGAGTTAGTGCACCAAATGCATTGCTGTGAAGCTGAACTACACGATTGTATTTCAGTAGAGTCGCAAAGCTCGCGGTTAAGCAGAAAGAAACAGGACATGGATTGTACAGGCGTTGCGATAGCTTTTGACGATCGCCGCTTTCGGGAGCCTACCGTGAAAGCAGAATGTCTGTTCAGCTTGCGGGCAGCTGATCAGTTCCTGACGCGCCCTTTTTCACCCCCTCAAGGCCACGTCTGGGTGCGTTTGCTGGATTCGCTATACTCCGCAAAACAGCGCACCCCTGCTAACAACCTTCGATACCTCTGCTTCATTGTGGCGCTTGATACATGGCTTCGTCGCAGAACAGACAGCAACCCGCCGCGGTGGCTCAGTGGCTAAGGCGTTGCGCTGCTGAGCACAAGGTCGCGGGTTCGATTCCCGGCCGCGGCGGCCGCTTTTCTGATGGAGGCGAAAAGCAAAAACGTCCGTGTGTACGAGATTTCGGCGCACGTTAAAGATCCCCAGGTGGTCAAAATTAATCCGGAGCCCTCCACTACGGCGCGCCTCATCGCCTGCGCTGCGTCGGCGCGTTAAACCCTACAATCAATCAAGAACAGACAGCACGCCGTATCTGCGTATACGCAAGGGCCCCTCCGCACGACCTCCTAAGGGGGCACGAAAACGGCCAGAGCCGTGCGGCTTGTTTTTCGCGCGTGACTGGGGGAAAGGTAAATAAAAGGGCAAAGAAGGCACGGCATCGCAGATAAAGGGCGGAGCCATTAATGACACAGCTGAATGCCGCCCCGTGCCACGTGAAGGGGCGTGCCGCCGGTTGCAGCGGTTTACAAAAGTCCACACACGAAGTCGCAACATGTTCGCTTACTACTGACCCGAAAGTTCGCAGCAGCTGAGACAACAATGACCTCCTCGTAGAACGCAAGCTTCGATCCCACGCCACGACTACTTGTCTATCATGAAAACATGCCTGGGGCGTTATTCCAGAAGACCCGAAATAGCTCGCTCCTCCAGCTGCTCAAGCTAACAAAGAAGCGATAGTAGAGCATCCGATACACCTCGAGCTACCCCGGCGCAATCGCCCGGAGCACGCTTGGCATTATTAGCGCGCCCAGTTGAGGCCGCTCACGTTAAGAAAGCGCGGCTTGCACGAACATCCGTATGCAGCACCGTTTAGAATCGAGCTGAAGTATGCACTTCGTCGCATAAAGTAGATAACCCCGCTATTTATTTTTTAACCTACGGCCTGGCCCCAAACCAGCCTGGCCCCAAACCCCAAACCATCCACCGCCGGCGGCGGCGGCGGCGTCGGCGGCGTCGGCGTCCGCAGTGCTCCTCTATATTTAAAAACAAACAGCATCCGGCGCCAGGTTTCGATCCGAGGACTTTGCGGCCGCAGCGCGACGCTCTACCGACCAAGCCACGGACACGACGCTGATATCAGTGTTAGTGACGCGCCTTATATCTTTAACGCATTCAAACTACGTCGTCAGCGGCGTGCGTTGGCGACTCAGCGGCGTTATAGCGGCTTGATAACTGCGTGGTGTACACGTGATACTACAAACCCGATGGAAGAGATGGAAGAGAAGGCGGCGAGGCGGTGGGCTGCGGGGGCCGAGCGCAAGCGCCGCAAGCGGGCCGACAACCGTGCATTCGCACTTTCACATTCTCCCCCTCGGGGAAATGCGGGGAAATTTTTTTCAAAGCTCCGCCCTTTAAAGGCGGCGTGGGGTGCCTCCGATTTTCTCTGTGTCTGTTCTTCCACTGAATTGGGTTTGCTACGTGGTTTGAGGGTGGCTTAAGAGCAGCTAATTGCAAGCCCAAACCATGTAAGCGAAGGAATTCACTGTATAAAAAAAAAAAAAACGCGCCCTTCTGCCGACTATGTCAAACGTGGCCGGCTTTGTTTCCGTGCGGACGGCGGGCGTAGTATCAGATATCGCCCCCATTCGGCGTGTCATGAGCGTGTTTGAACATTGACGTGTGTGTTTTATTCGTTGAAT
Source organism: Haemaphysalis longicornis (assembly GCA_013339765.2). Classification (NCBI taxonomy): domain Eukaryota; kingdom Metazoa; phylum Arthropoda; class Arachnida; order Ixodida; family Ixodidae; genus Haemaphysalis; species Haemaphysalis longicornis. The sequence continues at coordinate 52,869,794 of CM023449.1, read as the reverse complement.
CTTTATTTCTTTTATTCGTTTTTACTGTGTACGAGGATGGCTGCGGTGGGAACATCTTGTCGTTTTGGCCGCTCCTATCGTTCGGACAAGAGCGAACTCTTCGTTCGGACCGAACACCCCCACGTCTGTGGCAGCATTCGACTGACGGTGGCCTAGGGACTTCGTTAGTTGATTGTTTGCTGCTGAGCTTTGTTACTAGAGCATCAAATGCAAGTTACTTCGTGCCTGAGACGCAACCCTACCGGCGAAGTCGGCGCCATTGTTGGGTGGTGCTTCGGTCACCACGCCGCGCCCACGAATGGGCTGGGTGTGTTTGATTGACACGAGAACTCGGACGAAACTCGGGACTGATATTGCACGGTCGTGTTGAACCAGTGAGGCCCGTGATGTCGGCTGCTGCGGCGTGGTTCATTGTTCACGGTCGCCGTAACAGGCATATATCTATCCCGACCGAGTTTTCTTTAGCGGAGGAGGAATTTAGAGTTCGTTTTAGACTCTCGAAAGTACTGTGCATTGGCTCTGCAGTCATCTGGCGAGCGACTACCTTTGCGATGACTTTGAGGGGGCTTTCGCTCCATGACCGCCGCGGAGCAAGTGTTGCCTGCGCTCCGACATTACGCGACGGGCACCTTTCACGGAAGCGTTGGTAGCGACCACACCAGCGACTGCTACCACCAGACAGTCTGCCGGTATGTGCGCAATAAAAGTACCGCAGACGTGTTTTTCGCCTTTTTTTATGTGGTTCGCCGGCCATGGCTTCCGCTGGTTCTACCATGCCTCTATCCGTCGGAAGCGGGAGCCTGTGCTTCAGTTATTGTCTGCTCACAAAACTGTTTCGAACGAGGCGTTGCATGACGCTGCGTTTCATTTATCGTCAGCGCGGCGCGGTAGACAGCCTCGCTGGAAGCGTTGTGTGTCACGCTCATCTTGCGAAAATGTTACTGGCAGGATAGTATGCAATCAACGGCGCGTATCTATTATCGGAGAAGGCCTCTATGCATTTCATCGGGTTTTGTCCAACGTACTCGTCGTCTGGCAAGAAGGAGAGCCTTCAAAGCTTGTGACGGAGAGAGTTGAGACCGAAAGTAACAGCGTTATGCCCGAAGGAGGTTGAAGAAATATAGGATGTACTGGACGCAGTACAAAATCGAGGACTGTAGAGAACTACGTCGAACAAGAGCTGTGGAGAGCAAAGCATAATAAAGGCAAATAAATTTTGAAAGTTGTGGTTGTTGCTATTCCTTTCTTCGTAGCACATGCCCACTTGGGCGATTTGCCCGCAATTAGGAGCTTTGGAGAGCTAATGGACGCGGTTTTCAAAATTCACAAAACTGTGAATTGGAAAAGTAAAGGTTTAGAGTAGTGCGGGCCGTGTGAAAAGTGAACGTGAAGGTACGTGTGAAGAACAGGTTCACAACATCCGCGCAGAACCCCGATTGTAGGGAGGCTGTGGTGTGTGCCAGTCTTCTTGCGGACGTGTTTCCCCACAAAATGAAACAGAAGGAACTGACGCAATCACGGTATAGCAAAACAGAAGCCGGTCTAGGCAATTCATGCCAAAAGACAAAGAAGTGAAAGCGAGGAAAAATACGCAAGTAGAATGAATCAGTTGTTAGTAAATATCGCAAGTACAATGTATCCGTTGTTAATAAGTATCGCTAAGCTTTCGCCTTCAAATCACGTAAGTAGACATTAAAGCCCCTACGAAAGTTTGTATCGGAAAGCGGACGGGGGGATTTGATAACGTAACACCGAGCGGCAATTATTTTGAATGTGGCGCATTTCCATCACCTGCTTTCTTTTTCTGCCAATCGGCCTTAGTCACGTGATCACATCGTCTGCCACCGACGGCAGAAATAGGCAGAAACTGCGGAAATGGATGACCGCTCTGTCTTTGCAGTGCAAAATAACCAAGCGCAGCCAGTTTATTGCGGAAGTTTTCTGCACTGGTCAAGAACATGTGGATGCAGATAATCGGCTTTATTTGCGACATTTAGTGATATAAGTATGCATATACGAAGCTGAAAGCGGCAAATGCGGCAAGGACGACCAAAAGTACGAATTAGCCGAATTTACGCAATGTACAAGTTCGATTTGAGCGGCTTTAAAGTACATTGAAAACATATTGGGCCAACGAAAATTTTGATTATTGTTTGAATTAACTGAAAGTTCGAACTATCGCGATTCTAGTGCAGTTGGATTTGCTTGCCCCAATAGCCACCAGTACAGCAATGGAGCGAGATAACTCACTGAAAAATGCGCCACGGCCTAGCTGCGCCTCTTTGGAGCGCGCTGCCCTGGACCGCTAACCTCACGTCAATAATCAGCAAATAGCATGAATCGCATTTTTAAAGAACTTGTGCTCCGCCTTAAAATATTATCATGTTACGTGGGCGTCGTTAGAGCTCGCGTCTCCCGAGTTTCGCTCAATCTCGGGCTTTCTGAAATAGTAGCCCTGGATTACTATTGCGGCGCGGGTTTCCGTCCTTCGATCAGGACGAAAATCTCCTGTACCGAAACGTTTTCATGAGAGTATACGATGCACTGCTGGTCCCAACAAAACATTCGCCCGTTTGATCCACCTGTCCACATGTGTCATGAGAAAACGACCGTAATCATCACTCTCATTGCCCGTTTTTCGCGGCCATTACAACGCAAGAATTATAACCAGGATCCCAATCCTGCGCTTTATTAGGGAAAGCGATGAGTAATCCCTGCCCTCAAGTGAGTGAGGAGGTTACTAAAGAGAGGTATTATGACACGGGGGACAAAGGGATAGGCGAGAATGACCCACCCTTCTCTATCTTGGAGAGCAGTATCATAGTCCCTATCTTTATGGGATAAGGGGGGGGGGCGCTTCATCAACTGGAGTGATCGTATCTTTACACAGTAAGAGCAATGAAAATTCATCCTCTCTTCATGATACAAAACGCTGGATACATTAAGAGAGCTCGTGTGAGGGTACGCGTTTGCATGGATACATCCGCAACCTCACACAACATTTCGTAACTTGCTTTCGGAAAAGAAACTCACTAATAATTTTGTTCTTTTTAACAATCAACCGCTGCGGTTTCTACGAGCACATTGGGGGCGAAGTGGTATAGTATACAGCCGTCAGGGACGACGGATTTGGTACAGCGTTGGACTGCGCGGCATCTCCTAATGAGGAAGCACACCCACCCGCACGTTAGGAAGATGTGTTGCTGAGAACACGTAGCTTTTGGACAAGGAAACTTTGTCTAGGTACCCGATTTTGGGTTTTTAGGCTTCGAGTAAGCGTGAGTGTGGCCCCGCTTTAGGCGAAAGAAAAAAAAACCAAATGTTTATCCTGTTTCAGTCCGGAGAAGTAAGGTTTGTGCTTATCTTGGTATCAGCAAATATGAGTCTTTTTTTTTTAACTCGAATGCACTCACTCACCTTAAGACGTGGGCCAGGGTGTGACGCCGTCCCTTTAGATTGAGCCTCGTCGGCGGCACCGGCCTGGGCCGCGATGATCTGTGCATCTTTGGCGAACTGCTCGACATAATTCCAAGCACTCGAAGAGGAAGACACCGGGTAGCACGTATTCCACGCACTCACTAAATCACAAACACGCCCACCATGAACAATGCAGCCCCTTCACAATGAACACTCCCGGCACCAAGAATTAGGCACTCATATAAAAAGAAAAACACGTCGGGGTGCAGGGATTCTTCGCAGCCGCAAGTAGTTTCGAAGGCCGTAATCCAGAAGTGAGCGAATGCCAGCTTCGTTGCTCCGTACAGGAGGAGCCAAGTCCCCGCACCCGCCTCCGTTGGAAAGCGGAACCGTGTGCATTTCATCGCGCGAGGGGGGCTTGCCCGGTGGACGCGAAGCGCGTGGCGCGGAAGGCGTGCGTGCGTCCCGCGGATAAAAAGACGGTGCGGAAGTCGTTAGCGCGGGAGGACGCAGAAGCGACGCCGGTTCCCGACGCCAGAGGCGCTCTAATCGTTAGCGGTGCAAAACTGTTCGATTTTAAGGAGCGCCGCGTCTTTCAAAACCATGGAATGAAGCATGTCTCGTAGTGTTCTTATATTATGGAGCGTGTTTTATGTTACATTTGAGAAACTGTGTTATATATATATAGCATAAGTAAAGAGTCGGATGCACATCAAGAACAATAACACAGAAGGCTTACTTATGTAGCGGCAAATGGACTTGCCTTTATCAGAGTACAGTTACATGATTTTGTTTCAGTTTTCTGGAAATCTATATAAGAAATATGTTCCGAGTGTTTGTGACAGCAAAATTGTCTACCTGTACTCTGATGAAGGCAAGTCCCGTTCCGCTACGTCAGTAAACCTTCTGTGTTATTGTTCTTGCTGTGTATCCGACTCTACTTATGCTATTTCTGCGCGCTTTGTGAGTTTTATCTTTCTCTACATTTTATATATATATATATATCCTTCACTCTATTCTATTCTACACTTTATTTATGTCTTTTTAAATTCTTTATGTGTTTATTCTCCCCTTTGCTTGGCAAGGTTTTCTTGACTGCCACCCCTGATAAAGCATACGTACATAACATGACATATACATACATACATACATACATACATACATACATACATACATACATACATACATACATACATATACATACATATATACATACATACATACATACATACATACATACATACATACATACATACATACATACATACATACATACATACATACATACATACATACATACATACATACAATGTTGAACACCTCTCCCGCTGACTTCCAACCAATCCTATCCGGGGTGGTCCCAAAGCATTTTTAAAGCGAAGCTGTCCTGATCCCACTGGTGCCGGTGATTTACCCAAAACCCAATGCGGGAAAGCCAATTCTACACAATGGGATGGTACGTGATGATGATGACGACGACGATGGTGATGATGATGAAACAAGAAAGAACGCTTCCCGAGGTAGGAATCGAACCTAAGTCCCTCGCATTACGAAGCCGACGTATATCCGATTGCACCATTCCGAAGCGGTTGAAGCAGTTTCATTTTAATGCGAATTGAAGGCTTCACAGTTGAAGCCGCTTAGCTTTGTCGAAGTGGATTTGTTTGCTGTCGTCTGAGCTTGGACTTTCACTCGCAGGAAGTTTGCACTTTATCGTCGACGCTTTGACTTTGATTACAGCGGCTCTGACTTTGGCACCTGGGCATTTGGTTTTCGCACACAAAAAAGCCTCGTGTTTCAACCATCGCCGTCCTTAACGGTGGGGATTTTCAGTTTCGCCACCCAATTTATTTATCTCATCTTTCCATATGGTTATCGGTAGCCCTTCCATTACCTTGGTGGTTTAGCGGTGGCCGTTTCTCCGCACTGCCTGTGCCAAGTACAATTATTTTTCTTTACTTCTGCAAGGACATTTTTCACGGGGGTTTGCTACCTAATCTAAGTCTCGTTTGTTATATTCAATTGCTACTCCTATTACTTTCTTTCCGTGGCTTGATTGGCCGTCCGAGTTTTCTTTAGGGGTTCCTAGTAAGTTCCTAAGTTTTGGAGTCGTAGGTCATCACTCTGAGCACCCACTGGTTGTCTACCTTTCTTTTTGAGCAGAGGTAGCCTACAGTTTGTTATTTCGGCGTGTTTGCCATCGGACGTACGTGCAAATGCACGGGTGTATATAGTTTTTGTTGACTCGGCTGGAATTCGGTAAGCGCGGGAAACAAAAAGGAGGAGGAAATGTCCCTTCAGGCCGCTTGTTCCTCTGATCGAACTTCTTATTCATTGTTTCTATGTACTTTTTTCTCCGTTCTTTTCTTTTGTCGCTTCCCTATGTTCCCCCCTAACTGAAGTACAAAGAACCGCCGTTTTGAGGGCTAAACTCTTCCGTATTCATAAAAGCTTTCTTTTTCTCTTTCCAATCGACCGAAAGACAGCATTTCCATCCACGTGCAAGCAGAGGACCCTTCGCATGTGGGAAACCCTAGCAACAACGTAAACACGGGATATCTCCGATGGAACAACAGGAGGGTATTCGATCTTTAATGCTTCACAATAGGGCTGCAGTGCATACGTATACGTTGAGGCTCGGTGCACTTTTCATGATCCTGTAACGCGTTATTGCCCTTTATTCTTCATCTCCAGAATAGTAATCACGGTTTCCATCGACGCCGCTCCTTTATTTCCGTCTGGCTCGCCTTCTCCCATTGGGACATGTGCATTACCGATGTGCAAGATTAGCATTCAGAATGCGAGTAGTCCTGTCCGGTACGTCGCTTCCGCGTCCATTTATCTTCTAGACTATTTTATTCAGAGAACAAAACAACCCCTGCAAGAAGTCACAATTCTCGCACGCGACAACAGATGCCATCTTTATTCGAATCAACGCTGCCCGCTTGACGTTAACTACTCTCCGAGCACGGCGGGCGCAAGAGTGTGATGGATGGATGCAGTGCTTTCGGCACAATTAGAAGGATGGTGAACATTCGTTAACCTTAATCGCGAGTAGTGGTAGATCGAACTACCTACGGAAAAGCTGGGGACCAATCATTCTTGTCTTTTATCTCGCCCTAATCAATAAAAGCAGCCTTTGCCTCAGGAACAGCGAGATGCAACAGAACGTGCGTTTTCATATGATCCGACGCACCTGTTTCGGCGAAGAGCGATGGGGCAGTTGATAGGCTGTGGACCGGCGGTCCGACCGTTGGCGCCGTTCTTCATTCGTGACGTGGGCAGCGGGACGTCGCGGGGAGTCCTCGAAAGCGTTTAATTGTGCTTTCCAGATCGTTACTGCTTAGACACAGCTTCCAGAGATCTCATTCCTTTGCCCTTCAATAATAGCTACCTGCGCATTAGTCGGCTCCCTTTCCTTTACGCATCGTAACGCGTGCTCCCGAATCACTTCTTGATGATGATGGTTGGTGTTTAATGGCGCAAGGCCGACGAGGGCAAAGAGCGCCAGAGAAGTTATTTAATGAAAACAAGTGATTACCACAAAAGGTAGGTATAAAATGTGTAAACTGTACATAGTAAGATCAATAAAGATAATGGTGATGGCTGGTGTATAGGGCCCGATGTGATTACGCATGATAGGAAATGAGATTTAAAAACTTAACATCTGACAAATATTTAAAACATTGCGTTTCACAGAAACCATGGCATCGTCACCTAGAAACAGCGATGGGTGTATGGGAATATGTTGTCTGTAGCGTTCTCCTGAAGTGTTTGTGTCGTGTTGTGTCAAGTGCCTGCATTGTATGAGTATGTGGACTACGGATAGGCCCTCCCCACACCTGCTACACATGGGTCTTGGAGATCCGTGGAGCAGGTGCGAGTGCGTTACATGCGTATGGCCTATCCGTAACCTGGCTAAGGTAACTTCAATGTGCCTGTTGTGTGAGTCAGTAGTGTATTGTCCCAGGTGTGGTTTTATTACGTGTAGTTTGTTGTCTGTCTGTTCGCCTCCAGTCTGCTTGCCAAGTTTTACGGAGTTGTTTGTCTAATGTGTGGCTTGAGGTCTGTGTAAGGTAGTGTTGCCATGTCGACTGTGTTTCGGAGTGCAGCATTGACGGCCATTTCATCCGCCACTTCATTACCGCCAATGCCAGAGTGGCCTGGCACCCAACACACAGTCACCCCAAGGTTTGAAGAATAAGCTACCATAACCGTTTTGAAGACAAGATTAATGACATGGTTTTTTGATGACTTTCCGGATGATAATGCACGGACGACGCTCAACGAATCTTATAAATGACGGATGTAGGAATATGATGTTCAACTATGTGACTTACAACCAGAAATATGCCATATGCCTCTGCCGTAAAAATACTTGTATGACATTCATTGTCCTACATGCTTCGAAATTGGGACATGCGCAGCACACGACACTGCAGTGAACGTTTTAGATGCATCACTGAAGAACTCTGCAGCCCTGTATTTATTCTGCAGATGCAATGAATGCTGCAAAATCCCACTTCTCTTGGTGTCCTGTTCTTATTGTATTGTACAAAAGACAAGTCACATGCTACAGGACGATGATGCCATGGTGCTACAAGATCAGTGTGAGATGATTGAAATGTTGTCTAAGAAGGAGACCTATGAATAGTCACCTCGTCCCTCACTCTCTGCGAGAAAGGAACAGCAATGGATGGGCGGTTTAAAAAGAGTTTAGTTTGTGGACGTATCATTAAAAACCGGTTTAAAGGGATGGTTTATTCATTGATGAGATTTTGGAGGCATATAGGAGGTCAACATAAGTACGCTGGTACGCTAAGCACCATTTGTCGCACTCTGCATAAAGACTGTGGACAGGACTGGTACGGAACGCCCCACAAGACAGGCGAAGCCCTAAGTGAAGCACTGGGTCGAGCATTTTAAGTGCTGTTTTTGTGGCTGAACCATACACAACGCTTCCGTAGTCCAACCGTGACCCTACAACGCGGCATAAAGTCGAAGCAGGAGTTGTTTGTCTGCACCGTACGATTGGTGAGACGAGACTTTTAGAATATTCATTGTTTTTAGGCATTTTTGTTTAAGTCGTTTTATGTGGGGGTATGAATGAGAGTTTCTCGTCAAACACCACACCCAAAAACTTGTGTTCTCTTTTTACTGGAATCGAGTCACCAAAGAGTTTTTACGTCGGGATCGGGCAGGATGCCCCGCCTTTTTGAGAATACAACGCAGGTACTTTAGAAGGATTAAGTTTAAATCCATTTTCATCTGCCCAGCGAGAAAGTTTATTTACCCCAAGCTGGACCCTGACGTTCACAAATGGATATGTTACATGATTTGAAAGATATTTGAACGTCATCTACATACATCAAGCAGGATATGGTTGGCGGCAGTGCCTTTCGGAGAGAGTTCATCTTAGCTATAAACAAGGTGCAGCTCAATACGCCACCTTGAGGCACGCCATTCTCCTGCACGTGAACATTTGAAAGTGCCGAACCGACCCCTGACACGAAATGTTCGTGAAGACATGTAACTACAAAGAGTGTTCAGCATGGTACCCGAAATACCAAAAGCTTTTAGGTCTCTAAGAATGCCCGTAGCGCCATGCTGTATCATATGCCTTTTCAATGTCAAAAAATACTGTCATACAGTATTGCTTATGAATGAATGCATCCTTTATGTAGGCCTCTAGAGAAACCAGTTGATCATTTGTGCATCGCCCCACCCGGAAGCCTGCCTGGCAGCTCTCGAGAAGACCATTGTACTCAAGAAAGTACACGAGCCTACGGTTTATCATCTTCTCGAGGAGCTTGCACAGGCAGCTTGTCAAAGCAATGGGCCGGTAACTGGAAGGAGAGGAAGAGTCCTTCCCTTCTTTTTAGGAAAGCCACTACTATGGCCTCCCTCCAAGAGCGAGGAATGTGCCCCGAAAGCCAAATCTTGTTATATAGGTGGAGGAGTGTTAGAAGAGTGTCTGAGTGTAGGTGCTGTATCATTGTATATGTGATGTTGTCTGGGCCTGGAGCTGAGGGTTTACAAGTGCTCAAAGGCGGGTCCTCAGCTCGTGAAGTGAAAACTCCGAGTTATAAGAGGAGGTTGACTTATCATTATCAAGTAAAGACTTCTTTTCAGCCAACTGTTTGTGTTTAATGAAAGTGCTAGTGTAGTGTGCTGAACTGGACACGTGTTGGAAGTGTTGTGCAAGTGTGTTAGCCTGGTCTTCCAGTTTGTCCCCTGTTGTACTAACCAGGGGCAGGCTGTGTCTCTGTTGTCCTTTTAGTTTGCGTATTCGTGTCCAGACTTTGCGAGAGTCAGTGTAAGAGTTTATGGATGTTACGAATGAGCGCCAACTCTCTCGTTTTGCCTCACGGCGCACACGTTTTCCCATCGCCTTAGCCCTTTTGAACAATAAAAGGTTTCCCGACGTGGGGTACCGGCGCAGGATACCCCACGCCTTGTTCTGGGCCTCTCGCGCCCGCCTACAGTCCTCATTCCACCACGGCCTCCGCTGGTGCGCGGGGCACCAGAGGCGTGGGGAATGGACTTTTCGGCGGCGTCGAGGATGTGCGCCGTGAGCAGTTGGGTAGCTTCTTCAACGTGTAGGTGTCCTATGGATGTGTGGTGTAGTTTGGATGTCTCTGTAAATGTATTCCAGTTAGCTCGTGCTTCATTGAACCTATTATGGGAAGATTGACTGCATGGGCCTTTACCTATGTATGTTAGTGAGGTGGGGAAGTGGTCACTGCCATATGGGTCAGTTGCCACTCCCCACTCGACAAGAGGAAAGAGAACTGCGGAGCCAATAGCCAAGTCAATACATGAGTATGTTGTTGTGACCTATGTTATGGTATGTAGGCTGTTTATTGTTGAAAAGGCATGCTCCAGAAGATGTAAGGAATTTCTCTATCAGGCGACCTCGGGCATCCGTTCTGGAAGAGCCCCAAAGAGAGTTGTGAGCATTAAGGTCGCCTGTAAGGATGTATGGTTCGGGCAGCTGGTCTACCAGCGCCTCGAAGTCGGAGCTCGTAAGTGCAACATCAGGAGGAATGTATATGGAGCATACCGTTATCAATCTATTAAATATTATTGTGCGGACGGCTACAGCCTCAAGGACGGTGTTCAAGGTGACAGGGTGGCATGCTAAGGATTTGCGGGTGATTATGGCAACACCGCCAGAAGAGTGTGTGCAGCCATCCCTGTCTTTCCTGCATACCATGTAACTATTCAAGAAATTTGTGTGTTTGGAATTCAGATGTGTTTCCTGGACACACATTATACTTGGCTGATTGGCATGCAGAATCTCATAAATGTCGTCAAGATTATTCAGAAGGCCTCTGCAGTTCATTGAACAATATTTTTCTCTTCCCATTATTATGTGTTCAGAGCTACTGGAGTGTGACTATTTATGTAGGGTCTTTCGGGGCTTGCACTCTTGGAAGGGGTTTTCTGACCTTCTCTACTGACCTGGACGTCGCAGCCCGTTCCTTCCGCTGCGATGAAAGCCGGAAGGGCTCGACGTCCATGTCGTCATCTGAAGGCAAGGGGGTGCCCAGCGGACTGGGCCCCCTTGACATGGTACCCTTTCGGGTGTTCTTTGCCTGCACTGCCAGTGCCGAAGGCGTGGGGAGCACCCCAGATGGCACAGGCAGTGAGGAGGAGGAGGGGGTCGCTGCGACTGCCTCCGTCTCCATCTCGTCCGGGCCCTCGCGTGTGCTTCGGGCCGGTAGAGAGGGGGAAACGGTGGGTGCAGCAGCATCCCCACCGGACGTGGATGCCACCACAGCCGCTGCTGGCTCAGCGAGCGGTGCGGAGGCATGTTGGGCTGCCAGAGGCAACCCAGGGGGGGGGCGGGGGCGGGACCAAGTCCGACTCGCGGTACTGGGTCCCCGCCGAAACCAGACGCCGCTCCGCCCCCCGGCGAGCTGCGTCGGCGTACCTCCCCAGGGGGAAAGAGGCGAACCTCTTCCGCGCCTCTGGGAAGGTGATGTTTTCAGTGACCTTGATGTTAATGATTTTCTTTTCTAATTGAAACTTTTCGCATTTTCTGGAGTAGGCCGCATGTGGACCCTGGCAGTTTACACAAAGAAGTTGTTGCACGTTGCAGTTTTCGGCCGGGTGATCGTGCTGGGCGCATTTTGCGCAGGTAAGTCGGCCGCGACAGGTGTTTGTGTCGTGCCCGAACCGTTGGCACTTGAAGCAGCGCCGTGGCTTCGGGATGTAAGGCCGGACTGAACAACGAATGTACCCTGCGTTGATGAATTCAGGAAGGGTCGCCTTGTCGAAGGTTAGGATGAGGTGCTTTGTCGGTATTTGTTTATCGTCTCTGCGGATGGTTATGCGCCTGACCGCTGTTACGCCCTAACTACGAAGGCCCTCCAGCAGGTCAGCTTCAGATTCATTGATTAGGTCATATTCGGAAATCACGCCCTGGGAGCTGTTTAGGCTGCGGTGGGGCGTGACTCGGATGGCCAGATCGGCGATGCGGGTTTGTGCAAGTAGTTTATCAGCCTGATTCTGGCTACTGACTTCAACAAGGATTTCACCGGTTCTTTGTTTTTTGGCTTTATATGATTCGCCGATGACACCTTCAAGAAATTTGGAGACGAGAAATACTGACTTTGAAGCAAGAGGGTTCAACTGGTCAACTGATTCTATTACTAAGAAGCGAGGGTAGCTGTTCGGTTTCGAAATACTCAAGTTGGGAAGTGGTGGGAACGAAACTTCGGTGCGGCCCCTTTTCGGGGGCCGATCACGTTTGGGCGGGGGGGGGGGGTTGGAAAATGCCATATGATACATTGGAAAGCAGGGAGACGGGGGGTACTTTCTTCTTTGACCTTACCCTGTTAGTCAAAGAGGTCCCGGAGCTCCCTGCCTGGTAGACAGGCAGGGAGCCCATCGGCCGGAGCTTGACCAAGGCTCCGACGGCCACCGTTTACGGCTTCTACCCTTCACCTTTAAACACATCGCCACGGTTGGACACGGCTTATGTTGGGAGCTCGGGGTCCGCGGTGTCGCTGCTCACCGTCACCATGAATACTCAAGGTGCCCCGTGCGGGGCCGAATCACTTCTTGATTGGCGAAGTATATGTAGATATATGCAGTGGATATATTCACTCTCAGTTTTATAACTTGTTTTGTTTATTCCAATACGTATTTCGACGAGCAGAATCGTGTAAAAGTGGAGGATTGGCTTTGCCTACGCAATGGGGAAGCATTGGCATGGGACACTGACATTGGCAGAACTTCTTTCGCCTCACTTTCTTGGTGTTCAGCTTAGCGTCGAGTGTTGGAGCGATGTGAAACGGGGCTGGTTTAGCTTACTAGATTATCAATAGCTCATTGATTGATTGATTGATTGATTGATTGATTGATTGATTGATTGATTGATTGATTGATTGATTGATTGATTGATTGATTGATTGATTGATTGATTGATTGATTGATTGTGGGGTTTAACGCGCCGAAACTACACAGGTTATGAGGCGCGCCGTAGCGGATGACTCGTGATTCATTTTGAACACCTGGAGATATTTAACTTGCACCCGAATCTCGAACACACGGGCGTTTTTGCTTTTCGCCTCCATTACAAATACGGCCGCCGTGGCAGCGAATCGAACCTGCCTCCTTGGCCTGAGCAGCACAGCGCTGTAGCCACTGAGCCACTGCGGAGGTTGATTTTTATTATCTACTTAGTACAAGGACGTTAACTTTAAGGGGTCATTTTGTGTAAAGGGACCATGAACACAGCATAGAATTTTGATTGTACCACGAAATAGCCACGACGAAATAGCAAGACATCAAGTTTAACAGGGCTTTTCCGATGGAGGCGAAAAGCAAAAACGCCCGTGTGTACAAGATTTCGGTGCAGGTGGTGGTCAAAATTAATTCGGAGTTGGGTTGACTTTTGCGCAACTGTTCTTGTAAACACACTTAAAATGACTAAAACTATTTTAAACTATTTTTTATGTGTTTGTTAGGTCTCGTCAATTTGGCTGCACTTTGTGCATTAGTTCACAAAAGTGTCGTGCAAGTGCAGCGCCAGTTCTTTCAGTGCGAGTGCAGCCGTAAACTAGCGCTTTGTAAGCAGCGGCCGAATCGAGCCGCTGCACACAAAGCGGCACACAAAGCGGCTCGATTCGGCCGCTGGCCGAATCGAGCCAGCGGCCGAAAGTGCACAAAAGTCGTCTACTGCGGTCCGTGTTTGCGCGCTCGCGTGTTTTTTTTTTTTTTGAAATGGCGGCACCCTGCACTCACCTCGTGTTTCGTACTCAAATGCACTATGTTGTTGCACGTGACGACAATTCTCGTCTAACCGCTGTCGTTTCTACTCAGTTTACTGACACAAGTATCATGCTGGAGCCGTCTGCTAGGATGCGCACCAAAAAACGCGACAAAGCACGCTGCACCTTGCACGAGACGAGAACTCGCACAGAGGCTAGTGCAGAAGTGTAAAAGAACTCGTGCAGCACAGCGTCAAATCGAGGGCCGAAGTGCAGGTGGCGCTAGCCGCACTGGGAAATCGAGTGCGAGAGTGCTACACCGCCTCAACTGGTGCAGAAAGTGTAGCCAAATCGAGGAGACCCGTTGTTCCGCCTGCGAACCAATAGCAATGCGACTAAAAATCGTCTGCACCAAATTGTCTGCTCCAAGTGGCTCCGGGAAGCCGCGGCTCATAGCTCCACCGTGCTTGCATGGCGTCACATCCGGGAGTTCGCTTTTAGCCGATGAGGGCCTGCTCAAAACCGACAGTTTTGAAACGAACACAAACCGGACAAAGCATGGGAATACCGCCCCAGAGCAGTCGTCTGAACAGGAGTGTGATAGGTGCCAAGATTAGGTGTAAGCTAGCGTTCATGTATTAGGCGACATGTGTTGGGCCCCCAGGCTCCAATCATGAGGGAGATGGTATACAATGGTAGACAATGGTGTGGCAGACAATGGTAGACAATGGTAGACAATGGTATGGTAGACGATGGTATGGTAGACAATGTGGTGCGAAATACAGTTAACATGCCTGCCACAATACGGTATGGCACGGTAGCCAAGGTAAAGACTTGACTTTATTAAACGGGCTCATGAACTGAAACCCTTCCCGTTCCAGCGAGATATAACGGGTAAATTAAATACATTGAAAATGGATGTTCGGATTTAAAATTAAAAAAAAAATGTAAGAAGGTGATTAAACAAGATAATTACGCAGAAAATGACTCACTACACAGCAATGACAAATACAAAAGTTCTAAAAGCTATTATCGCGTTATTTGCCGCTGACTTTGTTTCTGCGTGTGTGTGAAATTGTGACAAAATATTTGAGGGGTTAGTATTGTTGAATGTTAGCATTAATTAGTGTTGTCATTTCTTCTAAAATTTTTAATCTTATTAGCTCCGGTTTCCTTCTTACGAGATAATTTCTATGGATATCAAGAAGTTGTTCTCTGTGTTTGTTTGTTATTGGGCAGTCCTGTAAATAGTGGTCAAAACTGTCTGCTGGTAGGTTACATTTACATATGTTATTATTTGTAATGGCGAACCTATGAAAATAAAACGGAAATCTACCGTGTCCAGTGATACACTGTGACGTGTAATAGTTGGTGGGAAAGTGGTCCGGAATTTTGTGAATATTCTTTATCCATTGCCAAAGTAAAGACTAGATAATAAGGGGTAAGATAGGAAAAAGTCCACCCGCAATCCTGGACGACCTCGGACGGTCCTCACGAGGCCCACGCTCGAGTGGGCTGGGTATTTCTCTTCATGGGCGGCGCAACCAAGAGCTTAAACAGCTCTACTCTTAAAATATGTGAGGTGTCCCTCCTGAAAAGTTCCATATATACGGAAATACGGGAATACGGAGTACTTTCCTAGAATGACACAAAGCCGCAACAAAACAGAGAATATTTTTGAGAAACACACGTGAACGAGATAGTGCATACTTATCCAAAAATTTGACACCAGTTTTATGTCTGTAAGTTTATTAGAACCACCAAATCATTGTCCGTATGAATTTCGTATATACAGAATGTACGGAAAACATACGGAGCGTCGTTTTGCTTATTATTGGAGATAAAACACGAAACCCGTGCCAAACGTTTTGATTGCGCGCACTAATGTGATTCCCTGTTTTTTATACTAACATCTACTTTCTGTGTGCTTGGGGGCGGCAATCCGTATGAACTCCGTATTCCCATAATTCCGTATATACGGAACGTTTCAGTAGGGGTGATATCAGAAAAACAATAAAGGCAAAGAGAATTGCGATGAGGATCATCTAAAAATACCAGCCACCCGCCGCGGTGGCTCAGTGGCTAAGGCGTTGCGCTGCTGAGCACGAGGTCGCGGGTTCGATTCCCGGCCGCGGCGGCCGCTTTTCTGATGGAGGCGAAAAGCAAAACGCCCGTGTGTTCGAGATTTCGGCGCACGTTAAAGATCCCCAGGTGGTCAAAATTAATCCGGAGCCCTCCACTACGGCGCGCCTCATCGCCTGCGTTGCGTCGGCGCGTTAAACCCTACAATCAATCAATCAATTAAAAATACCAGCCAGAATTGAGTAAACCGGCCCTTGCAATTTATCTCACCTACATTCAACTAGCAGTACTCGGAAGGCTCCTCTTGCGGAGTAAACCACTGTTCCTAGTTGAGGGACGTAATGCAGCGCAAGTGGAATACAGTTAAACCCCGATCTAACGAAGTCACCGGGAGCCCGGAATTATTTCGTTAACACGAGAACTTCGTAAAATTGGTACTGTCATTTTACAAGCAGTTGATTCCATAAATTCTATGTCTAAAGGAAGGCGCATCCTAACCGCTACCATGACATCGTAATTGCGCCTGCCGCGACGATTGCCCGGCGGTAATTTAGCAGTGCGCTAAAAGTCCGCTGTGAAAAAAAAAAATGGCCGCGTATCCGCTCCTTTCGTTGCAAATGTCGTCAAAAGACGATAGTCTCTGTAGACATTTGCCAAGGAAATGCCCCCCTTCGCTTTCCCGCTCACCTCTCATGCTGTTCCTGTTCCGTCGCGCTCATCCCAAGGTAAGCACACTAAAATTTTGCTCAAGGCGATTTGAATTTACCGCGTTCCACTGCTACAGGCGGGGTTCCTCGATGATAGCGCTGCAGTACGGCGGAGACGCGCGTGAATCGAGGCGGTCGACTTCAAGGTTTATAGAACCGCGTTGGCGTGCTCCACGTACGTTCCAAGCAGAACGTGGAACCGAGCTGGTGGAACCTTTCGTTGCTGTTGCCGCATGATTTCCCATATGCCGCCAGGAGGTGGCGCGGGCAACAGAAGGCGGCGGTTTTCTGCAGTTGATGTAGAATATTATTTGCTACGAAAAAACCAAGCATCCATGATTTTTGTGATAAAGGAACACTGTAAATATCCCTTGGGTATTAATTTTCGGTCCTATATTTGCGTAATGTCTTGTTCATGTTTAGCAAAGTTGACAGTATGAACATATAAACCAGGCTTAGACGCTGACATTTGGCTGTGAGTATATAAGAGCATTGCGCTGTATGCATTTTACTTTGGCCGGGTGGCTGAATCGAGTCACAGACAGACAGACGGACAGACAGACAGACATACAGACAGACCAAAATTTCTGGGTTGAAGTAGCCTAAGAAAGACTATCGTCTTTAATAATGAGCCAGCCGGGGCGTGCCCTGCAGTCGCCGCAGCCCACGACACGCACGTAAAACAGCGTTTTTGGTTGTACCACTTGCCCGCTGAGCGGAATGTTCTTGGCTGTCTTTTTTTTTTTAACCTCTTTTACAGGGCTTTCTCCAACTTTTCGTGCGAGGTGGTGTTGAAGTTATTTTTCTTCGACGCAATTCCAGACGAAGTGGCATGGGTGGTGGCGTCGTTTCCCTGCAAGATAGTGGAAAGCATGCTTGCTGGGACGCCGTGGTCTGCGGCCACACTACTGCGAGTTTGTCTCGTCAAGCTCCATAAAAGCTAAACAAGATTCCTCGTTTTTATTTTTCTGACATAGAGGAATACTCTGGCCTTCTGACAAAACACATTCCAAATCTCTCGTTTTTAAAATGTGGCTGTTTCTGAAAACACCTATTTAAATCGGGAGTGGCGCTCAATCTACTTAGTTCGAGTTCACAAAAGCATTAAGCCATATAGACACCTTTGGGGAATCCGAGTTTTCTCATTAGATCGGAAACTTCGTAAGATCGGTTTCGTTACATCGGGAACTTCGTAAGATCGGTTTTGTTAGATCGAGTTTTGACTGCAGTTGGTTATTCAGTTTATCGAGCACTACAAAGCTGATGTTATCTAATTGTATCGGTCGTTGAACGGGTCGAACATGATAGTCGCAAAAGTACAACAATACCGGTTGTTACGTTTGGAGATTCTAAGCTGCAGTACACTGAACTTAATGTTAAAAAAATTCCACGCATTGCTGCTAAGTTAACAAAGAACGCGTGCGTAGAAACCTTCTTAACAACAAACATTAACACAACGCGCTGGAGGCAAAAAGGAGCGCCGCTTTGATGCAACCAGAAAAGCAGCCACAGAGCAACGCACTATGGAAGATCAGCTCGACAGCGTAACGTACCTCGAAAGAAAAAGTCAGCGGAGGATACTATGCGCGTGAAAAACATAACAGCGGTCACCCTGTTGTGCCGTTTCAGATTGTGCACGCCCACTTTCGAGGTGTAACGGCGGTAGTGACTGCGTCGATGCCACCGCACCCACAGAAAAAAAGAATCAATTCTACAAAATCCTACTCTCGGAGGCCATTTTCAACTTGCTAGGCTATCTTTGCCTCCGACAAGATCGAGTCACTTTACACCGTCGCCTCCTGTATTTTTACAGGAGGCGATGCTTTACACCACCCAACGCGTGAGGTCATAGGGCGTCCTCACTGAAGGACGTGGGCTCAACATCAGCCTGAACACTCTTGCAATAATTCCTGACCTGCGGCACCGACAAAGACGCAAACGGTGTCTCGTTGCACATGCCCTGAAACTCGCCGCTGCAATTTCGTTGCCTTTAAATTTATGGGGTCGCATTTCCGAGGTACATTCGCGCCATTGCAGTGATTGCTGTAGCCAGAAAAAGCAGTAATTTTCTTTCATTATATTTCCCTGAAGGCCACAAAGCGGCGTAATACATAACAGGTGGTTTTACGGAAGTCAAAGAACAACATTGATCTTCATTTCAGCGAGGAAGATGACTGATTACATTTCCAGCAAAGGGTGATAGGCCGGTGATTACAATGGTGTGATTGGAAACGTCATTCGATTGCTTGACTGCATTGGGAAAGAAAGATGCGAGAAAAGTAACCGTTCTGCAATTTTAATGGCAAACTTGGCTGGATGACTGATGCGGTGCGAAATGAACGCCGTGGGAATGATTTATGGTGCATTATTGAGTGATGTGTTAAATAGCTTATTCCAGAGAGAAAAACGGCAGCATCTCCACTCCGTGAATGATGGTGAGGGTGCGGAGTACGGGGACTCAAAATGACACCCAAGTTGCGCCCCTAGTGACATCCGATTTGCGCCCCTACCATCATTTCATTTGAGCCGTGAGTTGCACTTTGGTTATTCCCTAAATGAAACTGCAACTCACGAGTCAAATCGAATTTCGCTTGATTTTCGCTTGATGGTGGTACGCGAAAGGATCGACGCGGACGGACATTGGGAGGTCCTAAGGTACTCCGCACTGTTACAGGCGAAGGAGTAAGCCATTTGGCTCTAACTGACGGTCGTAGCCCAATGGGTAAGACGACTGACACTAACTCTGTCTGGTCTGCCAGACACAGGCTCGAATCATGACGGTGCCTGTGTGATCTTTTTCGATTGTAAATGCTATGCGCACGGACGCGGACGGACACTGTGCGGTCCTAAGATACTCCACACCTAAAAGAGTGGCTATGCGGTGGCGATGACAAAGTGGCAATATTCTGGAACAAACATTAAGGATGAACCTCTGATGTAACAAAAATGAGAAAAGTGAATGACTCAGGCAGAGCGATTCTGAAGTAATGTAAGCTCAAAAATTCGCAAGACAGGTTTTTGGCGGGTTCAATACGGCTGGAGCAGTCCTCGTATTTATATGAAACAACAACTTATTTGCGAAGTTAACCCATGTATTCTGTCCAGCTGTTCTCGAAAGAATTAGCCTCTCCCCGTCGACTAAAAGAACCGAAATGGGACCGGGTGGTACGAAATCCGTATTTCACACGCATCAAGGCTGCGACAAGATAAATGTGTATGCAAATATCACTCCAAAAACGATCAAATTGCGCTCACTGGGCATGACTTTATTTATGGTCAGCGAGCAACTCTGATTTTATCCACTGAATTTCCGGCAGGCGTGTTCAACGTGCGCCCATGGTTCCCTTCGTTTGTGAATGTTACACCACTAACCACTTACATTTAGTATCTTGTTTTGATCCTAATGTGGGAGTGCATTCACACCTGCATAGTTCAAACACATGACGATGGGGCCCGCCACGGGGTTGCATTAGTCGTCTGCACGGGGACCGAAATTTACGCCATTTCTTTTTGAGTAGCCACATTTTAACGAGATTCGCGGCTCCCTCTTCTAATCGATTTCAGTACGCATTGCTACAAGCGGCGAGGGAACAGAAGTGATGCCATTTCCACCCTACGATTAAGGGCCCTATTAATTTAGGTATATTACCGCAACCTTGTTCAGCTATAGGCGACCCATATATCTGCAAGCAAACACATGCATTATTAGAGCGCTATTTAGTGGCAGGAATACGGCAGTTTCCCTCCCTCCGCAGTGGCTCAGCGGCTAAGGCGTTGTGCTGCTGAGCCCAAGTTCACCGGTTCGATCGTTGCCGACGTGGTCGCTTTTTAGATGGAGGAGAAAAGCGACTATGCCCGTGTGTCGAGATTTCGGTGAATGTTAAGATTCCCAAGTGGTCGAGATTATTCCGGAGCCCTCCTCTATTGCGCGCTTCAGAGCACAGGTGGAGTTTCGGCGCGTTAAAACCCCCAATTTGTTTTTTCTTTGAAAAGGGCAGTCTTTCGCAACCTAACATTCTGTGAATTAGAAACCCCAAGATGATTATTGCTCCGAGAAAATGACGCAAAAAAGCCTGCTGCTAATCGCCTATACGTCACGTAGAAAAACTTCTTTCGAGCGCAAAATGTCATCCAAAGCAGCCGCAGCTCAAGCAAGAGCACAAACTTTTCAATAACCTTTTCTGCTCGGCTACGATGAAGACCAAGTAGACTTCGCTTACGTAGACGGAATTCAGTCTAGGGCACATCCTGGTTCTTCCCTTTGTATCAAGCGCACACCGGTGCCTCGGCGGTCGCTTACGCAAGATGGCGTCGACAAAGATGACTGCGGGCCAGCCCACCCACGATAGTTGAGCATTTCTGGCCCTGACGAAGTCCTCTTTCCTAGTACAGGACGACCATTCCAGCCCACCGCCTACGCCCGTAACACCGCATCCCAAATTTCATTTTTTTTTTTTTTGCAACTGCGCATCCTCCAGACTTCCTCCGGAACCTCTTTCTTTCCCGGATGCGAAAAAGGCGCGCAGCGCAACGGCGTAACACCTCTCAAAACTAGAAGGCCCCATTTGTGACTAAGTGCGTCGTCGGAGGAGACACACGCATGTCGCGCGGGCGCGTTTGCATTGCCGGGGAGTCTATCCTTCCTGCGGAGGCCTTTTCCCGTTTCCTGGCCCACTCTGTATTTTTTCTTCCGGCTCTTACATCTCTCCCTTTTTAGTAACACCATCAGGACTCGCTAGCGAAATGAGTTGGTTGAAACATTACCGTGGTCCCCAGAAATATTTGTGCTGCGGAAGCCTCCACAAGCATTTTGTTAGGACGCAAATGCAGATGTGGCGCGATGAATGCACAGTCGTCGCATGTCTCCGTGTCATCTCATAGTCCACCGTCGGCCAGGTTGGTTGCATCTTTCTGCTGAAATATTCATATCGTACTCGCAAGCAAATTCCAGGTTGCCTGATGGTTCATGCGGTTTCGACCGGGGAACCATCTACGCCCTTTTTAGAAGTATCTTTCTTTCAAATTTATGAGAGATTGTAACTATGTGCGTGCGTGTGCGTGTGCATGCGTGCGTGCGTGCGTGTGCGTGTGTGCGTGTGCGTGTGTGCGCGTGTGCGTGCCTGTGTGCGTATGCGGGCGTGCGTGCGTGCATGCGTGTGCGTGTGCGTGCGTGTGCGTGCCTGTGTGCGTGTGCGGGTGTGCGTGCGCGTGGGCGTGTGCGTGCCTGTGTACGTATGCGTGCGTGCATGCGTGCGTGTGTGTGTGTGTGTGTGTGCGTGTGCGTGTGTGTTCGTCTAGCAAGCACGTGCTAGCCGATACGGGCTTGCACCAGCCGTCATGTTTACGTCGCGAAGCTATTGTCTGTGGAAGCTACGATGCTACTGCGGCCTTAAGGGTTGACAGGCTGCTGTCCAGGGGCAATCCAAGGACACCTATAGACTATAAATGTTTTAGTCACGCTCGCAGTACGCGTTTTTAGTCACATGCCGGGAAAATCACCTTGAAAATAGACACAGTTGTCGCTGTTGACGTCAACTAATATTGGTGGTGTCCCCGTGATGAAGCTAAGCTTAATGAACCATCCACCGGACATTTTAGAGAGGTTTTCACAAAATATGCATGAATAAAAAGATCGACAGGCGTGGGAATAAATGGAACGGCGTGACAGACCCAGCCCGGCCACGGGCAATAAGCTGCAATTGTGGCTGACTGATCGCACCGCTTGTGGGTTGCAGATACTGAGCGTTAAGAATCAAACGAATGAGAAAAATATAACGATGTATGACGCTCAATGGAACCACTAAAGAAGCTAGTAGAGAACGCTGGAGTGCCTTGATACACAAACACATATGTGGAGAAGAAAATATAGCGGGTACTTTAAACTAAAATGATAAAAGAATACACCAATATAAGTGGCATAAAGCAATGCAAACTAGTAAAAATAATTACGTCCAGTGAAACAGTAACTCTACCTAAGAGGGAGCAACAACTTTCCCATTTTCTTTGAATATACTGAAGAGTGCGATGCAACATTTATTGTCGTTAGGAAAAAAAAAAACTACATCTGCGTTTCGACGATTTTGTACGCTATGGCGGTGGTATTACTCGTGGTTGTTATTTCGTATCAGGCAGATTCAAGCCTTTCGTTCAAGAGTAGGGCCAGAACAGCGGTAAAAATACGCAACAATTTATGATATTTATGGTAGTGGCCCTCATTAAAATGTTTTCGTGTATGTAGTGACGGCAGAAGAGATGAATGGCTTAAGTGAGAATGAAAAAGGTGTCACAGGAAGCGGAATACTTTGTTTTGCACTTGCTCAAGCGCGTTAATGTCAAACGTTTTGTAACGCTTGTAACAGTATTTTGGAAAGTTAGAATTTTGGGTGGTTTTAAAGCGTCGAAGCTACACGTGGACTACGAGACGAGCCGTAGCGAAGGACTCCGGATTAATTTTGCCGACCCGAGTATCTTTAACGGGCCCAGAAATCTCAACACACGCACGTTTTTGCTTTTCTCCTCCATCTGAAAAGGGAGCCGCCGCGGCCGGGATTAAACCCGCGTCCTTGTGCTCAGCAGCGGAACGCCTTAGCCACTGTGCCACCACTGCGGGTGACGGTCATTCATAAATTTCGCTGCGAAATTCATAAAAAAAATACAGTTATGTACAAAGAAGCATCAAGCCGGAAAAATAGAGTTAAGCATGGTAAAATTTATAACTCAGCATCAGGCCTGCTAGATTGTAGTGGAATATGCAGGCGTACCACATTCCTGATAGAGCTCGGTTCAGTTAGGAAACAAGAAAGATTTTTGTGGGTTTTGAAGAGACATGCCCCGCACTCAGTGATTTCTTTCAAGGAGCCCTCTCATCCTCCGAGACAAGCAGTAATATCATCGACTAAAGGCAACGCCAGTACGTAATTGGTTTTTCTCAAAGTAACTGGCAAGGAGAGTAGGGGCACACGAATAACTTAAAGAGCTACTGCTATCAAACATAAGTATGTTACATTTATTCTGCCAGCAAACCCTAGACCATTCATAGAAAACTATGCATCCATCTAACGTTATGGCGCAAGCGCGAAAATAATAAACGTAGTGCCTCACTGTTTTTAAAGTATTTTCGAGGAAGGGATTTTGAGTTTCCTATTTAACAATTCTTGCAGTTACTTGGGTATCAAAAAAAAAAAAAGAAATCTCAAAATTTATGCTCGCAGGTTTGTGTATTTCTGTTCGCGTCTTTTTGGGGGCTGACTGTATATAAAACTGTTATGCTAAAGTGAAGTTAACATTCTAACGATGCAGCAAGCTTTAAAAATGGCTAAGTATCCGAAGCCAGAGAAACATATTTTGTTTTGTAGGCAGTTGATTTATAATAAAATTAACAAATGACCTCATGAAGATTCGCTCGAAGTGCGCCAAGAGGCCTCATTTGGTTTATTTTCGTCATTGGGAGAGCCCAAAGGCACCTTGACTGTACTCTCAAGACGTGCGCATAGCGTACATTATTTCTTATACTGCTGCTTATATACTGCTGCTTATACTGCTGCTTACATTACATACTGCTTGCGCCCTAATTACGTTTAGCTACGCATAATTACTCTCATGTGTCAGGGCACCCTCCGAGAGGGGATGCATCAAAACCCCACAAAAAGGAAAAAAAGAACAAAAGAAGGGAAATTTAAAGTGCGCGCCAGGAGCGCACCAATTAGCAAATGCCAGCGCCTAAACCCCGAGGCATCATGGTAAAATATGGCAGCGCACTGGTCGTCCACTCTGAGAGCGCCGCGCAGGAGACCAGTGGCGTGATGGCCATATATGGACATGGAAAAGGCAAGGAGCCAATGAGAGTGCGCCACGAGAGAGCCCAGAGGGGTTAAAAGCGGGCGCACAAAGAGAAGAGGAGGCAAGAGACCGGGAGGCAAGGAACGAGGGGGCAAGAAACCAGGAGGCGGCAGGAGCACGTGAGCTTCACGGAACGAGCCAGGGGGACGTGGCCATGCCAGCGACTATGCCTGCCAATCCTGGGCGGGAGCGGGTCGACTTCGCATCGGCTGCAGCATCCTAGGCGCACCACGAACCTGTGTCTTCGTGGCCCCAGCGGCGGCGGTCGGGCACCTGCGGCCAACGTCTAAGCTCCGTCGGCCTTCGTTTCGACGGCCCCGAAAGGCTACGTTCGTGCCAAGCCTACCTGGGACCTCCAGCGGCAGCAGGCTACCAGAGGGTAGCCACCGAGGAAACCTCAGGACGCGCGGAGCCCACGCCGTCCACGCCGTTCGACCGCACCCGTCGAACGCCGGCATCAAGGATCTCCAGCGGCAGCGGCTACCAGGGGGTAACCACCAAGGGAACCAGTCGGGACGCGCGGAGCCCACGCCGTCCAAGGAGTGACCGCGCGCATCGAACGCCGGTACCGAAGCGAGACGAGGACGGCTACCACCGAGTCGCGGCCACGCAGCGGGTGCGACGCGTCAGCGCAGACGACAGCGGGGTAGGCCAGTCTAACTGGGACGCATTCATAGGACACAACTACGGAGTTGTGGTGGTAGAGAGAGAGATCACCTAGAAGGGGATGGATTGAGCGTATTTGACCTAATGGTGCAGAACTTTACTGTAGAGACCTTTGGGGTTTTGCTTTGAACTTTGAGGTTTGATTGTTTATCAGTTGTTTGCAATTGATTCTTGAGTGCCTCGTGTTGGGGTTTTTCGAATGTGTATTGGGGTCAACGGCTTTCCTGCGTCCATCTCTCTGAGCTGGTCTAGACAACCCCACCGTCCGTTCACGTGGTAATTACAATTGAGAGATCGTCAATGAGAAGCTATTGAAGACGCTACTCACTCTAAATAAAGGTAGAGGTACCATGCGTAACTGGTATTGAGTTTAGTGTAAAGTATTATTCATATCGACTTAATTGACCTGCGCCGTCAGCAAATGCTAAAGTACCTTTGCTAGTCAAAGTACTTTGTAATCGCTCTGCATGGTTAACATCGAACAGAGTGAACTCGCCGAATATTCAAATGTTATGCACGACGTAGGCAGGAACAAGGTGCCGACACTCGCGAATTATGAGGTTACTGCTGAGGCTACAGTAGGCAGCGGAATTACATAGAGTATAGTTTAAAAAATAACAGCATGCACTTTCACCGCTGTATAAGGTATTCCAGAGGTTGATAGCTGCTCCACATCCAGCTGAACGCTCGACTGCGTAACTGCAAGACGCCCCCATAGAGGGCTCTCTCAAAGTGCTCGGATGCGATTGGTAGAGCACGCTTTCCAGGCGCGTCAACACACGTCACGACGCCGCAAATTTGAATGCAGCCACGTGTACAGATAATAAAAAAACTACGAGGGAAGCTCACAACTTTTTATTAATGTGAAGGCGAAAATCTAGTTATGCCTTCTGTGGGTATACTGTTGAACCTTTCGTTGAAATTTGCGCCGCGCCGGCCACCAGTGGACCAGCGCCCTAAACAGCCTCCTTCGAAGCTCGTTCCCCTCGTTCGCCATCGCCAGTGGCCTCGTGTTCATCACGCGTCGGTACCTTGAGTTGCCGAGCCAGCTTGTATTGCACGTACAGCAGTGGCCTACCTTCTTCCGAAGCCGCTGTTTCTCTTTTTTCACACACGCTCCAATTCTGTGTCCCTCTCAACGATTTTCTGTACATCGCAACCCTCTCAACGATTTTCTGTATATCGCAACACGTTCCGTGAAACCTACAGAAATAAAGCATTTAAAACATTGAGCCCACGTTGTTGCGTGCGGTGCCAAATGCAGCAAAAACAAAACAAACAAGCAGAAGCTCCATGGCACTCTCGGCTCTAACAGCAGAAAATTCCAACTGCTGCCGGCGCCACACCAACGGCGCTACTGACGACGCCCAGGCTACGTGTCGTGCACAGGAAATCTTTACTGCCACTTTTCATATCGCCCTCATTGCTTCAGCGCCGCAATGCAGTAGGAAAGAAAAGACTGAAAATAAAGCTCCGTGAAGATTCCACTGTGAAAGCTACGCGCTATCAAAGAATTTTCTGAAAAGAAATGTACCATTTTTTTTGTTGGTCTCACTGAAAGCTTTAGAGGAACACTATTTCGTTTGAGAAAATTATAGCTGCACGAGCCACCTTTTTTTACTTGTCGTTAAAAAAGTGAGCAGCAGAAAAATCACTCTCTGAAGGCGCCAATAGAAACATGGACTAAGGAAAGATACAACTCGTTGAGCACATACGCGACAAGGAAGAATTCTTTGACAGCTGCTATCTTGCACGGGTGTACCAGAATACATGCAGGTGCGTGTGCGCGCCTGTCAGTTTCAATGCAAGCTTGAGCACTCGGCGTGTCCGTGTGCCTGTGCAAATGTGCGTGTTTACCCCCGTGTGGGGTACTGTGTTAGGACTATTAGAGGTACATGTAAAAGCTTTCATCTTTAATATGACGTGCTTGAGCATGTCCGCAGCAGCGATAAGATGAACGTTGCTTGCGATTCATGCCGAAGGCAAGTTAGCGCAACGAGCATTGACAGTGAGAGGAAGCTACATTTCCCACATAGCAAGATCGGAATACACTGAAAACGCACTTCTTGGCGTGCGGCTTATACGTGGCGTAACCGCTTCCATATCGCGCACCGCTGCCTAACCTTTTAGGTAGTAAAAACGGATAGCGCAGTCATTCAAAATGCACAATACCGCAGATGGAGGTCGAGCACTACAAGAAATTATCACTCGTACGTGGCTGCAGTTTCTTAGACGACGTGTTGCGTCTATACCACTATTTGACACCCCACCTCTCATTTTGTTTTGCGTTTGTCATCACACCAAAAAAGATTTGCGCCTTAGAGTGAAGTAGTTCTTTTATATTTTTCGTACCTGTTTCGCTTCGTGATTTAATGGAGACTATTCAACTCGCGAAACGACAAGGACAACAGAACAGCGGCTTACGTCGCTAGTTACGACCAACTGGGTCTATGACGCGGAACGGGCTTCACTTTCTAGTTATTCTTATGCATTCACTTAAGAATACAACGATATGATGGTCGGATAATAGGGCTTTGTGACGCGTCCGTAATTTGCAACCCAGTATAAACGTAACAAAAAAGAAATCACGACATGCCTAGTTGGGGAAAAGCACCTCGCAATAAAACTGCAAGTGCCTTTTTTCGATTTCAGCCCCGCACTGTTTGTTCAGCCTGCATCATAGTTCTGAGTTTTATTCGCTTTAGTGCAATTGAAATCCCGGCCCCAAGTTTAGTCTCTGATATACCGATCAATGAAAAAACCCGGACCTTGAAACACAAAACTTTTAATGCAGGCACAGAAAAATTACGTCCTGATGCTATATAATTATACATTGAAATTTCAACTACGTCCTAGGTATAAACAGCCGGTGTTAAGTACTGAACAAGGCGAGTTATTTGGTGCTTAGTGCTTAATAAAAGTGCAATAAACAAATTAGAAAAAATGACAACAGAAAACATTATAAACATACAAACTCTGCACAAACATCACTAAAAAAAGTAAGGACGATTTTTCTGGAAAACTTTATTTTTTTCTCGAACAAGCACCAGTATTGCCCTAAACGAATACAGTCGAACACGAATATATCGAAGTTCAAGGGAATCGCGACATAGCTGAATATATTGATAACTTGAAACATAAAATATACCCAACAGAAGGTTATCTGAAAACTCTTCACATCACAGAGAGCTTTTCAAAGTCGCAGCAAGCGGTTTCTTACCGATGTGTTGCTCACAGAACGAAAAATTGGAACCACAGCGCCCCGACTACCGCACTTTATTTAACACGAAAAAAGTCTGTGCGATTTCCTTGCTTCTTGTTCTGCGTCGTAAAGTTTACCAGATTGCCTTCAAGCTTATCAACGCCTTCCAAATGAGAAAATCTGCCGTTGCACATTGCACCACAAAAGTGGCTAGTCTGAAAACTGACGCAAGCATGGCTGCAGTAGGCGATTGGGAACGTTGTCAGTGCCGATAGTAGGACTCGCTTCTTCGGCATCGGTGATGTCCGCCACAGCGTGCATATCGCCGTCAGCATTTACGACGAACTCATTTTCCGTTGTGTCATTCTAAATGGCACGAGGGAATGCTTAAAGCTCTCTAAATAACCCGAGGCACTAAACACCGTCGTCTTCGGTATCAGAACGCCTGTCCTCTGAAGACGCGCAACAAAAGCCGAAACGCATCGGTGCGACCGCGCCATGACCGGACTGCTTTCGCCTTTACGTCAGAATTGATGCGCAGTACGCGCTCAAACATGCTGCGAGAAATGCAGCCAGCATGTTTTCGCCGGCCTGTACCTGTCGAATAATGTCCGCTTTCGTGGCTAAGTCCAAATTCTTCCGTTTTCCGTGACCATGGTTCCGAAACGAGTGCCGCGGTAAAAAAAAAAACAAAAAAAAACACGCCCCACGCCACATAGGTTCCCCTGGGCGGAGCCACTATTAATAACCACTCAAGCATGCAGAAAAACCGCCAGGATCCCAGTGTGTCCCGGTTGCTTTCCCCTCCTGCATTATTGCCTTTCGCACCTAATCACTCTCACCATGCAAGCGTTCGAGCAGGTGTTGAAGCATGAAGGGACACCTCTGTTGAAGCCTAGGCCATCGAAGCGACGCGGCGACGCCCTCTTCTGACCGAGCGCGGCAGCATTCGCGAGAAGTCATCTTCACTTCCAAACTAGCAGGAAAAGCGCACTTGCAGGGGAACTTCCAGCGATATATCGAAGGTGCCGTTGATCAGAAGTTCGATTCACGCGTACAAAAGCGCTATACTTTTGCATGGTATTTCCAAGGGGATGTTCAGACTGTTCGATGTAGCAAAAATTTGATATATTCGTGCTCGATATATTCGTGTTCGACTGTACATCTGAAAGCAACAAAAATATTCCAATTCCCTAATGTGACAGCCGTACTGTTCACCCGCGTCGTGTGCATCTCTAAAGCAGTGGGAAATTTATTTACCAGCCTAATAGCTCCGTTGAAGCGCAGGAGTAGCTACATCCAGGCGTAGAAATTGTTCTTTTGCAACATCAAAAAACGAGATAGGTTAAAGAAACGGATGGAGAAAAGGCAGCCTTGGACACCTTTAAATAGTCACCGTGAAGAACTTATCCGTTAACCAGTCGTCGAAACGTCTTCCGAGAGCAGCAGCAAACTGGGCTTCCAATCTCGAGGGCCAGCACTGCAAATCCCTTACATTACTGGGAATGATGTCCGCTATTCGCAAACTCCTCTCGAAACAGTCGGTGGATCGCGACAGCCTCCCTTGCTTCATCGTGAAGGGCTGTCGTGTTGTCTTCGCACCTTTGCTCTGTCACATCATGCGTATGTCACTTGTTGAGCAACATTTTAAAAAAAACTGGAAATTAGCGCTACCTTCACTTTGCACAAGTATGGAAAAGCTACTATCCCGGGAAATAATAGGCCGATATCCATGTTGTGTTTCTTTTCCAAAGTATTCGAGAAAGCGATATATCTCTACCTTCTACCCCCATTGCGTCCAATAATTTCTTCTAACCAACATGGCTTTCTGACTGGAAGGTCAGTAGAATCAAATCTCGCATGTTTTCTAAACGGCGTCGTCCCTCCAGTGCTCTCTCGCCAGTATGTAGATACAACATATTTCTACTGCAGCAAGACGTTTGACGCTGTCAATGGTGATTTACTCCTTCGAAAATCGTCCGCATGCGCTCTATACCGTGAGTTCTGCCAGTTCTTCAGCATCTTTTTAAAAGGCACGTCTAATTGTGTTTCTTATGAAGGCGTTACCTCCCATCCTTTCATGATGATTTCATGGGTACCTCCAGGCTCGACACTCGGCCCTCTTCCCTTTAGCATTTTTGTTA